>JAAKBH010000044.1:0-600000 GCA_019776075.1 Amaranthus palmeri
CCCTTGCAACGACTAAATATAACCAACTTTTTGGTTTTTTAGTTTTGATATTTAACTAATTAGTAAAAAAAGCTCTAAAAACTCATATTACTTAGAAATTTAAGGTCCTGAATGGTAGCCTGCTCTTCCCTTGCTAATCGACGGCTCTAGTAATTTTGTGGGACATAGGAGTATGCTAACCTTAGCTAGAACAAACTTATAATTTCTAAAATTACAAGAAAAACCTAACCCACAAATAAAATCCTAGTGTCACAAGTTTCATGTGTTTACATTTTCTTCCTCTTGTCCTTCACTCCTTTGAAAATAATATCCACAAATACTATTTCCATTGTATTGCTTTAAAATCAATATAATTAATAGTGTACAATTGAGAATATGAAAGGTTAGGCATATGTGATAATTATTTTCCAACTACAAGAGTATATTATTATCATCCGAAAACAACTTTATTTTTTCTTTCTATTTGTAGGGAATTGGGTTAAAAATATAAAATAATATTTATATTTTCCTTAGACCGAATAAGATAGCTTAGAGGACATAAAACGACTTAATTTTACAAATCGAGATGCTAAAAAGGCAGAATGAATAGAGAGTAAGAATCTACGTAAAGTCGTGAACAACTATTGAAACTGATATGTTGACTTATGTAACTGACTTCAATTTTTTATAATTAAAATTTTAAAACTGTACGATCGAATATGTTACGCATGGTTAATGAGTCAATTATGTCTCTTATTGTTAAGCTTTCATGGATGGATAGTCAACATCGTGAATCACTATTAAATTACGGTTGGGATTTCAAGCAAGTAATTGACCTTAGAGCCAAGTAATTAAGTAATAAGTCCTACTCCCTTATTTTAATATTATATATTTTCTAATACAAGTTAACCACTTTTTTTATATCAAGGTTTAAATTTGAATATTTATAAAATTGTTATTATTTTCTTAAATCTTTGACTTTTGTTGTTAAGTAGTTGATTTTGACTGTTATAATCTTAATAATTATAGTGCATTAGTGATTTTTCATCTTTATTTTCTAATGTGCCTTTTTGAAAATGTATTGGTTCACATTTGTTCTTAAAATTTGTGATTATACTCCTTTTGTTCTTATAAATAGTGGAAAATTTTATATTGTGTGGATAGTATTAAATTTATAAGAAATTATATGTATGAATTGTCCGCAGGTATTAATTGGGGGTTTTTTGACTGCACGCATTTCTCTTTACTTTCTCCTTGGAGGTACGTGTATGATTTGTCCTCATCATTCAAAAAAAAAAATAAAACCCCCCATTTGGACCCTGCCTTGTGCGGGATACCGAGACGGTCCTTTACCTTAATCATCCATGATGCAAAGTTAAGGAACAGAAAAAATATAAAAAATTTTACTATTTCAAAGAGACATAGGAATTAAAATTTTAAGTCTAGGGAGCTATGGAGAGTTTTCCCATGTTGCAATTTTGTTTACTATTTATAAATAAAGTTTAACCTTAAGATTTAAAGTATATGAAAAATATAATCAAGTGAGATATATTTATTTTGGCAAAAAAAATTTTATTACTTACTAAGAAAAAGCCAGAACAAAGGCAATATACATCAAAACTAGTGGCACCCCGACTAAGCTTGGCATGAAAAGCATCAATATGAAAATCAAGTTCACCTTCTATGAAGGGTATCAAGATCTCACTCTTCATGCGCTACTAAGCCAAGAAGGGGAAGCCAAAGGAAATGAGAAAACATCATTTTGTTATCTTGTTTGTTTAGGAAGGGAAGGAAATGAACGAAGATGAGATACTTTTAACAAAATAATCATCCATCTAATCCCTCCCCTCCAATTCCCTTTCCTATCGTTTTGTTATCCAAATAAGGAATCATTATCCTTTTAAATCCTTCCCCTTTTTTTTTCTCAATTTCCTTCCATCCAAACATAGCGTAACAGTCTCTTTTATATAACTTCTTAAGAACCCAGCTGCTTGTAGTGGGTCAAGTGAGATTTTAATTAAAACATTGAAAATTAAATTCATTACTCCTTAGACTTAAAATTTTACTTTATACATCTCTTCGAAATAAAAATATTTTTTATATTCTTCTGTTTCTTTAATTTTTCATTTTAAAATTCATTGCTACCTAGACTCAAAAGTTCTATGATTATACATATGTATCATAGTACTATCGCTTCACAACTCTAAATTTTTACCCTAAATTTATAAAATATAGGCATGAAAAAATCATAAAAAATTGATATTATGAAAATCTAAACATAAAGATAAAACAAGATATTCGTCTTTATGTCTACATTTTCATAATATCCATTTTTAATTTTTTTTACTCTCATATTTTTTACAAATTTAGGGTGAGAATTTAGAGTAGAGAGTTGAAACAAATTAAATTTATTGTATAAGTTCAATGAGACATTTTAATTTTTATTGTTCTATGAGAAATTAATTATCAAAGGGAATTTATATAAAAGAAGTGCACAACTCTCACACAAACTATAAAGTAGAAGATACGCAAAATTAAGACAAATTCTTATTTGACATAGTCTTAAGTAGTTAGGGGGATCTTTTCTTTTTTATTTTTCTTCATCTTTTGTGGGGAGTATTTATTATTTATTATATAAATAATTTTTGTAACATACTTCCTCCGTTCTTTTTTGTTCTTTCCGTTTAAAATATTCCATTTTAAAGAGAAATTTGATTAAGATTTTTAAGATATTTATAGATGATAAAATATATTCATGTGAGATCTCCTTAGATTCGTCTTAATGTATACTTTTTTATCATATAATTTTTTATAATTAATTATAATGCGTATTTAGAGATATTTAAACTCGAAAGTTACTTTGAAAACTGTGCAAAAAGTAAATGGGAAAAACAAAAAAGAACAGAGGGAGTAATAAATATTATAAGAATATAGAATTCTTAGGGGGAGCATACCTTATAAGTATATAATTATATTTTTGTACATATATCAAAAATTTAAGCACCCGAATGACATTTTTTTTATCTATTCTTCCCATTTACCTTTGTCACAGATTCCAATACAAACTTTAAATCAAATAATTTTAATTATGAGTTTCTAAAAATTTTAAAAGTTGATTTAAGAAAGTATATATTCAGATGAATCTATCAAGATCAGTCATGAATATGTTTTTTCATATGAATCGATGATAAATTATAGTCAAAGTTTGAAAAATTCATAAATTCTATTTGAGAAGAACATTTAAAAATGAAGGAAGTTTTATAATTATACATTAAAACGTAAATAAACTAAATTAATTTGAAAATAAGTCGAACATAAATTAAAAAACTATTTAATTACTTCTATTTGATGTTATTTTTAAGCTCACACAAGAATTAGATAAGCATGACGTGAGGTAAAGTTATTGATACACTATATAAGAAAGCATAAAATCTACAAAGAATAAAATATAAGTAATTAAATAGTACTAGTACTTAACTAATCAATTGTATATTGACTAGTGGTCTAATTTATCAAGACCTCTTAGCCAATTGGTCCATTAACCCAAATAAAAACTAATATAATTGACATATAATTATTCCGTTCCATACTACTCGCTACATTTTTATAGTAGCACTATTCATCTTCAATCTTATTTCGGTAATTCGGACTCATGAATAAAAAATAATATATTCATATGAGATCTTGTTTTTTCATCTTAGAATGTAGTTTTTTAATATGTAATTTTTATAATTTTTCGTTTTGTAAAAATAAAAATATTAATATTTAAATAGACATTAAATTACGTGCAAAAAGAAATGTAGCAAGTATTACAGAACGGAGGAAGTACATAGAAGATCAATCACTATAATATCCTATTCGTTATTTTCCTACAATAATCCCACCTATTGATTAACTATGAATAATCCCAACTTTAAGGGGTATTTGCCAAGAGTAAACTTGGGTAACCCAATGACCTGCTATACTAGGTAATTCACCAAATAATAAATTTAAAATTAATTTAAAATTAGAGAAAATTTTTGAAATTTTACATAAAATATTTTAAATAATAAAAAAATCATAAACTTTTTTGATCAATTTTTAACATTTTTTTCGACATTAAATTTTAATTTTTTTTAAATAATAATTGCTATAACAAGTCATCCGATCACCGGGTTTACACTAGGAAATCTCTCAAAGTTGAGATTATTCATGGTTAATTTATAGGTGAGATCATTGTAGGAAAATTACGAATAAGTTAGATTATTTTAAGTAATTTTTCCTAATATTATTTATTCTTATTGAGTTACTGTATCATACTATTATATCCAATAAATCCTGTTGAATTATATGGTATAGATTATTTATTTTTACTATCAATTTTTAATGTAATCCTTAATTTAATAATGAGGTGAATTAATATAGTTTATTTTAATGAAAATAAAAATATGGAATCTTTTGAGCTATATGAGTGTAAACTTATGAATACACCTAGAAACAATTTTTTTTTAAAAAAAATTAAGCTACAATTATCACAATAATATAGTTTTGTTTCGAAAAGAAAAAATTATTGTAATACTAGTATACTCTTACAAATTCTTGTAAGAGACGGTCTCTGTGAGAGACCATCTCTAATTGGCTCGGTCCATTATATATTTTGTAAAATATTGTAGGTCGTAGGCATTAAGAATGATGTAAGTAGACGTTTAAGATATTGAAAGTAGGCATTAAGGATACGGTAAATAATAAGCATGAAAGATAATATAAGTAGGCATTAAGAATAAGGTACGTAGGCATTAATCTTTATTGAATTGGATACGTCTCTCAAGAGACGAGACGGTCTCTCTCTCAAGAGACTAGATGATACTCTTTTGATTATAATCTTTCTCTACAAGAAAAACTCAATTATATGCGTAACTTTCTACGTTAACTAATTAAAAATAGTAAATGCTCCACCCATTTTTTTGGTATTGTTTCACTAGTCTTAGTCTTGGTCATTTTCATCATCATCATATCCGGTTGATTCTGTTCATAAAAGATATATTCTAATTATATGTATATCAACTGAGCATATTATGATTTATTTTCTCGATATACAATTTTGTCTTTTAAAATTAGCACTATAAGACTTAAACATACGAACCACATCTCGTACTCTTTTCAAATAGAGAAAACACAAATAAAGTATAGAAAAAATATATAATAGACTTGGCGACCACATCTCTTGTCCTATAATGCAAACTTAAAGGGACATATCACAGCATATCATACAATCATATCCAGTAAATTCCTCTTAAGGCAGGGTCCAGAGAAGACGACAAACAAACTAAATCAGTACCCCTATGAAAAGACAGAGAGTATGTAATAGACCTAGCGACCACATCTCTCGTCCTATGTTGTAAACACACACCATATCATCAAACCCAATAAACCCCATTCGGAGAGGTGACAAACAAACCATACTTGTATCTCTCCCAAAAGAAAAGAAAAACTCAAATGGACACTTATATACTTTCTCCGTTTCAATTTACTTGCAACATTTGCTTTTTCACGCAGTTTGAATGCACTAATTCAATCCTTAAAATCTCTAATTACGTATAATAAAAAATTATAAAAAGTTGACATTTATAATCTTTGCAATGGGACGAATCCAGCAAGATTTCACTTGACTATATTTAATCTCATCATCATCATCATCATCATATCCCGCTCATAGAAAACTACGAACTGGGTAAGGGGAGGAAAGAACGGCGACAACTCATACCCATAAAAAAGAGCACGATCGACCAAAAAGAATCCCCCAACTCAAAAAAAAATGAAGAGACGTTCCTGCCACGTGAGGGCTAAACTTGACGACCACATCTCTCATGTTACCCCAAATAAAAAAATAGAATATAGTGACATGACATACCAAACAAAAAAAGAAAAGAAGTAGGAGTAAGGTCCAAAGAGTTAGGTGAAAGTGGAGGAATCATACTACAACGTTGGCGTAAGCCCAATGCATGAAATGCCATCATCCCCCCAACTTAATACTATATATATATAACACACACATCCATTTTTGGTTACTTAACATCCAAACTTCTTTTCTTACTTAACCCATAATTACTAATAATTACCTACACTTAATTACTAATTACTCTATAATAAATTTCAATCCTTTTCTTATTATATATAGTATAAATAAATTATATATTCCTAGGTTTTTAATTAAATTAGTATATAATTAATAAATTATAAATTAATTAATAATATGGGTAAAGGAAGAAAACCATGTTGTGACAAAGCAGGAGTAAAAAGAGGACCTTGGTCTCAAGCTGAGGACTTTAAGCTCATTTCTTTCATTCAGAAACATGGCCATAATAATTGGCGTGCTCTTCCTAAACTTGCAGGTTTTTTTTTTTTTTTTTTTTTTTTTATTTTTTTAATAATGTTTTTTATGTTTTTTTATAGTGGGTTAACAATAATTAATCATAATTATTGTTATTATTCTGTCGGTTAAGAAATCGTCTTAACTAAAAACTTTAGCAGATTTTGAAACCTCAACGTATATTAAACTGCATTCTTTATCATCATGTCTCCTAATACGAGAGTCATTTCGGGGTTTCATTAGTTGAGAACCAATTCCACCAGACTAAAATGTTAAACTTTTGGTTATATTGGTTCCTCAAAACGTTAATCTTTATTTTCCTCAAGCTGGGGGACTCCTTTTGGCCAGCCATCCTTCCCTCCACAGACTCTATCCATAGTTTTCTATGAGCGAGATACACTGGATAGAATGATGATGATGGTTCCTAAAAACGTTAATATTGAAGCTAACATGATCATGAGTTCAAATTTGATCCATCCTTTATTTTGAATTTAAATATTTAACGTCAGAGCTAGGATGATCTATATTACATCCACACTCACATTAAAAAATATTATTATATAAAAAGGCGTATATCCTAAATTTTATGAAACATATTGATTATTATTTTTAAGAGTACTTGTAATTATGTAGAGTTTTTGTTAATTATAAAAGTGGTCGAGTGGATAATTTATCCACTAAGTAAAGTATTTTCCGATGTATATAATACAAATCAATTGACAAAAAAAAAAAAAAAAAAAAAAAAAAAAAGTATTTTCCGACAATTATCTTAACTAGATTTATTACTTAAATTAATTCATGACTTTTGATGATCTTAATGGGATTTTGGCATCATTAGCCAGCAGAAATCAAAAAGTGGTTTAGATTTTTATAATAATTTTTTAAATCATGTGAATAATCATACTCTCAACAACGTATTTATTGACTTTATTACTTCAAACTTTTCAGTACATTGTTGATTATGAACTTCCAATCCAATTTGAGTTTTGCTTTGACACTTTATTTGCTAGCTTTTGCTCTCGAGTCGAGAAACTCTTTGGTCGTGCTCTCCTTTATGGATATGAGTTGTCGCCGTCCTTTCCTTTTCAGATTTCGACCATAGTTTTTTATGGGCGGAATATAATGGATATGATGATGATATTGGCTAGCTAGGGGAGGATCAAGTATAATAAGGCTAAAACTTACTTTTACACGTGTGCTGAACTAAACCAACTTAGTTATTATTTTGTGTTATATGCTAAGCAATTTAATATTAATAATATTTCTAATCAAATTATTCGAAAAATAATCTAGATAGACTCATATGGTTTGAACCCTTAATAAACCTTTTCATGCTCTTTCATCTAGAAGTGTTCTTTCAGGTCAGACTTTAATCAGTTTAAAATCAGATTTCCTGTCCATGTAGGCTTTTACATGCATAATTATCAACCCATTTTTAAATCTGAATTGAATCGAACTATACAAGGTCGGGTTAATATTAGAACACGTCTATGCGCTATCCCATCTTATATGGTTTGACAATTATTTTTATAACAAAATTTAAAATATTGGCTTCATTAATACCAAGAGTAAAAATATTTTATAAAAATGGCATCGCATTTAACTTGAATAAAAAGTTAATAATTGAGTAGGTAAAGTGACTTATCATGGGATTAGTTGTCGATCTTGCAAATTGCGTAAGATTTGACTAAGGGTCTAAGGATAATCTCATAGCTAACTCTCATTTAACCAAAATCAAAATCGGGCCTTCTCTTAGTTGGAGAGCAAGTATTAATTTTTGTAAAAAGTTTCGAGTTTAATTTTCACCTAACTCTCTTATTTTTTTAGTCTATCCTATAATCTTAAAAAAAAGCGGCTAGCGCAAATATTTTGCGTGCTACGATAATTTGCAAATTTTAGTGGAACGTATTAACTGATAGGGTATATAACATAGAGTCTCAATTATCAACTTAAGTTTTACATTGAATTGATTTTTATTTTTTTTTATTTTCTATTTAAGAGTTAAAATAAATATATTCATTAACTAAATACTCCAATAAGACAAAGAATAATATACCTTATATTATGGAGTATATATATATACTTGTAAAATTTATTTTTTTTAAGAAAAATGCTAGCCATTAATTAAAACCTACTAAAAAATTATGTATGTATAAATCATTATATTAATAAGACTTTTTTGTATTCGTATATCAATAGTGGGTCCTATAACTTGTTTATAGATTAATTTTGATTAATATTTTCATAGTATTAATTCTTCAAAATTTTCAATAATAGATACTTTTCTGTGCAACAATAAAACATAATTTTCTTAGACATTTAAATTGATTCATTGACTAAAAAGTCATAAGAAATCTAAATCACATTTATCAGCTATTATAAATACTACTTAATATTAATAAATAATTTAGATTTGTTTAAAATTCAAATATTACAAGTTGCTAATATTAATTGTTACACTTTACTTTCACAAGTGATGTTTTTAAATTGAGCTTCCATGCACATATCTCTTGTACTTCAGCTGAAATTTCACAATTTTTTTTATTTAATAGTTACACCTTACTTTTCACACACGTCACACTTTAAATTATTACTAATATCTTGAATTATCAATAATATATATTTATAGAAACTAAAAACTCTAAAAGTATATTTTATGATTAGTCGTTTGAATTAAAGATTCTACATGACTTAATTTTTAAATTACTAATGCAATTCAAAATATAAACTTTGAAAAAGTTAAATATAACGATTATTCGCTAAAATGATGTCACATATTTTCCTTTATACCTTTTCACTGCAACAAATTTAGTTTTTTGCGACATTAGATTTAGTGGCTTTAAAAAAATGCCACGGATTCATATTTTTAGTGTAATAATTATTAGTTTTTATTTTAAATTTCACTATAATATGATTTAGCGACATTTAATTTGGTCTTTAGTGGCATATGTAATTGCCACTATAGTCTATAGTGACGTTTGTGAGAAATGTTACTAGATCCTATATCGCTAAAAGCTTTAGTGTGACTTTTTAATATGCTGCTAAAGGCTCTAATATATGTCACTAATCCTCTATATACACTATACGAAATTTGAAATAGCGACATTTAAATTAAATGTCGCTAAATATATCCCACTAAAAGCAAATTATGTTGTAGTGTTTGGGGGTAAAGTTGACTGTTTTCCTCTAGTATGTCCACTTAAGGGAGTACGAGTGTGGATTGTCCATTAGACCGTTACATTTCCTCATTCAGATCCTGTTTTCGAGCGGGATAATGGGTTGATGATGATGATATTTTCTTTCGCACGTGTGAACTTCACTTGTGGTGGTGGGATGTTAGCTTAGTCAAACAACTAACTAACAAATTGTAAAAATGATTGTCTTGAAAGCTAGGGACAAATGTTGTTAGGTAAACCAAGTCAAAGAAGTTTACTAAGCAATCACCTATATGAGTATTATACCTCAATTCTCAATAATATGGTATGAAACATTCTAAGAGTCTATGTCAAAGTTGTTGAGTGATTTCTCCACCCAAACTATATTAGAAAAGAGCATTTATGAATACTATATATGGTATATTTTAATCCAAACAAATTAATTGAAACTTTTGGATATGTAATATACTCTATCATGCTCCCTCACACGATAACGTGGTCGATGAGATTTGAATTTATAACTTTTTGACACGTTAGCTTATGATATCAAAGATTAAGCTTTTAGTTGAGTTAACCCTTTTACATATATGGTATCAGAAGCCTATGTTATAGGTTAATAACTCAATCACCTCTCAGGATTATTTCAAAAGTCGAAGTATTAGCGTTATATATAAGAGAAAATTTTGTTGTAAAATCTAACCTAAAGAATTCTCGTGTGAGACGCATGATACTATGTAACTCTTTCTATACAAAAAAATAATAAAATGAATAATTATATTAGTAGAGTAGTATATTGGTGAATATATGATACTCATAAATTGTTGTATGAGACGGTTTTATCTAGAGACGTGTCTTATAATTGCCTTATTAAATAATCCATTTAATATATATGATGATAATATGAGCTTCTTATTTGAGGTCTTTTCACTAAGAAATAGTCTCTTATCAAAGTAACTCGATCATATTAACTTTTATATAAGCACTTCAAAATTCAAATTAAACGTTGCTTTCTCTAATAGAGATAATACTAATTAATTTGTTTGTACTTGTATATAATTTGTCATTAGTAACTAATTAATCATCCACAATTTAATACTAATTAATTTGTTTGTACTTGTATATAATTTGTCATTAGTAACTAATTAATCATCCACAATTTTGGTTTCAGGATTAGCTCGATGTGGAAAAAGTTGTCGATTAAGATGGGTTAATTACCTTCGACCTGATCTTAAACGTGGTAATTTTACTCTTCAAGAAGAAGAAGCCATTATCAAGTTACATCAAACACTAGGAAACAAGTAAATATTCATCTTCACCTTTATTTTCTTTTGATATTTCTCTTTTAAATTTAATTAATCTTTTTTTCCTTATATATGTTTATATTTCAGATGGTCAAAAATAGCATCTCATTTCCCTGGGAGAACCGACAATGAAATAAAGAATGTATGGAACACCCACCTAAAAAAACGTCTCAAAGTTAAGGAGACTAATGAAAAGAATGCATCATCATCAACATCATCAACAAGTAACGACTTAGCATCAGCAAATACAACATCTCCAAATAATGTAGTTCTCGATGGAACTAACGAAACAATCATCAACAACGACACAATCGAGTATTCAAGTTCGTCTTCTTCCTCATACAACTCATTATCCGACCATTTCATGATGACCGATATGAACCCTAGCATAATCGAAAATATAGATGATCGTAACAAGGATGAAATGAGCACGTACCCTACGAAGAACATCGAAAATTCATTAGATGAGTTAATCGAGATCCCCTTTGAACCTAATTTGGACTTATGGGATTTGTTACATGGTGACAATGAAGTACAAATCCAAAATGTGGACACCCAAATGTGTAACAATGACAAGAAGGATGATAATACTAGTAAAGAAGTTGGTGAAAGTTGGTGGTGGTTAGTATACTTGGAAAATGAACTTGGACTTGATCATCTAAGTGATGGATCTACACAACTACAATCTACCAATGTTACTTCAAAAAATGACTTATTTTCTTATAATTCTAGTTAATTTACCTAATTATTCAACATGTTGAAAAAATGTTAGTTAAAAAGTACATTCAAATATAGATGCACAAGTTATAAAATGTCAAAAATTGTATGTTAATTAAGAGGTGGGATCAAATTTGTTCAACTCCTCATAATTAACAAAGAATTTTTCAAAAATAAAGTTAACAAAATCATAGTGGGACCATGTACCTATTAAAATTGTATAGGAGCAACTTTTTTAGTCAAATAAATCATTTTCATGTTTTCTAAGTTTGCAGATGTGTTTGGTAAAATGGTTTATTGGATAAATTTCTGCTTATTTTGATACAAAAAGATGATGTCTGTATTTGGTAAATTACTAATTGAAATAACTTATTGCTATAATTAAGTTGTTTTTAAACAAGTTGCTTTTAATAATGTGTTTAAAATCAACTGATCAAATCAGCCACTTTAATTATAATCAACCATTAGCCACACACGCCTTTAGCATTCTTTCATCTTTTGACTTTGTCCCTTGTTATGTAAAAGTATATAGAAAATGTACGTATAGAGTACGAAATTAAATAATGAAATGATGTATATAATGTAATTATTATAATGTCGTTGAGATAAGCTTATTTTGATACAAAAAGATGATGTCAGTGTTTGGTAAATTACTAATTGAAATAACTTATTGCTATAATTAAGTTGTTTTTAAACAAGTTGCTTCTAATAACGTGTTTAAAATTAACTGAATAAATCAGCCACTTTAACTATAATCAACCATTAGCCACACACCCCTTTAGCATTCTTTCATCTTTTGACTTTGTCCCTTGTTATGTAAAAGTATATAGAAAATGTACGTATACAGTACGAAATTAAATAATGAATAAAAAGAGTATCAAATGATGTATATTATACCCTCTTAGTGTCAAAATGTAATTAATATAATGTTATTGAGAGGGATAAATAATTTTCTTAATTTAGGTAGGCTAACTCAATGACTTCAATAAAATTTTATATTAATTAAAGGAAATTTTCTCTACCAACTAATTCTAACAGGAATTCTTCTGTACCAAACAGAACAATTGAAGATCCTATTTTTTGGAAATGTGTTATGACACTACAACAAATTTAGTTTTTTGCGATATTGGATTTAGTGAGATTAAAAAGTGCCACTGATTCATATTTCTAGTGTAATAATTATTGGTTTTTATTTTAAGTTCCACCATAAAAGTGATTTGGCGTCACTTAATTTGGTGTTTAGTGGCATATGTAATTGTCACTATAGTCTATAGTGACATTTGTGAGAAATGTCACTAAATCCTATGTCGCTAAAAGCTTTAGTGTAACTTTTTAATATGCTGCTAAAGGGTCAAATAAATGTCACTAAATCTTCTATATACACTATAAGAAATTTAAAATAGCGACATTTAAATTAAATATTGCTAAATATAGTGTGATTGGGTATAGTTATGTATATTATATTTAAGTTGCATCATACATTGAACATAATAAAATGGTTAGTTTGTACTTCATGAATTGAATATATTGGAACTTATCAACATGATGCCTAAAAGCCAAAAAAAATCAAATGTTTTGTGTTATAGTTGACATGATGAGATACTCTTCTATAAGTAATTTGGTGAAAAACCAATTAAATTAAATTAAATCAAATTGAATAAGTAATTCAGTTCGGCTATATTTTTGTTCAATTCGATTTGGACTAAAATTTGATTTTATTTTGATGTTTGATTTGGATGTCGTTTTGAGGTTTAGTAAATCAAAAAAATCGAATTTCAAAATAAATATCTTGTACAAAGTTTTGTTTGGCTTGATCTGTAACTTCAAAATAAATGGTGCAAATTAGTCAATTTAGTGTAAATCGGTCAAATCTGTGCAATTTCGGTTATATTGTTCTCATTTTATACATCAATTTTGTTCAATTTGAATTATAGAAAATACTCCTATAATTTTGATTTGAGTGTAAAAGTTAAAATCGAATTTAATTTGGTTTGATTTAGATTCGTATTGAATCTAAACCAAACACCAAGCTTATATCCCTACTTTTTTTTGGCATTTAATTTTTCTAATTTTATACTTCATTTTACTCCGGTCTAATAGTTTTTTTTTTTTGAGTAACGGTTTAATAGTTAATTTGTTACAATTTATTTTAGGATATATGATCCACCACTTTTATATTCTATATTCTCTTTTCTATTTCTAAATACCACTACTTCAACTCATAATATTCAGTTTCATAGTCTTCGTCCCAAAAGTCTATGAAATTATCTGGTTGGGACTAATAGGTACAGACTACTCACCTATTGCTTATTTTGTAATAATCTCATCTTTAATACGTATTTGCTCCCAGCATACCCAGTTTTATAGGGGAGGGGTAGGGGAATGGACTATAGTGGTTCAAATCATTGGATTTGTTGAGAACGAATACATATTAACGATTGAATTATTAAATAATAATTCAAAGGTGCAGGTGATGAAAGATTGAATTATTTTTAACAATTTTCCTAAAAAAACATAGATTATTTAAAGTGTAAGTTATGATGATTAAGATCCTGAAATTTACACAATTACAACCCCTCCCTTCCACAGCATCATTTTAAGTTAGAAGTGTAGATGCTACAATCTCATACATGTACTAAATAAGTCATTTAAAATTAGATGTGGATGAAGCTTTAAATTGTACATTTTTGGGAGGACTTGTTATTTTGCATATTGAAATACTCACAAAATACGTTGTTAAGGCAAGGACTCCTATACCACATATCTAAATTACATTTTAAAATTCTTCCCTTAATTTTTTGTCATTAATTGTACTCCTTGGCTCCTTGCTCCTTAATCCAATTATTCATATAGGAATTGTCTCATCATTTACACATTTATTTTATTTCAATGCATTATCCCACTCATTTGCAATATTATTAAGTTTAGATAAGATATTAATAAATACTCCCTCCATTTCCTAATGTTCTTCCCATTTAGAATATTCTATTTTGGAAAGAGAAATTTAATTAAGATTTTTAAGACATATATAGAAGACAAAATCTATATATCTATAATATATATATATATATATATATATATATATATATATATATATATATATATATATATATATATATATATATATATATATATATATATATATATATATATATATATATATATATATATATATATATATATATATATATATATATATATATATCCATGTGAGATCTCGTTAAATTCGTCTTAATGTATACTTTTTATTATATATTTTTTATAATTTTTTATGATGCGTGTTTAAAGATATTTAGGCTCAAAATTTACTTTGAAACTGTGCAAAAAGCATGGGAAGAACATTTAGAAACGGAAGTACATAATTAATGTTTAATAAATTCAAAATTCACTCTAAACCTCACCTACTAATTGTTTTATCTTTCAAAAAGTTTCAATCATTTAAAATGGTCCAAGGCTCCAAGCCACTGCCTTATCCATAGATATTGAGATTTCAATATAATATATATAACCTAAAACTTAACCACCAACTTGCTAAAAAAAGCCTCATTTACCTACTTTAATTTCTATGGCCTATAAATCCCTTAATTATACTTCATCCGTTCCAATTTACTT
This sequence comes from Amaranthus palmeri, assembly GCA_019776075.1. Lineage (NCBI taxonomy): Eukaryota > Viridiplantae > Streptophyta > Magnoliopsida > Caryophyllales > Amaranthaceae > Amaranthus > Amaranthus palmeri. Next base: position 15,114 of record JAAKBH010000044.1, read on the forward strand.
GCAATATTTGCTTTTTCAAGTAGTTCAATGCACTAATCCAATCCTTAACATCTCTAATTATGCATTATAAAAAGTCATAAAAATTTGATATTGATAATTTTCCCAATGAAACGAATCAAAACAAGATCCCACTTGACTATATTTTAATCTACAGATTAAAAACTAATTACAAATTATGAATGATGAATAAATAGTGTCATTTATCCAATGTTGCAATTAATATGGAACGGAGGAAGTATGTACATTAATGCCTAGTGGCTCCCTTTACTAATTAATTGTGATAAACTAAGCACCAAGTAACAATTAAAAGTTAGAGTATATAACATATCTTGGGGCCTCAACCAATAACTTATCAGGTTAAGTTGATGGTTGAGGTTCTAAGATATGTTATATACTCTAACATTAAACACCATATAAGCTCTCAATAAAAATCGGATTAGGTTTTTCGTTCCATGCAAGAGTGTTAACATTTAAAGGTTAATTTAGAAAAAAAATCAAACAATATCGATAATACAAAATATGTTCATCAGCGTTTTAATTACACTAATTGTCACGCTGAATTTTAACTTATAAAATTAATACATTTGTTATTGTTATCCTAAAATTTTAAAAAATTTTAAAAAAATAAAACACTAATTAATCAAAATTCCATCAAATTAATTTAAACCCTAAAATAATTTGAAAATTTACTAGCAATGACTCTAAATTAATTAGCAAGGGTTGATGAACAATTGTAGAATTAACAAACAATGTTTAATAGACAAAGCAATCAAACAAATTTAGGACAAGTGAACAAAATTAGTTTTGTTTGGGAATGAAGAACGAATTTTTATTTTTTGAAAATGTATTGGCTTAATCCTAAATTGATTAACAAAAGTTAATAATGTAGAATCAACTGAATAATTAGAGATACTAAGAATTAAAATATTGTTTCATCAAAAGTAAAAAGTTAAATGAGACTATTAAAAAGAATAAAACGGAGTATTAAATAACATATAAACATAATGAAAACAATCAGTCTCTTAATAGAACGTCTCTCTGAGAAACGTTTTTCAGACCCAGTTCATTAAAGCTTAGTGTCTACTTTTATTCTACATTTTTCTTTATAGACCGACTCAGTCAGAGATTGTCTCTCAAAGAAACCGTCTTTCACAAGAATTTGTGTAATGAAAATTGAACAAATAGGATTGAGAACCACGGAATATATGATCACGTCTTGCAATTTACGAAATAACAATGGGCTAGCCCAATTCTATATCGGCCCAATATTTTTTTTAGGTTGCCCATAAAGTTAGTAGTTGTACTGTTAAAGGATGATTTGAACTGATAACAAATACATAGTCTCATGGTGACATTATATTTATTGGGATTTGGGTTGATTCAATATATACTTTAACGGCACGTTTGGTAGGTGGTAATGAACAGTGGTAATGAGATTGAAAAACTAGTGTACTTTTAGTTGAAAAATCTCTTGGTTACCTTAATGGCCATTCTTGTCCAACTTCAATCATCTCAATGCATTACCACTGGGAGATGTGGTATTAGGCGGTAATGGAAATTTGTAAACAACAAATTTTTTTTGTGATCAAAGTTTCATTACCATGGGAATGTATTGAACTTTTGTTGAAATTTTACACTATAAATCATTCCCATTACCGCCATTTAGTACCACTAAGCAAACGGACCGTAAGTGTAAAAGAGATTGTTTATAACTTTAAAGTGGCAAGTTATAAGCTTAAAACGATTAGTTGCAATTTTCAAGTGATCACTTATAATCTAAAACTGATCACATACATTAAAATGACTAAGTATAACCTTAAAGTGATTAATTATACTTTTAAAATTGTCACTTTTTATAAAGTTGATGTGATCACATATTATTTTAAAGTGATCACTTAATATACTTAAATTAATCAATTTAGAGTAATGGGCTGGTAGGATCAGTCTAATGGTGATATGGTCACGTACAAAACTTGTTATTAACAAATTGATACTTCTAACTATCTAATATCAACAGTTTGTTGTATAAGGCCATTTCACAGTAAGACATATTCATACAAGAAAAAGAGGAGTCAAATTTGAAATGTACATTAAGCTAATGTGATAAGCCCAAAAGGCATTAGGCTTCAAACTTATTAAACAAATATTTTGAGATGATGAGGCTAAGGGAGAAACCATTATCAAAATGGGAGTACACATACTAATCAAACTATTTTTGGTGTTTACAATTTTCAAGGAGTAGAGTAGTAATTCAGTGAAATAAATAGAATAGTTTAAAATATGGGCGTCAAAAAAGGGTTTGTGTCGTCTGAATAGGCGCCGTCAATAGGGCGACACTTGCCGTGTCACTTTTTACATTTGTCGTCCATACTTTGGGCGACATATTAGGGTGTCGCCCAAAAGGCTTTTTCTTGTAGTGTCGTTATTATGAAAAGATTAAATGATGACTGAAGATTTTTTTATTTCAAATACATCTCTTTTCTTTCCTTTTAATTCTCTCAATTCAAATACAATTTAATTTAAAATTATGAGCAGATTAAATGACTAAAGATTTTTATTATTTATCGTTATAATAGAGATTTGATACTCATCACCTGCCCATATAATATAGGTCATCGAAGTAGCCGAAAATTTCACTAAATGATGTCACCTATGTTCTTTCACAAATAGTAAAAATGATTGTCTTCAAAGGGACACATGCTGTTAGGTAAACCAAGTCAAAGAAGTTTACTAAGCAATTACCTATATCAGTTTCTGAGCATGTTCAACATGTTCAACCGCACAATGCTCCAAAACATTGTGAGCTTTAATATTAAATTACGTTGTAGATATTAAGTGTATAAAGATACAAAATTGTTGGAAAAATATGAAATTATACAGGGCCATTAAAGAATTTGTCAATTTTTGCTCCGCCCCTAAAGTTCAGAACAATAAAAAAGTATCAACAAACTAATCAAACTACAAATTAGTATGCAACTATTTGAAAAGATGTTAAAAACAAATTTGTGTGAGTTCGGCCTAAAATAGACAATATCATACTAATGTGGATCATTCACGGCTGATGGGTACAACATCAACATGATGGAGTAAAATAATCCAATAGTCTATGTCAAAGTTGTTGAGTGAAATATCCACCCAAGCAAACTATATTTAAAAAGAACATTTAGAAATACAAATGAACAAAAACTAGGGTAAAAGAATAGCAAAACTTAACAAAAACAAATAAAAACTTACCAAGTCACATAAAAGAAGGAAAAATATAGCAAATTATTTTAAGTGAAGCTTAATATCATAGAATAACCACATCATTGCGTAAGATTATAGTATAAAATTTTGTGTCTTCCTTAAAATCTTAACATTATATGCATTGTTGAAGTGTACTTCAATTAATTCATGACATTCGGGAAGATTTATCTACAAACAAATCTTTGTATTTATACCTATTCAATTCTTTTCATTTCAAATAAATAAAACCTTCATCAATTACTCGTTTATCAATCAGTTCTGGGGGGATCATATACTGTGATTCGCTGCATTAGTTTATTACTCGTTGTGCATCTTTTGTTATCGAAAAATTAACCCAAACCAAGAATTTAATCTTTCTTCAATAAATTCATTACATTTAGGAAGATTTATCTACAAACAAACCTTTGTATTTATACCTATCAAATTCTCTCATTTCAAATAAAACCTTCATCATTTGATTCATTTATCAGTCAGTCGACAGTCGTGACCTCGTGGGCTAGATATCCTTAGATTCGCTGCATTAGTTTATTCAATTAATTACCCGTTTAATCTTTCTTTCTTCAATTAATTCATCACATTTAGAATATTTATCTACAAACAAACCTTTATATTTATACCTATCAAATTCTCTCATTTCAAATAAAACCTTCATCGTTTGATTCTTTAAGTAATCAATTGTGGATTATTTTATTACTCATTTTGCATCATATCAAACCATGGATTTAATCTTTCTTTCAGCCGGATTAACCCTAACAATCATAATCATACTCATTACGAAAAAATTTCAACTTCTTACCACTCCAAAAACGTGCTCAAATTTTTCATTACCATTCCCACCAGGCAAAAAAGGGTGGCCACTAATAGGAGAAACCCCAAGTTTTGTATCATCCCCAAAAAAATTCATTCTTGATAGAATGAAAACATACAACCCTAATGCATTTCAAACCTCCATTGCTGGTGAAAGAGTAGCAATTCTATGTGGGCCCACAGCCAACAAATTTATCTTTTCCAATGAAAACAAATTGCTCAAATTTTGGCTACCCAACTCTGTTTCTAAAGCTCTTGCTCAACAAAATGCAAACCCTAATTCAAATTCTTATAAAATGGCAGATGAAATTGCCCATAAATTCCTAAAATTAGACAATATACAAAAATTTGTGGGTATTATGGATTTAATGGCCCAACAACATTTGGACAAATTTTGGGTACCTACCCTCCAAGTTAAGGTACATCCCTTAATAAAAGAGTTCACTTTTGAGTTATCTTATAGGGTTTTTGTTGAGTATTTTAACCCAAATTTGAAGTGTTTGAAAGAATTAAGTGATCCTTTTTTTGAATTTATTGAAGGGATTTTATCTACACCTCTTTATGTCCCTGGGATGCCTTATTATAAGGCTATTAAAGCATCCAAAATTGTTCAAGAGAAGATTTTTGAGATGGTGGAGAAGAGGAAGAACAAAATGATGAATCATGATCATGATGATGATAATGATCATGATGATGATGATGATCAAAATGATGGGGATTTGTTGGGTAGATTTTTGATGGTTAGGGGTGAGGATGGAAGTTGTGTGAGCAAAGAGGATATTGCTAGGGTTATTGTTGGGTTTATATTTGCTAGTTTTTATACAACTACTACTACTATTACCTTCACAATTGCCTACCTTTCTAAACATCCTCATGTTTATGATAAAGTTCTTCAAGGTAATTTTTTATTTTTAATTTTTTTTATGTTGTATTCGCAATTCTAGTCTAATGAGTTTTCTTTCAAGGGATGTGCTAGAGTATGTAACATATTGTGAGGTCTTAAATATTAGCTTAAGATTTCGGTTGAGTTAGTTTCTTAATATGGTATCAGAGCTAGCGTGATAAGAGGTTATAGATTCGAATCTCAATCATCCCTCATTTAAAGTGGGTTATTTAGGACTTGATGTCAGGAAGGATTGTGTCGCATCTACACTTTAAACGAAAAGGGCTTTAGTGCGTGTGAGAGTGTCTATTAGAGTATATAAGATATTGTTTTGCTTCAATGATTAACTTTAGGTTTTGGTTGAATTGACTTTATTACTTCATTAATATTCTCTTTGTCCCTTTCAATTTGCGCCTATTGTAAAATGTGAAAAATTTAGTGAAAAGGGATATTAGGTTGGAGAATGATGCAAAAAACAATTAGAGGATGAAAATAAACGAAGGGACTATGAAAATAAGTTGTATTGACTCGGCTGATGACATAAGTTGTTGTTACTTCATTAAGACGATATTTGTTAGCTCTAGTAGTTGAAAGCTTTTTTTGCTTTTTACGTTTGTGATAAGAGTTTGATTTTCAACTAGCCAATCTGTTAATTAGATTATTTGCTGAGTCCTCCCAATTAATTTGTGTAAATTGTAATTTTGTTGGACTAATAGAACAAATGGATATCAAAAAATCGAAAGGGGAAGGAGAGCAACTGAATTGGATAGATGTTCAAAAAATGAAGTACTCATGGAATGTAATATGTGAAACCATGAGACTTAAACCACCTTCTCCAGGAGGTTTCAAGGAAGCCATTACTGATTTCAACTTTGCAGGGTTTCACATCCCTAAAGGATGGAAGGTATGTCATTTTCTAACACACTTTGCTTTCAATTTTTCATCAATGGTTGAACCAAAATACATGATATGTGTATATATAAATTATAAAAGAAGTTCAGGTTAGAACCAAACTTATATGAGACCCATAAGAATCATGTTACTTTTTGGAAAAAAAAACAGTTACATTTATGAAAAAGTTTAAGGAAAAAAAAAACAAAAACCTGGCAAAAAGGTGTTAATGTTTACTAAAAACCTGTTATTTTTGGAAAAATTACCGTAAATAATACAACCTTTTGTTAATTTCCCTACAATAATACCAACTATTGATTAACCATGAATAATACCAACTTAAAGGGGCGTTTCTCTAAAAAATCCCCAACATGTTGAAAATCAAACTATATGTGATTATAAGACAAAAAAAATTAGTACATTAGTTAATAAAATAAAGTTGGTATTATTCTAGGAAAATAACTCTATAAGTTGGTATTATTCATGGTTAATCAATAGTTGGTATTATTGTAGGAAAATTAAAAAAATGTTGTATTATTCACTATAATTTTTTCCTTTATTTTTGACAAAAAGTGTTACTTTCGAGACAAAACTTTTTTGCTCAAAATAAAAATTTTCGGAGAAGAAAACTAATGAACGTTTATACAAAAAAGATGTCACTTTTTGACAATAAATTTATTACTTTAGTGTTGTTTTTATGAGATTATAGTTCTTATGCTTCTCATTTAAGTTTGGTTATCAATCATATGTTACTTTAGTGTTGAAAATGAGAAGGGTAAAAAGAATTCTACATCCTTTATTTCACTACGATTGACCTAAAAACACATAATTATAAAAGTAACTATGTTACACAAAAAAGTAACTATGACATAACTTTTTAGAATATTCTTACTTTACAACATAGTATCATTTTTTGTATATACAGTCACAAAACAAAATCAAATAAAAATCCTTATCATCCTTCTTATTTTTAAATCCTTCTTATTTAATCATACATATCTGTACAAAATTACAGATACATTGGAGTGCATACTCAACAAACATGAACCCCAAGTACTTTGAGAACCCAGAGAAATTTGATCCATCAAGATTTGAAGGAAGTGGGCCAGCACCTTATACATTTGTACCATTTGGGGGTGGACCTAGAATGTGTATTGGAAAAGAATATGCTAAAATTGAAACTCTTGTTTTTCTCCATAATTTAGTCACTAAATTTAAATTTAAAATGGTTAATCCTAATGAAAATATTTTCTATAATCCTGATCCAATTCCTGTGGATGGCCTTAAACTTCATCTACAACTTCATTCATAGAAGATTATAGGACTTAACCAACAACTATTTGTATATAAAATTTGTTTTTATTAAGATAAACCTTAAAAATATATACTGTTTGTATATTCGATTTAGTTTATTTATCCTGTATTATAATAATTATATATGTAAATTTGTAAGAATCTCAAATTAGTAATTTAGCTTATTTGTTGTGCTCAAGTAATTGATACATTCAGCTTCGGTCCTAAATTTTTTGGGACTGTAGGCAAATCATTGTAATTTGATTTTTTTTTAATATTAAGTTAACAACTAGCGTATTATTTTATTGTTGTAATTAATATTATACTATATGTACCCTTATAATACACGGATTTCTTTGTTTTGTTAATTTGCATGAATATAATTAGAAAACTTAGCGATTATATATATAATTTTTTAATGTGTTTACATTTCAAACTCAAAACGAAGTGTAAATAAAAAAACATTCACACTAGTTATTTGTCCTAGAACATGTGTTATTTATTTATACATAAAAAAATTTGATTAACATAACATCACATAATCATTCATATATAGCTTATTTATTTACACATATATTTGTTTGAAACGTTGTCACTTGTCACTGTGAAACACATTTTATATAAGGGTTGAATAACTCAATGATTAAAAGTTATTAGCATACGAGCTCTTTTTATTTAAGATATTTCACCGAGAGACGATAAGAACTCATCAAACCAACAATATTGAGGGTGTTGGCAATATAACTTATATTATTTTGATATAAAAAGAGGATTTGATGGTCAAACCAGCTAGTTGAAAAAGTTTATTGTCATGAATAAGTTGTTTTTAAACTAGCTCCTCATAACATCGGGTTGGTAAAACCATCTAACATAATTAGCTGGTCAAACCAGCCGCTATACTCAACTATCAGTCTTTTGCCAAACACCCTCTTACCTTAGCTCGATCATAGCTTGGTAGCAAAAGGAGGCCAATACAAATTGGCCTCCACCTTATAAACAAAATATAAACCCTTAATATCAACAAGTGATGTTCTCAAAAACCCTTGAACAAACAAGAAATCTCCACTACCACCCACCACAGGAATATCAGATGACTTAAGATTATTAACACTTCCAAGAACAGAAAAAGAACCTTTGTGGGCCCTAAAATTAAGAGTAAATTTTCCAATAGACAAATTATCAAGACCATTAAAGCTTGATGTAATGGTTGCACCCTCAGCATACCCAATTAGGTTAGATGAAGGATTTGGGCCTATAGTAAGTGGGTCATGAAGTATAAAAATACTCCCCAATGGGCTTGCCGTTATGTTGAGATCAGCACCAGCTATACCCTTAATAATCATAAAATCCGTCTTATTAATAATATCATGTTGGTAGAATGTAAAATGCATGGATTTGAGGGGGGTAGAGATAGACATGGTAGGGAACAAGAATAGAGATATGATTGTAAGTAGATAGATGGATGAGAAGGCCATTGTAGTGTAATGGTTTTGTATGGGTTTGAAGCTATGTATAAATAGAGAATTTGGAGCCTTGTTTTAGTGAACTATGTTAGAAAATCAGGTATTAACTCAGTTGGAGAGTAAGTATTGTTGGATTCTGATATAGTTTGAGAATCAGGTATTATCTTAGTTGAAGAGTAAGTACTCTTGAATTCTGATCTTGTTGGAGAATATATATTATCTTAATTGGAGAACAATAATCAAAACAAAAACAAAACTAATAAAATAAGAAAAACAAATGATGGACGTATAGTATAGTGCCACATACTAATGATTTACAATTGATGTAAATCACAAGTATTTACCAAGTGAAGCTCATATTTTCACTTTGTTACACAATTTAATGCGTTGTTTTGATCATTTAAATCTTGATTGTTTTGCATAACTAAAAATCGTAGAAATATGTTATTGTAAAATTACGCAATTAATTACATGATTTAGACAAAGTTTTATTTAACTATATTTTTTCATGCACATTAATTAACTATAATATACGTATAAAATAAATTTAAATAACAAATAATATCAAATTATTGTGTAGAACGGAGGTGATATGTAATATAGAGTCAACTAATTAAGCTGAACTACAATATTATATTATGAAGTTATGATTCATGATACCTACTAAAATAATATGCTACTACTTAAATTAATAACAAATAATTCATATCATTAAAAAAATAATAACAAATATTTCATGGAATGATTGAATAATGTAAAGATCACATATAGGTATTTTTTTTGATTCTTATATGGATAAGCATGTAGGAAAATAGAAAATATAATAAAATAAAGATATTATTTCAAGAAAATTATATTTTAGGAAATTAAGATATTTATTTAGAATATGAAGGTTATTTTATTTTTAATTATTTAAGTTTAGGTTTATATTTTGTTTTCTTATTTTAAATCCAAATCATGTTAAATAGAGGTGTTTCACTTATTGATAAATTAATTCAAATCTAGTATTCACCAGACTAAAGAATTATTCATTTGAGGATGAGACCAAGTGCTTGATCTTCATTGAATATCAATTACCACTTTCTAAATAAGATTTTAAGTTTGATTTTTATCATTTTTCTCCTTTTATGACTCGTCCTATAATAAAATGAAATTTTTGTGTGAGGCTATGGAATTTGGAGTTACTTTTGACTTAATTCTTACACTTTTGGACTCTTTTTTGTTATTTTCATTGACTTGTTCAAAGATTTAAAACTTGACTTGGACTCGTCCCATCAGAAAAAGCATCAATTAACTTATAAAACTTTCAAAGATTTAAATTATTAGTTTTCTTAGAAGGATAAAAAAAGTATTATTTAAAAAGTTTTGAAAGAATATGCCACACCTAGAATCGAATATGGGCTAATTGTTTTAGTAGCTGGAACAAGTATTGCGAACTGAGAGTTGATCTTTATATTTATTTAGAGCCGTTTGACAAATAACTGCTAACTGAGTTGTTGACTTGTTCGATAGGATGTAAGTATTGGCCGGGTGATTAGATATGATATCCATTTAAACCAAATGTTTAAGTCGGATCTTAATTGTTAAAGGGGTTTTTTTAAAATAATGTTATAGAGATGTTTGATAAAAATTATATCTTGGCTATTTAATTACTTGACTAATAAAAAATTGAAAAACTAAAAGCCAAAAACCTATTCTTTGACCTTTTGTGTTCTTTTGTCTTTATTGTTCCTGTTAGTAAATTTTTGGTCCATTTGTATGAGTTTTCCTAATAGTTTATATTTTTTATTTTTATTTTAGTTTTATATTCAATCTTCTAAATTCTAACTCAACCATAAATACATATTTTTACCTTATTTTATTTATATATTTTCTTTATCTTGTTTTGAATCTATTCTATCAGTAATTCAGTATTATTTTAATGCAAAGATAGAGATAACAATATTACGATATCTTAAGAAAATATTTAGTTGTTTTTTCAAAAAAAAAAAAAGAAAATATTTAGTTACGTTATTCAAGAAAATAGTATTTTAGTTAGTATCCCTTGATTTTAGGTAATTAATTTATCATAATCTTTTATCATAATTTTAGGTAATTGATTGATCATAATCTTTTATGTGATCATAATCCTTGTACTCCCTCTGTTTTCATATGTTCTTCTCACTTTCCCCATTTGGAAATTTTTAAAAGTTCTTCTCATTTAGAATCTTTCTATTTTAGTAACCAATAGAATTCAAGGAAATCATTACACTTACACTCTAATCTATAAAAATTAATTTACATGTTAATTCCCAATGCATTTACTTTTCATACACCCAATAAAATTTAATGATATTATTACACTTACACTTTAATCAATAGAACCTTTATTTTTTTATATTATTTTACTCAACTCTCATAGTATCTATTTTGTCATCATAGTTTATATTGGTTTCTTCCCAGATTCCAAATGGGAAGAACAAATGAAAACGGATGGAGTATTATATATTGGGTCATTAATGAATTAAGGGGCAAGCATTCAAGCTCTTTTACAATTCAATAAACAATGATTTCGAGATTCAGTTTTTTTTTTTCTTTTTTTGAAAATCTCGAGATTCAGTTTAATCTGTGTGATATTTATACATACTTATATATAGCTAAATTAAATTCTTTATTTAATACTCCATCTGTTTCCTAATGTTCTTCCCGTTTAGAATATTTTATTTGTGTAGAGAAATTTGATTAAAATTTTTAAGACATATATCGATGATAAAAATATATCCATGTGAGATCTCGTTAGATTCGTCTTAACGTATGCTTTTTTACTATATATTTTTTATAAACTTTTATGATGCGTATTAAAAGATATTAAGACACAATATTTACTTTGAAAAAAGTAAATAAAAAAACTTTTTTTTTTTTGAAACCAAATAAATGTTAATATTTAAGTGCCATTACCGTAAAACATTTAAAAACAAAGGAAATAATAAATGTTAAAAAAAAAATGTTAATATTTAAATCATCCCATTCTAGTTCTCGTATATATAAGTGCCATTACCGTAACACTAATCATACATGAGTAGTATCTACCCAATTTTAATTTTTTACAATACACAATCACTAAATTCATCGATATCAAGGTCAAAATTAATGTATTAAAATGATCATTTATAATTTATTTATTATTTGAGGTCATAATTGACCACTTTAAAATTATAATTCATCGATTTAAAATTATGATGGACTCGTTTAAAATGACTTGTGCTTTATCATTATAAATTTTGAATTGATCACTTTAAGATTGGAATTATTTTTTTTTTTTTGATTGAGGAATCAATCATTTTAAAACTTATTAGTCATCAAGTTAAAATTGTCCGTTCTAATGTTATAATTTATCACTTTATATATAACTTATCACTTCAAGGTCTAAATTGATCACTTAAAGATCCTAATCTATCATCTTAAAAAGACCAATTGATTAAAAGTGATATAGGTTAAGTTGAAGATTATGTAAAGGTTATAATTGATCCCTAATCATCATCATATCCCCTATATCCTGCCCGAAAGTAGGATTTGGGTGAGGGAAGGTGACAGACACAATATACTCTTAGTACTTAGAATATACCACTTAACAACTATGTGTTTGAGAATTATAAGAGATGAAAGCTTTAAACAAGAGTTAATTACTCTCTTGACAAAGCACAAGAAATGAGAGAAAGAGTAAGAATTCAGAAAATTGGTGTACTCAATTCATCACCAAAGGCCCCTATTTATACTACAAGAATATAACCTAAGGGTCATGGCACAATAATCACCTTTAATGATCATATTGATGATCATCTAATTCAATGTCATTCATGAGTATTATTCTCCTTAATACTCCCTTATAACTCCAGAAATCAAGAGCCATAAGTGAAAGAGTCCAAAGCAATTACTCAAAGAAAAATCGAAAAAGACCAACAGCCATTTCCAGCCGCAACCGCCGAGTCGGCGGCCCTACCTTCACCAAGGAAAACCGACTCAACTTTTCCTTCTGGACAAAACCATCATTCCAGAAACTAAAGCCGAGTCGGCTTTAGTCCCAAACCAAGGAAAGCCGAGTCGGCTTTTTGTGCTGACTTGGTTTTCCTTAGTTTCCGTTTTGTCCTATCCTTTGAACTCCTTTTGGAACTAGTATATTAATACATATTGTCCCACTACTTTAATAGTACTTAGTGATTATAAACTTAGGATTATTAGACACTAGCTAAATGTTAAACATATGAGTGGCAACGTTGTCTAAAGAGTGCAACTACTAGCAGAAGAAGACAACACAAGCAGAAACTAAATCTAGCCAAAAAAGAAAATAAAAGGAGAAAAAAAAGAAAATAAAATTAAATAAATAAACAAAGTAAAACCACGATAATTATACAAAGGAACAAAACAAAGCATGTAAGAAGCAACTAGACCCTAGGGCAGAGGCCAAAGAGGGAACTAAAGAAACTACTAGTAGTCTAAAACATGAATCTGACGTCTCCAACTACTCTTATCCCTAGTCAGATCCGCAGAGAGACGCAACTCATTTAAGTCGTACTTAATTTGCTCTATCCACGTTAAAAATGGATCAATCCACATGTATTTGATATCACTATGAGACACTATTTTCCTGATAATTTGCGTTAGAGTATATAACATATCGTGGGGCCTTAATTATTTGCTTAAACTATTGTTTGAGTTGATTCCTTAATATGGTATCAGAGCAAGCATGCTAAGAGGTTATGGGTTTGAAACTCAATGAGAAGGATTTGTGTTGCATCTACAATTCTAGCGAAAAAAACTCTCGTATGAGGGGGCGTCCCAGAGTATATAATATATCCTTGTGCCGCTACCATCAACTTCAATTTTTGTTTGAGTTGACTTTATTACTTCATTAACAATTCTTTCTTTGTCCCTCTCGTTTTGCACTCGTTGCAAAATGTATGAAATTTAGTAAAAAGGGAAATTAGGTTGGAGAATGAGAAAAAAACAATTGGATAGAAATGAGTGATTAAAATGAAAAGGGAACATAAGTTTATGGATGAGATAAAAGAAAAATAGTGGGACCATTGTCGAAAAACAAAGAGTGCAAAACCAATGGAATTTATTAAAATAGAAAATAATGCAAAATGAGAGAGACCGAGAAAGTAACTTGTATTAATTCGGCTCATGACATTAAGTTGTTGTTACTTAATTATTAAAATGTTTGTTAATTAGATCTAGTAGTTGAAAGTCTTCCCTAGCTTTTACGTTTGTGATAAGAGTTTGATTTTCAACTAGTCTATCCGTCTATTAGACTATTTGTTGAGTTCTCCCAATTAATTTGTGTAAATTGTAATTTTGTTGGACTAATAGAACAAATGGATATCAAAAAATCGAAAGGGGAAGGAGAGCAACTGAATTGGATAGATGTTCAAAAAATGAAGTACTCATGGAATGTAATATGTGAAACCATGAGACTTAAACCACCTTCTCCTGGAGGTTTCAAGGAAGCCATTACTGATTTCAACTTTGCAGGGTTTCACATCCCTAAAGGATGGAAGGTATGTCATTTTCTAACACACTTTGCTTTCAATTTTTCATTAATGGTTGAATCAAAATATATGATATGTGTATATATAAATTATAAAAGAAGTTCAGGTTAGAACCAAACTTATATGAGACCCATAAGAATAATATTAGTTTTTGGCAAAAATAAATGTTACATTTATGAAAATGTTTAGGAAAAAAAAAACAAAAACCTAGCAAAAAGGTGTGAATGTTTACTAAAAACCTTTTATTTTTGAAAAAATTACCGTAAATAATACAATCTTTTGTTAATTTCCCTATAATAATATTAACTATTGATTAACCATGAATAATACCAACTTAAAGGGGCATTTTCCTAGAAAATCCCCAATATATTAAAAATTAAACTATACGTGATTATAAGACAAAAAAATTTGGTTTATTAGTTAATAAAATAAAGTTGGTATTATTCTAGAAAAATAACTCTATAAGTTGGTATTATTCATGGTTAATCAATAGTTGGTATTATTGTAGGAAAATTAACAAAAAGTTGTATTATTCACTGTAATTTTTCCTTTATTTTTGACAAAGTGTTATTTTCAAGACAAAACCTTTTTCCTCAAAATAAAAATTTCGGAGAAAAAAACTAATAAACGTGTTGAAAAAAGTGCTACAGTTATACAGAAAAGATGCCACTTTTTGACAATAAATTTGTTACTTTAGTGTTGTTTTTATGAGATTATAGTTCTTATGCTTCTCATTTAAGTTTGGTTATAAATCATATGTTAATGTTACTTTAGTGTTGAAAATGAAAAGGATAAAAAGGATTCTACCTCCTTTAATTCACTACGATTGACCCAAAAACACATAATTGTAAAAGTAACTATGACATAACTTTTTAGAATGTTCTTACTTTATAACATAGTATCATTTTTTGTATATACAGTAACAAAACAAAATCAAATAAAAATCCTTATCATCCTTCTTATTTTAAAATCCTTCTTATTTGATCATACATATCGGTACAAAATTACAGATACATTGGAGTGCATACTCAACAAACATGAATCCAAAGTACTTTGAGAATCCAGAAAAATTTGATCCATCAAGATTTGAAGGAAGTGGGCCAGCACCTTATACATTTGTACCATTTGGGGGTGGACCTAGAATGTGTATTGGAAAAGAATATGCTAAAATTGAAACTCTTGTTTTTCTCCATAATTTAGTCACTAAATTTAAATTTAAAATGGTTAATCCTAATGAAAATATTTTCTATAATCCTGATCCAATTCCTGTGGATGGCCTTAAACTTCATCTACAACTTCATTCATAGAAGATTATAGGACTTAAACAAAACTATTTGTATATAAAATTTATTTTTATTAAGATAAACCTTAAAAATAATGTTTGTATATTCGATTTAGTTTATTTATCCTGTATTATAATAATTTGTATATATGTGAATTTGTAAGAATCTCAAATTAGTAATTTAGCTTATTTGTTGTGCTCAAGTAATTGATACATTCAGCTCCTGTCCTAAATTTTTTGAGACTGTTGACAAATTATTGTAATTTGATTTCTTTTAATATTAAGTTAATAACTAGAGTATTATTTTATTGTTGTAATTAATATTATACTATATATGTACCCTTGTAATACACGAATTTCTTTGTTTTGTTAATTTGTATGAATATAATTAGAAAACTTAGCGATTATATATATAATTTTTTAATGTGTTTACATTTCAAACTCAAAACCAAGTGTAAATAAAAAAACATTCACACTAGTTATTTGTCCCAGAACATGTGTTATTTATTTATACATAAAAAAATTTGATTAACATAACATCACATAATCATTCATGTATAGCTAATTTATTTACACATATTTTTGATTAAAACGTTATCACTTGTCACTGTGAAACACACCTCATATAATTTATAAGGGTTGAATAACTCAATGATTAAAAGTTATTAGCATACGAGCTCTTTTTATTAAAGATATTTCACCGAGAGACGATAAGAACACATCAAACCAACAATATTGAGGGTGTTGGCAATATAACTTATAGTATTTTAATATAAATAGTGGGTTTGATGGTCAAACCAGCAAATGTCAATGTATGGTGAATTAGCTAGTTGAAACAGTTTATTATTATGAATAAGTTGTTTTTGAACTAGCTCCTCATCATACTAGCGGGTTGGTCAAACCAACTAACATAATCAGCTGGTCAAACCAGCCGCTATACTCAACTATCAGTCTTTTGCCAAACACCCTCTTACCTTAGCTGGATTATCATAGCTTGGTAGCAAAAGGAGGCCAATACAAATTGGCTTCCACCTTATAAACAAAATATAAACCCTTAATATCAACAAGTGATGTTCTCAAAAACCCTTGAACAAACAAGAAATCTCCACTACCACCCACCACAGGAATATCAGATGACTTAAGATTATTAACACTTCCAAGAACAGAAAAAGAACCTTTGTGGGCCCTAAAATTAAGAGTAAATTTTCCAATAGACAAATTATCAAGACCATCAAAGCTTGATGTAATGGTTGCACCCTCAGCATGCCCAATTAGGTTAGATGAAGGATTTGGGCCTATAGTAAGTGGGTCATGAAGTATAAAAATACTCCCCAATGGGCTTGCCGTTATGTTGAGATCAGCACCAGTTATACCCTTAATAATCATAAAATCGGTCTTATTAATAATATCATGTTGGTAGAATGTAAAATGCATGGATTTGAGGGGAGTAGAGATAGACATGGTAGGGAACAAGAATAGAGATATGATTGTAAGTAGATAGATGGATGAGAAGGCCATTGTATATTGTAATGGTTTTGTATGGGTTTGAAGCTATGTATAAATAGAGAATTTGGAGCCTTGTTTTAGTCAACTATGTTAGAAAACCAGGTATTAACTCAGTCAGGGTCGTTTCTGAGGGTAGTTTTGAGGTGCAATCGCCTAGGGCCCAACTCATGAAGGGGCCCAAATTGAGTTAATCCTTATTATTTAAAAATTGTATTTGCATAAATAGCTTCTAACGTGGATTGAAATTACAATATTGAGTTTCTTAATTAAGCGCATGATCATCAAACTACATTAAAATTCGAATTGAAACTTTAACTATATAAGGGCCATTTTTCTATTTTCTGCCTAGGGCCCGAACATTATTAGGAACGGCACTGAACTCAGTTGGAGAGTAAGTATTATTGGATTTTGATATAGTTCGAGATTCAGGTATTACCTTAGTTGGAGATCGAGTAACTACTCTTGAATTCTGATCAAGGTAGAGAGTATGTATTATCTTAATTGGAGAATGGAGAGCAATGATCAAAACAAAAACAAAACTAATAAAAATAAAATAAGAAAAACAAAATTATAAAGATGATGGACGTATAGTATAGTGCCACATATCAATGATTTACAATTGATGTAAATCACAGTTATTTACCCAGTGAAGCTCATATTTTTACTTTGTTATACAATTTAATGCGTTATTTTGATCATTTAAATCTTGATTGTTTTGCATAACTAAAAATCATAGAAATATGTTATTGTAAAATTACGCAATTAATTACATGATTTAGACAAAGTTTTATTTAACTATATTTTTTCATACACATTAATTAACTATAATATATAAAATAAATTTAAATAACAAATAATATCAAATTATTGTGTAGAACGGAGGTGATATGTAATATAGAGTCAACTAATTAAGCTGAACTACAATGTTATATTATGAAGTTATGATTCATGATACCTACTAAAATAATATGCTACTACTTAAATTAATAACAAATAATTCATATCATCAAAAAAAATAATAATAACAAATAATTCATGGAATGATTTGAATAATGTAAAGAAATGATGGCACATCAATGCACGATAGGTATTTTTTTGTGTTTCTTATATGGATAAGCATGTAGGAAATAGAAAATATCATAAAATAAAGATATTATTTCAAGAAAATATGTTTTATGAAATTAAGATATTTTTAATATTTAGAATTTGAAGGTTATTTTATTTTTTAATTATTTAAGTTTAGGTTTATATTTTGTTTTCTTATTTTTAGTCCTTATCATGTTAAATAAAGGTGTTTCTCTTATTGATAAATTAATACAAATCCAGAATTCACCAGATTCAATACAAACTGAATTCTGCATTATAAATTAAGATTGATTCATTTGAGGATGAGACCAAGTGCTTGATCTTTATTGAATATCAATTACCACTTTCTAAATAGGATTTTAAATTTGATTTTTGTCATTTTTCTCCTCTCCGACTCGTCTTATAATAAAATGAATTTTTCGTGTGAGGCTATGGAATTTGGAGTTACTTTTGACTTAATTCTTACACTTTTGGACTCGTTTTTGTTATTTTTATTGACTTGATTATGAATATTACTCTCTCTTTCTCCCATCAGAAAAAGCATCAATTAATTTATAAAACTTTCAAAGATAAAAATCATTAGTTTCTTTTGAAGGACAGAGAAAGTATTATTTAAAAAGTTTTGAAAGAATATCCCACACCTAGAATCGAATATGGGCTAATTGTTTTAGTAGCTGGAACAAGTATTGCGAACTGAGAGTTGATCTTTATATTTATTTAGAGCCGTTTGACAAATAACTGCTAACTGAGTTGTTGACTTGTTCGATAGGATGTAAGTATTGGCCGGGTGATTAGATATGATATCCATTTAAACCAAATGTTTAAGTCGGATCTTAATTGTTAAAGGGGTTTTTTTTAAATAATGTTATAGAGATGTTTGATAAAAATTATATCTTGGCTATTTAATTACTTGACTAATAAAAAATTGAAAAACTAAAAGCCAAAAACCTATTCTTTGACCTTTTGTGTTCTTTTGTCTTTATTGTTCCTGTTAGTAAATTTTTGGTCCATTTGTATGAGTTTTCCTAATAGTTTATATTTTTTATTTTTATTTTAGTTTTATATTCAATCTTCTAAATTCTAACTCAACCATAAATACATATTTTTACCTTATTTTATTTATATATTTTCTTTATCTTGTTTTGAATCTATTCTATCAGTAATTCAGTATTATTTTAATGCAAAGATAGAGATAACAATATTACGATATCTTAAGAAAATATTTAGTTGTTTTTTCAAAAAAAAAAAAGAAAATATTTAGTTACGTTATTCAAGAAAATAGTATTTTAGTTAGTATCCCTTGATTTTAGGTAATTAATTTATCATAATC
The DNA here is from genome assembly GCA_019776075.1 of Amaranthus palmeri. NCBI lineage: Eukaryota > Viridiplantae > Streptophyta > Magnoliopsida > Caryophyllales > Amaranthaceae > Amaranthus > Amaranthus palmeri. Next base: position 34,429 of record JAAKBH010000044.1, read on the forward strand.
TTTTATCATAATTTTAGGTAATTGATTGATCATAATCTTTTATGTGATCATAATCCTTGTACTCCCTCTGTTTTCATATGTTCTTCTCACTTTCCCCATTTGGAAATTTTTAAAAGTTCTTCTCATTTAGAATCTTTCTATTTTAGTAACCAATAGAATTCAAGGAAATCATTACACTTACACTCTAATCTATAAAAATTAATTTACATGTTAATTCCCAATGCATTTACTTTTCATACACCCAATAAAATTTAATGATATTATTACACTTACACTTTAATCAATAGAACCTTTATTTTTTTATATTATTTTACTCAACTCTCATAGTATCTATTTTGTCATCATAGTTTATATTGGTTTCTTCCCAGATTCCAAATGGGAAGAACAAATGAAAACGGATGGAGTATTATATATTGGGTCATTAATGAATTAAGGGGCAAGCATTCAAGCTTTTTTACAATTCAATAAACAATGATTTCGAGATTCAGTTTTTTTTTTCTTTTTTTGAAAATCTCGAGATTCAGTTTAATCTGTGTGATATTTATACATACTTATATATAGCTAAATTAAATTCTTTATTTAATACTCCATCTGTTTCCTAATGTTCTTCCCGTTTAGAATATTTTATTTGTGTAGAGAAATTTGATTAAAATTTTTAAGACATATATCGATGATAAAAATATATCCATGTGAGATCTCGTTAGATTCGTCTTAACGTATGCTTTTTTACTATATATTTTTTATAAACTTTTATGATGCGTATTAAAAGATATTAAGACACAATATTTACTTTGAAAAAAGTAAATAAAAAAACTTTTTTTTTTTTTGAAACCAAATAAATGTTAATATTTAAGTGCCATTACCGTAAAACATTTAAAAACAAAGGAAATAATAAATGTTAAAAAAAAAATGTTAATATTTAAATCATCCCATTCTAGTTCTCGTATATATAAGTGCCATTACCGTAACACTAATCATACATGAGTAGTATCTACCCAATTTTAATTTTTTACAATACACAATCACTAAATTCATCGATATCAAGGTCAAAATTAATGTATTAAAATGATCATTTATAATTTATTTATTATTTGAGGTCATAATTGACCACTTTAAAATTATAATTCATCGATTTAAAATTATGATGGACTCGTTTAAAATGACTTGTGCTTTATCATTATAAATTTTGAATTGATCACTTTAAGATTGGAATTATTTTTTTTTTTGATTGAGGAATCAATCATTTTAAAACTTATTAGTCATCAAGTTAAAATTGTCCGTTCTAATGTTATAATTTATCACTTTATATATAACTTATCACTTCAAGGTCTAAATTGATCACTTAAAGATCCTAATCTATCATCTTAAAAAGACCAATTGATTAAAAGTGATATAGGTTAAGTTGAAGACTATGTAAAGGTTATAATTGATCCCTAATCATCATCATATCCCCTATATCCTGCCCGAAAATAGGATTTGGGTGAGGGAAGGTGACAGACACAATATACTCTTAGTACTTAGAATATACCACTTAACAACTATGTGTTTGAGAATTATAAGAGATGAAAGCTTTAAACAAGAGTTAATTACTCTCTTGACAAAGCACAAGAAATGAGAGAAAGAGTAAGAATTCAGAAAATTGGTGTACTCAATTCATCACCAAAGGCCCCTATTTATACTACAAGAATATAACCTAAGGGTCATGGCACAATAATCACCTTTAATGATCATATTGATGATCATCTAATTCAATGTCATTCATGAGTATTATTCTCCTTAATACTCCCTTATAACTCCAGAAATCAAGAGCCATAAGTGAAAGAGTCCAAAGCAATTACTCAAAGAAAAATCGAAAAAGACCAACAGCCATTTCCAGCCGCAACCGCCGAGTCGGCGGCCCTACCTTCACCAAGGAAAACCGACTCAACTTTTCCTTCTGGACAAAACCATCATTCCAGAAACTAAAGCCGAGTCGGCTTTAGTCCCAAACCAAGGAAAGCCGAGTCGGCTTTTTGTGCTGACTTGGTTTTCCTTAGTTTCCGTTTTGTCCTATCCTTTGAACTCCTTTTGGAACTAGTATATTAATACATATTGTCCCACTACTTTAATAGTACTTAGTGATTATAAACTTAGGATTATTAGACACTAGCTAAATGTTAAACATATGAGTGGCAACGTTGTCTAAAGAGTGCAACTACTAGCAGAAGAAGACAACACAAGCAGAAACTAAATCTAGCCAAAAAAGAAAATAAAAGGAGAAAAAAAAGAAAATAAAATTAAATAAATAAACAAAGTAAAACCACGATAATTATACAAAGGAACAAAACAAAGCATGTAAGAAGCAACTAGACCCTAGGGCAGAGGCCAAAGAGGGAACTAAAGAAACTACTAGTAGTCTAAAACATGAATCTGACGTCTCCAACTACTCTTATCCCTAGTCAGATCCGCAGAGAGACGCAACTCATTTAAGTCGTACTTAATTTGCTCTATCCACGTTAAAAATGGATCAATCCACATGTATTTGATATCACTATGAGACACTATTTTCCTGATAATTTGCGTTTATTTTCATGATTATTAATGCTAAAAAATTTGTCAATTTTATCATAGGTTGGGCTTCAATGTGATTGGTCAGGCCTAAATTAAGTCACGATTGATTCGAGTTATCGGGTTTGTTCAAAATTTGAGCGGTTTGAGACTAATAGAGAATTTCACTCAATTGAATCTAAATTACTAGGCTTTAAAAAAAACAAAAACCTAATTTATTATCTCTATTGTCATCATACATACGCCATTTCACACACCATCCCCTCTATGTGAGTAATCTCTCTCGTCTCTAGTAGGCCAAAACCATAGGAAGGGAAGCCCTCTTTTCTTCTTCCTACAATATCCAATAAATCCCCTGAAAAATTCAGAACCCTTTTCCAAAAAGATGGAAAATTTAGCCCTAGTTTCTTCAAAACCAGTAATGGGTTTAAGCAATTTCCCTGATTGTAGAATTATTTCCACCAAACAATGCTTTGGTCTTCCTCTTCTACCCAAAAGAACAAAAGGGTCTGTCTTTGTTTCAAAACCCAGATCAAAAACTGTTGTTTTTGCCTTGTTTTCCTCTAATTCCAACAAAAAAGTTGTACAAAGTACTCCTGAAATTGCTGATAAACAGACCACTTCTGTTGGGGTTAATCCACTTCCTTATTCTGCTCCTCCCCCTTCTCAATTGTAAAGTTTTAAGCTTTTTATCTTTTTGTTTTTGGTGCAAAGTTTATTACTTTTTGTTTTTATGGTTGAAATTTGCTGATTTTTTTGATATGTATTAATGTTGGATTACAGTGGGTCACCTTTGTTTTGGATTGGGGTTGGTGTTGCATGTTCTGCCCTTTTCTCCTTTGCTTCTTCATGGTTGAAGGTAAGTTTTGTTGTGAGTTATGCTATTTTGTGGTACAATGTTTCTCATATTGAATGGATTTTGTATGAATGAGGAAGTTGTGTATTGCATTTGTTTGGAGGGACTTGGGATATCTTATTACATTTTTATGACCTTCATTTGATTTTTTAATTATCAATCGAAATATTGAAGTTTTGAGATTATATGTTTGGGGTCTAATCTTGGGGTTTGGACATCTCATTACATTTTTATGACTATCATTTATTCTATCAACTATGTATTGCAAGTTGTTAAGAGTTTAGGATATCTCATACTGAGTGTCTTTTGTATGAATGATGAAGATATGTAATGCTTATGGTGGGTTAAAGCGGTGCATTGAAGCGCAAAAAGTCATTAGAGACTAGGTGCTAAGCGGTGGGAAGGCTTGGGTTTTTGTTGGAATGCACTCTTTTTTGTTAAAAAGCTTTATAATCACTTTTGATACATATATTATATGGCATGACATTCATATTACCATAGTAATAAGCTTGAAATCATTCATTATCATTTGGGTAAACACTCTTTAGCATATAACTACATATAACTATTGTTATGAGAATATGAAGATTGCCCGAAGTTATTTCTTCTTCTTTACCAGCTTTTTAATGGAAGAGTCTATTTTTTGAATGTCATAGAGTTTTAACTTTTCTTCCAAACAAACAAGCTTTAGTTAATCACCTAGCCTAACGGGGAGGCGTATTGGGCGCACAAGGCGGTAAACACACAAAGGTGTACCAAGGTCTACACCTCTTGTATTGTGCTTTGCGTCACCTAGCCAAGTCATTTTCAGGCAAGTCAGTGCTTGAAGCGCACAAGGCGCAAAGTGAGGCACACTTTTGAAACTAATGCTAAAGTAAATTTTGTGGAAGTGCGTTCTAGTGGAGTGTTTATCATATGTTTATTTTTGAAGATATATGTAGAGTTTATGACTAGCTTAAGCCTTAAAAGACATCATGTGGAGAGGGCGATGACTTTATCATCAACAATTGTTGGCTCTTTATGGAGGAAGTAGGATTCAATGGATTGTTCGAATTCCAATAGTCATAGTTTCTATAAGTGCACGATATAGTAAGTAGTGATGGGCATTGCTTAAGTAAATGATATTGGACAAGGTGAACGTGTCAAAATAAGATCTTTGCATTTTGCATTATGGTAAATTGCTTGAACATGAAGTAAGGGATTGTGACAGTTTTATTTATGATTTTTGGCTAGTAGCATCAACTTTTATATTTTGTGAAAGGAATTGTGGAGATGCTTGATAAAATTAATTGTTGATTATTTATTAGAGAAAAAATGGACCAACAAGTCAAAAATCAATGGTAAAACTGTCAAGAGAAACCTTTTCATTTTGGGCTTAAATAACAACTTTTAGCTCGTTGAAATTCATTTACCAATAAGGCTTTCACCAATCAATGATCCAAAAGTCAAAAGCCAAAAAAATTAGTAAGCTAGGCGTAAAGCCAATAATCAAATATGGATTATAGCTTTATGGTGGTAGGGTTTTTTTCCCCACAATTTTTCTTTGAAGGTTAGGGTTGTTGTCGAAGAAGCATAGATCAAGATATGTCGAATCCATAATTAGAATGAGTTGAGGTTTGAGATATTTTCGAGTAATTTGTAAGACGCACTAATGCATTGTTGCTGGGTGCCGTGGTTAAAGAAAACCCTTTTCAATTCTGCTATGAATTTCAACTTTTCAAGATGTTTAATTACAATTAAACTTACAACAGTTAAAGTGGGTATGGTCACTTGCTCTTGAGTGCATAATTTGAAATGCGAGACTTACATGGTTTGGGCGGATGATGTAATAACAAGGTGATGTAAAAAAATATTTTAAGAAATTGAAAAAGAAGTAAACTTGCGAGGAACTGAGGTTGGTTAATGTGATGCTTATAGGGCTTCATGGTAAGGGATCATAAAGAAGAATAAGCTTCTAAAGTCTTTATGTTAAATGATATGATGCCTTTGAGAATGTAGACAACGTGAGAAATGGTCTTCAATGATTCAATCAATGAAATTTGAGCTTTGAGAGATGGAAGTGGAATTGAATGAATAGAAGGATTGATATATTGATTTATGTTATGTTGAAATGAGAGTAAAATAGGGAAAGAAAAGGGAGGGAAGTGGAAAGGTGACAATTTCTTCATTTGGATACTAAAAGGAGAGGACTTGAGGAGGAAAATGGAGGGGAATACTCCTTTACATTTTGTACATAATATTCTTTGTAGCTTCTACCCTTATTATGTAAAAATATTCATAGTAGACCTAACCCAATTAGCTAGTAACGGAATTTTGATTTTTATCCAAGTGGTGAGCTTTAACGTTTTTGGAAAATGACCATTATAGCAAGTGTACACCTTCCTAAGGAGACCTTCAAGAAGTTCAAAATTTTGTGCCTCTCATCACCTTGGGAGGTTTATTTCATTCAAGGAGTTTATGCCTTTAGGAAAGGTTTTCTTTAAGGGGCCCTGTTAAGATATTATTGGAGTTTTCTCTCGACAATGCAAAGGCTTAGCCCAAAGGACTGAAAATCTTGTTCATCGCAATTTTTAGATTTCATGATCTTGAAGATTCTCAAGTTTGTTCTAGTCTCAAATGTCATGGGACAATTTTCTTTTCTCCTATTGTCACCCTTGGTGATTTAAAGAACAAGGAAACATGAGAATGGGTATTAAAGAGAAAATGGATCTGAAAGTAAAACATAACGTACTTTCAATCTGCTTAGGCAATATGATTTATATTGACTTATGATTTTGGGTGTTGAAAATCTAGACTTTGTTTCCAATTTGGAAGAACCTGGGATTATTATTTGGCACAAAACTTGAAATTAGGTTGTGATCTTAAGGATTGTGGACAAATGGAGGTACTTCCAATGTATATGGAGCCCGTGATCTTTACTTTTGAACATAATCGTTAACGGTTTTGTGTTCAATTTTTAAAAGATTATAGGATGTTTAATGTTGTTCAAGTGACAACCTGGACGCTTAAGATGTTGTAATCAAGATATCTTTTTCATTACTAATCTTTGTACTTGTTACTTTCAATATACTTCTTTTCAGTTTTCACCACTTTAATTGGTTTTTACATGATCAATACACACACACACATGAGGGGCAAGATAAGGTGAAAACAACTAAAGTGTGAAAATTGAAAATCAGATCGAGTTATATATGTTGTGACAAACGGTGTACATACTGTTTAAAGGGTGTACATATTTTTGTGAGAGGAAAAGTTCGAGTTATTTACAGTAATTATATATATATATATATATATATATATATATATATATATATATATATATATATATATATATATATATATATATATTATACCTATACCTTATATATATATATATATATATATATATATATATATATATATATATATATATATATATATATATATATATATATATATATATATATATATTATACCTATACCTTTTAAGCATAAGCATGTATATACAATTATACACCTTTTAACAAATGTCTAATTATTTACAAATTTACCATCTGAACATGCACACCTTTTAAGCTTATATGTACACACATGTTTTTAGTTTTACAACTTTAATTGGTTTTCACATGTATATATATTCTTTCACACGTGTATATATTCTCTGTTAGCTATAATTACATCAATGAATATTTTCCCATTTTACTTGCGTTATTCTTTTTATGATTGTATCCTGATTGTTTCATGATCAATATGTACTTTGTGGACTTGTCTTGTTTAATTGTTTTCACTGCTTGGATTGCCGTATGTTACATTCTCATAAATCCGGTCATTTTTTCTGTCAGAAATTTGCTATGCAACAAACTTTCAAGACTATGATGAGCCAGATGGGATCACAAAATCAATTTAGCAATGCAGGCTATGCGCCTGGCTCACCTTTCCCGTACACACCTCCTTCTACTTCAGGCTCTAATCCATTTGGTTATCCTTACCAACCACCTTCTACTTCTGGAATGAGTACCTCATATACGTCAACTACTACATCTGCATCAAGCCAGGCCACTTATCCATCTCCTGCTGCTTCTAAAACTTCTGCAGTAGTAGATGTTTCTCCGACTAAAACAGAATCTTCAGAACCTGAAGCTGTTAAAGAGGAAACGGAAAATAAGACTGAAACAAAACGATCTGGTATAATTGCTTTCCCCCTTTGAGGTTCTTGACTTCCTTGTGTATATAATAATCAGAACTTGAAAGCTTAACACTTCTGTAACGTTGAACGAGCGTGCTTGAAGCTGCAGAAACAATTATCTTAAAATTTTACCTGGTTGGTTTTGTGGGTACATTAGGAATTAGGTTTCTGTACATTTGAGTGAAATAATTGCCTCCTAATGTTTTGGGTAATGGCTGTTGGCTGGAGATGACTATTGGTTGGTTTGACCAGCTGGAAGTATTGGCTTATAAGGGAGCTGTTTAATGTAGCTGTTATGGCGAGGGTCTACGTATATTAGAGTAGAGGTGGGTTGTAAAGCCTAAAACTAACTGAAAACTACTCAAACCAACAAAAAGCTACTCATAGCAGCTTTAGATTAGCGACTTTGGTTTTGGCTTAAAAGCCATCTTTTTAGCTGGCTTAAAATCATTTACCCAACACATTTTTTGGCTATTTGACTAGCCAAAAGCCAACCAAAAAGGCGATTGAAAACTATTTACCAAATATCCCTCTTAACATAAGTTGCAGATCATATGTATGAACTAATGTCTACTAATATTATATGATGACAATTGTTTGATTTTTCATTGGGTGATATTCAATTTTATTGCAGCATTCGTTGATGTTTCTCCTGAAGAAACTTTTCAAAATACAGCATTTGAAAACTATAATGACTCATCTTCACCGACACCATCCGAGAATGTTAAATTTGCTGAGGTAATGTGCAGCAGCATTAGTTTTATTATGCTTATTTAAATTTGAATATGTAAAGTCTCAAGTTCACTTTATATAGGTTGTACAAAACGGTGCTGCTTCAACAGAAAGTACTTCCGAGCAGGATCAATCTACACGTGAGTGAAACATATAAATTGCTTAGTTTGGTCCATATTCTTAAATTCCTTATATTTTAGTTGTATTTGACTTCAAAAAGTTTGAATCAATGATAAAAGTTTCCTGTAGTGCGACTACAATGCTCTTTATATGAGAGAAATGAGGAAAATGACGTGTAATTTATTTATTTGTTTATTTATATTCTTGTGTATGGAATATTAATTCGAAATGATGTTATATGCCTTTTCAGGGAAAAAGGGTTCGTTGTTATCAGTGGAGACTTTGGAGAAAATGATGGAAGATCCGTCTGTCCAGAAGATGGTTTTTCCGTAATACTTCTTTCCTTTGATATCTTTTCATAAATCTTTATGACATGCTTTGTGACCTTTGTGTTGTATCTGCTGTCGGACTTTCTCCCATATACCCACCCATTTCTTCAAATATTAGGTGATATTGTGGTACAAGAGGTGCAAATAAAAAACGATAGTGACCTTAAGAAATTCTTTAAAATAACACTCACCTAAAAACAAAATCCCATTTGGGAAATAATGTTTATTTTATGGCAATGATTTTGGACATGCGTAGAAGTTGCACGTCTTCTAATCATTCCCACTTATGCTAACTGAAAAATTATGTTATATGCCGGTGAACCCAGATGGTGAGTTACTAATTTCACATCTTGAGAATAAATTGGAGCTAAAGAACCATGTTATAATGGTTAAATTGTAGTCGGAAGGCTGTGATTTTTTCTCTCTCCCCCCTCTTTCGAGTGATATAGCCTTGAATATGCTGCCAGACCTGACTTTTGCCTTAAATATAGAAGCACGGAGTTGACTTGGTTGTCTTGTGGTGTGGTCATGATCACAAGTTCATAGCTTGTTGATTGTTATCGACATGTGGTACTATTTCGAGAAAAATGATGATCTTTTCTATTTTGTTTCTTGTTGCAGACATCTTCCTGAGGAGATGAGAGATCCCGTTACCTTTAAATGTAAGCTTGCTGATTCACTTCCTTTCTTCTATTTACTCATTTAGTGGTTGTTTTTTTTTTCTCTTATTCATTTAAAATAAGCTTAGTCACTTTACTGAATTTGTCGAGAATGTAACAACAAGAAACTCTCTGTTTGCTTTAATGTGTGTTTTTACTCGAGGTTTAGAAGAGAATTTATAATGGGGTCGCAATAAAGTGTGGAAAAGATGTGTGTGTTATGATGATTGAAATATAGATGAGTTCCTATTTTGATTAACACACTTAGTATGAGTGTTATAAGATCTTTGGTCTCCTTTAAGATTTGAGAACATGCGAACCTGTCAGAAGCGAATCCGTAAAAAATTATCATCCGTCCCAATATAAAAAAAAATGCAAAAAAATTCTTTAAAAAAAAAGCAAAAAAAGTATTATTAGCAGTTAGACAAGTTAGGAGAAAAAAAATTGAATCATGTGAAAACAATGGTTGGCCATAATTATTTGGGATAACGTTAAAAATTTACGAAAAATTCTCATTTAAGACGTTGTCATTGTTAATTGAGCTAGATAGTCCAACTTAATTAAAGCAGCCACTTAGTCACTTACATACAAAATCACTAAATTTTAATTGTTTAATGTTTAATAATTATTTAACATTACATAATTGAAAATGGAATTCCTTTGGATTTCTCGATTTTTAATAACAACCATTCCACTTGCAATTTCTAAATTTTAAATTAATAGCAATTGTTTTGCTTTTCTTCGATCTTTCAATAAAGTGTTGTATATTGTTATGCAATCTTTTCGTTATCAAAAAGAAAATGTTCTGCTATTGTTTTGGGGATTATGCTACAATGTTACTGAAGATGCTAAGCTTATTTAATGGCAGGGATGCTACAAAATCCAGTATACCGTCAGCAGTTGCAAGAAATGTTGTGAGTTCCATTCTCGGCTAGTGTACTTTTGTTCTATTTTATGCCACCCTTCAACTTCTTCATCTCTTTTTACATTATAATTATTATAATTTTGAGTTTACTAACAGAGTGACCGTCGATTTGGATTTCACATTTGTCTATGTCATGGCTGATGGCATGTTCTATAATTATTATTTATGTGAAAGTGCCGATAGGGTAAATCGAAAACTACCTCTTTGTTTTCACTGGGGTAAGTCTGTAAACTTCCATCCCCCAAACACTGCATATGTGGCTGTCACTTAATGACACTTGGGTAAATAAGTAATGGGATATTGTCGTCTATTGTGCTTAAAATTTGACATTGTAAAGTCTCGAAATGTAGTAGCAAATGATGTTACACACCAAATTAAGTACAAAATTTAGTTTAGAATTTAGATAGTAAATATGAAGCTCTCCTAAACATCTTCTAATGTATCCATTTGATATGTTTTGAGCTCCTTCGAGGGGCATCCAAAAAGCTCTATGATACTCGTCGGTTTTGCATTTTGAATATAATTTGAGTAATTCTATAAATAAAGTAGGTGTGGAGAGACAAAATATCAGAATGCTGTGAGTGTTGATTTGAGTTTTGTAGCTTTGGGAGATTTTCAAGCCGCTCATAGAAAGTATCTTTAATTTACTGTATTTCCATTTTGATCTAAGTCAACGAATGGGATTTTGAACCCACCTTCTCGAAAGTGACGCTCTGATGCGGATATATTAGATAAGAAAATAGATTCTCCCGATCTCCATAATGAGATGAAAAACTGCCTCGATTCAGCGCTGCTTGTGCCATCACAATGTCATCAAAAAATGACTTGATCGATTCCATACATTTTTGATCTGCACGTGGGTGTTTTGTGACTCCTGTCAGTTTGGGAGCCGATACCGATCATTTTTTATCTCATCTTTTAAATGGCCATGAGAGTTCGTTACCATCTTTTCTATAAAATATGATTGGATATCTATCAAAGGTTTCAATTTCCATCACATGACGTTATTCTTTTTTTCATCACGGCAATGATTTATTGGGGTAGTGACATGATCTTGCATAGTCTCCGACAATGCACACTCCCATACTAAAGCACTCTATATGCCCCTATCCTTTTACCTTTTGAGAGATTTTATTTTGATTCAATTGATGTTAAGTGTAACTTATTGTGTTTTTCTCAGAGACAATATGGCAGGAACTCCAGATTTCGACAACCGTATGTTGGAAAACCTAAAGAATTTTGATATAAACAGTCCTGAAGTTAAGCAGCAGTTTGGTAAGTTCCGTGATTACTTTTGAATTCTATGTTAGATTGTTTTACAAAACCTTTCTTTGTCCATTTCTCTGAATGAAGATTGTCTTTCTATTTTAGAGCGCTTCTACCGGATACCTGTAGCTACTGCATTGCTATGCTTGTTAATTGTTATAAACTCAATAAAGGATTTTCAAATATTTTATGAAAACTAGTGGAGATATCGGTTTCTCATTTTGCTCAAAACATGATATGTGTAGTATAAAAATTAAGAAATTTATGTGAGGGGTGAGAAAAATCTGTAGAAAGGTTCCAATTTTTATTGATCACTTAACCATTATATAAGAAAATATTATACCTCGTCTACAATTATTTTTGAGTTTTACGGTTTATCCTGGAAATTCCCATTTATTACCTTTTCCATTTATAAACAAGCTGCAATCTTTTGGAATTTAAGGCTTTGGCATTGTTCTTTTATGAACTGGCCGCCGTATGTTGCATATCTTGACATCTTGTAAAATGACTTTTTAACTTTTATGACTGCGATGCTTTGAGAAGCGGGAAAGAAAATCTTAGATAAGGGTCGTGTGCTCAGCTTGTTAGCTTCTACTATATTTCAATTCTCGTCAACACATCTGTTTGAAGTGTCCGTCAATGTCTTCGCTGTCGAAAAGATCGGTTGACGCATAGAAGGTTCTTCCCCTTGTCCATGATGTAATAACGACATGGTTTCCTCATTAACTACAAATATTTGCATATTCATATTTCAATGTTTAATTGTTGAATGACTTTAGGCTTAAATTTTACGTGACATAGCGTAAAGCTGTAAACACTTAATCAATTCATCTTGTGCATGCGGTAACGCGGTATCAAAAGTGATACGGTTGTCATAACGCCTAAATATCGGTCGAAATCATAAGATATCCGTTGGTAGTTGGTACAAGTCCAAAACACGGTTTTTTACACCTTCACAACGCGGGAAATATCAATTTGTTTATTTTGAAAACTTGTTTACTTTTCATGGACACTGGATGGCTATGATCAATGATGAATGAATTTGTGTGATTTTTAGAGAAGTTAGGACCTTTGATCGGTTTATCTATTAGGTTAACTTTGGGTGTTCTCTTTTTTGGGCAGATCAAATCGGCCTTACGCCTGAAGAAGTCATTTCAAAAATTATGGCTAACCCTGATATTGCGATGGCGTTCCAGAACCCGAGAATTCAGCAAGCCATAATGGATGTATGTTCTTAATCACGCGCAGTCTTATCATTCTCCGTCTTCTCAACTCATATAACCCGTGTTGCTGTTGCAGGTTTCGCAGAACCCCATGAATATCGTCAAGTATCAAAATGATAAGGAGGTAAAAGAATATTTTTTATTTGTAATCTGAAATTTTTTTGCTGTCTTGCCATCCATACTTCCATAGCTTTATGTTTTTTCTTAATTTAATTAATTATATGTTTTTTCTTTCTTTCTTTATTTTTTATATGTAATCTAAAATTTAAATAGTTATACGTTCTTTCTTTCTTTCTTTATTTTTTTAAACGATTTTTTTAAAATTTTAAATGAATGTCGCTTAGCCAACAATATTCACTCCTTCCTCCAAAACACATTCTTTTTCTGTTTAGTGTCGGAACTCTTTAGTTGCTCCGTTTTACTTTCTGTTGAACTCGCTTTACTTATTTTACTAGCAAACAATATTCGGTCGCTCTCAGGAAGACGATTTAGAGCAACCCTTCCATGTCATCCAGTTTTGTTCGATTTCCTTTTAAATTCCACGGTAAGAAAACTTATGATATTTCTCATACTTTCGGTTCAGGTCATGGACGTGTTCAACAAAATACAACAACTCTTTCCCGGAACATCCGGCCCTTTCTGATCCCGTCTGCAATTCAAGTAGTTCTCGCATCGAAAAATGTTGTCCGCTTAGCCGCTAAACCATATATTATTTCACCAAAGTCCGTGAAGGCATCGACAAATATCAAAGGCGGTGTTGATCTAGGGCTGAACAGATCAGATCCTGGCTCTGCAAAGTTTAGGTAAAATCTGCGAGTTAGTATTTTTATGATATTATTTTTAGTTTTGCACTATTAGATTGTCATACATGTTATCTTTTGCTTAAAGTTGAATATCCCAGCAATTTTTATGTTTTTTTTCATATATTTTTTTATATCAATATGAATAAGGATTTTGTTTGTGATTTCGAAGCAAAGGCATCGGAAACTCGTACATTTTTTTCTATGTTCTTAGCTTTTCTTGCTCGTTTGAAGTTGTCCGGAGAGGTATGAAGTGTATGTTCACGATTTCGATGGAAATTCTACAATGAAAGACTCGGTTTCTAAAGAAAATTGTCATAATCATTTGTGTATATTTAACGTTACCAAATGTAAGCAGGGGAGATCTGAATGATCGGGTGTATGTAACTTTACCTTTATAGTAACAAGGAAGCTGATTTTGAATAACCCGCAAAGCTTAAAATTAACCGACATCGGTTTTATGTGGGAAATGAGATGTCAAATTGGGCTTGACTTGTATTTGACTACTTGCATAGTAGCACAAGATTAGAAAGGAGTGCTTTAAACCAAACATATAACTAATCAAATGTTCCAATACAAAAAGTTGATCAAACCAATTAATATAATCAGCTGTGAATTGAATGCAAAAAGACAATTACAAATAGTGATTCTAATAGTTGATCTAGAAAAAAAAGAGGAGGGGTATTTAATCATCGCTAAAATCGAACACCTATTATAGGATGAAAGGATAAATCTTTAACCATCAATTTTTCTTCACTACGTAAGAACATAGCATAAAAACAACAAATTGCAAGAATCGAGAGTCGGACTTGTCTAGTTGGAACTTGGAACTAGAGATATTCAAAATAGGCTCGGCAATCCGAAATTTACCCAACCATGTAACCAAATCCGATTTGTCTTGACTTCAAAAATAATTTACAATTTTGTAAAAAACATTTGGAACACAAAAATTGATTTCAAACAGATTCGAAAATCTAATCCGAAATCAACCTGATCACCCAAATAAACACCACTAGTTGGAAGTTACAACATATATCACTTTTCATGGGCAAAATCCCGAGATAGTCTTCCTGTTCGCTTAGCCTATCCTACCCTATAATAAAATAATAAAAAAATCATGTTTGTTGGCTACTTTCTAATAGTGTCTATAGTTGCATCTAATGATGAACACAATTAAGGAATGGTCAAAAAGCTAGGGACTGAATAAGATATAAGAATAGATAATAATCTCCCACATTGGTAAACATTTTAAGATAGATTCTCATTCATCTAAAATTAGGCTAATATCCCTACGCAACTCTAACCAAAGTGGACATTCATCAATTTTCATTGTTACTATCTTTAATGGCGGTCCTTAAACTTTCATTAAGCTGCTTTATCAAAAATTTTGGGCAATTTGGTTTGAAGTGTTCAAGTACATTTAACTTTGGTTAAAGCAAGAAGGAAAAATTGACTACCTATACCATGTCGTATTATCATACCCAGTAAATTCTGCTTATAAAGCCAGGGTTCGGAGGCTAGATGACAAATAAACCATACTTGTACTCCACGTAAAAAAGGCTGGAGGAATGTGGTCAATTAGACCCTTGAAAGCTAAAGCTCTGCCAATAAAAGTACGTATTAGAAAGCTCCCTCTGAACTCCAACGTAAAAAAACATAATAACCAAATTTAAAATCAAGTAAATTTGATAGACAAGTAAACTCGTTTACGAGTAACTAGTGGGATTATTAGTAGGTAAAAATCACAAAAGTAAAATGGTTTTACCATATTTTTTTATTTATTTTGTTCAGAATAAATATCTAAAAAATACTAACAAAATTTACTAAAATGTAATAATTTCGTATAAATAATTTTTAATAATTTTTTATTATTAATTTTTTAAAATATATAAAAGTAAAGGCCACTCTCAATATCCCGCATAAGATAGGGTCCGGGTGGAGGGTTTTTCTTTTCCTGAAAGATGCAGACAAATCATACCCGTTTCCCTAAGAATGGAGTAATTAAAAAGAGATGCGTGCAGTCAAGAAACCCCCAACTAATACCTGCGCCCAGTAGGAGTTGAACCCCACACTTTCTGCTCCACATGCAGATATGACGCTCATTTCAGTCGCTATAGTGTAGATCGACAAGCAGTGAGCAAATAAGAATGGTCCCAAAATATAGTTCATATACTACAAAAGAGATTCGGAGTGATATATGATGTTGAGTTGTTGCGTCTATATTCTTCTCCTGATTTGTATGATATCAATTCACACCTATACCCTTTAGTATTGATGTTGATTGTCTTAATTTTGATGTGAATTAAAGTTATTTGAATAGTTGAATATCTTTAGAGTAGAGATGTTCAAAACAGATTCGATAGACACCCGACTTTATAACCGAACTCGATTTGACCCTACTTAAAAATGAAACTACAATTATGTGAAAACCAATGTGATACAAAATTCGATTTTGAACTGACCCGAAACACCTGACCCTAAATCAACCCGATGACCCGAATGAACACTTCTAGTTTAGAGTTGTCAATTCAGATCATCAGGTTGATTTTGGCTTAGGTATTTTGAATCGATTCAAAATCGGATTTTGGGTCTATAACTCCACATTATTTGTTACATAATTGTAAATTTAATATTTTGAAGTCGGATTAAAGTCTAATTTAATAAAATAATGTAAGATTGTCACTCGGGTTTGTTTGAATATTTATGAATATATTGTTGTCTTATTATGGGCAAGATAAATGGTTAGGGATTTTATTTTTGGACATCATGAAACATAAATTGCTTGGAGAAGAATGAGGATAATGAATAATTTTTTTGTAGTGAAGAGTACTTAAATCTGCAGAAATGATTTGATATTCTTGTTATTAAAAACAAAGAAAAATAATGATCATGAGTAAGATAAAAGGAAGATCTTGCCAATAAAAAAAGTATGAGGTTTATTTTACAAAAGCTTTTAGAAAAACCAAATTATATTTCTAAATTCAAAGTCATATACTATACTTTCTTCATTCCATAATACTTGCTACTGATAGTGATATTTTTTCACGCAACATATCACACTCAATAGCAAGTATTATGGAACAGAGAAAGTATGACATATTAGAATCAACTAAAAACATATAAATGAAAAATGGAAAGAAAGTCCAAAAACAATAAACATGAATAAAACAATGCCACAACAATGCAAGAGTCTTAATTTTGAAAAGATTGGGATCTATTATATGAATCAATATATCAGTTCTAATAGTTGTTCTCATGAATTCTTCTTTTTTATTAATTTCGGTTTTTAACTATCTCCATCGTAAGTCTAGGTCGTTCATATTTTCCACTCATATCTCCAAGTCATCTTCGGTCTTTCTAACCCTCTTTTAACTCTTCTAATCTCTAACTTGCTGTCTTCCACTCATATAAAACTGTTTTTTTTTTTTATTTTAGAAGAAAATAATTTCTGATAAAAAGGATCAATAAACCTATTTTAAGACTAAACTGAAGATATGTTGACTCAAAATAAAACAATTGACAAGAAATATAGTAGATTCCAACTAAAAATGATGACGTGAAACTTAAAATGGATTAAAACAATTGACGCATACTCTTATATTCTAAAAGAAACATCATGTTGCATTGAATAAGAGTACTTGTATTGTGTAATGCTCAAACACTATAATTGATAGTGTTATTGGCCAATCATTTGTTGTTGAAATTCATCCACAAAATGATATAATGATACTCCATCATTTTATCACCTCCGTTCTGAAATTGTGAAAACAAAATCATATTTAGGTAGAAATTAATCAATTTAATGTTAAAATTGATCACTTATAGGTCGAAATTGAAAATTTTTTATTCTAATTGATTTGTTTAAGGTTTACTTTAAATTGAAATTGATACCTTAGTGTCAAAATTGAATTTTTTTTTCTTTAGTTTTTGGGAGATCGGCCATTTTCATTTTTCTACTTTTAGCTTTTGGGCCGGTCCATATGAGACTGTCGCGCCTAATTTTTAAATTTTTTTTTTTTATATAATTCCATTGTTCAATGAAAAGGAGCTATATAGCCTATAAGACAAGAAGAATGTGAACGTGTATAGTGATTGGCTGATTGAGGCTTTTCATAGATGGCCCATATAACGTGCGCATATCATGTTATATAGATTTTCATCCCAACTAACTTAGATTTATAAAAAAAATCAGATTTTATTTCAATCAGAGAGTTAGTACTATTTTATCGGTAAGATTTTGAGTTCAAATCTCATTTAGCGACTTTTTCTTGAGCCTATTATATAATAAAAAAACCTAAATTTATACAATAATCAAAATAAATTGACACATATATCAAGGATTTGTATTTGGATATTTTTATGCTTTAAAAATAAAACAAGCTCATGCTTGAGCTTTATATTATATTTCTTATTAGCCTAGAGTATGATGTGGCCATATTAGTCTCAATAAATTTGATAATCTAGTTTGCTATTTTAATTGCATTTCATCTCATTAATTCACTTGCGTAATTATCTAGTTCATTAGTATACCTTCATAACCACAATATTTAACACGACTTTGGCTCGCTAATCCCTTCCACTTCATACTTCGGCCATAATCAAACTAAGTGCTCAAACGAGTAAAATTGTGCTTGTGCGAGCAATTTTACCATTCGCTACTCGCTACTCACTAATCGCTCCACTTAAGAGTACGGGGCTGAATTTCTTGTGTGTGCAACATTATTAATGTGTGCGAGCAACTATTCTCATTTTATGCAGGCTTGTCGAGGTGGTTTCAACTTCACCCTATGAGCGGGATACACTGGGTATGATAATGATAACGACTTTGAGAAATCTGATTGTGCAAAGGGATACAATACCAATAATAATACACGTGTGTTCTCATTTAGTTTTGTATGTGCTTGTTTGGTTTGTTCTAATAAGCTTTATGCACTTTTTTCTTTGTATGTGTAGCCAATATCACAATAATTTCACTCCTATAATTAACCTATCTAGTTAGATTTTCTTGGTAGCAAAGATTGAAAATGAAATGAGCTTCAAATAAAGGCATCATATTTTAAGAGTGAAGAACATTTTTGGGTTAGTTTAACCAATTTGGCTAGTGTTACAAAAAAAGCAAGCACATACATCTATGAATAGGACTACCACAATTTAATTTGCTATTTCTTGTTGATATATGCAAGCTATGATTTTGGTTTACTACTCCATGTTTAAAGTAGTATTCTTTGACCCTCTAATATAGTGCTTAACCATAATTATGGAAGGACCAACACTAAGATCAGGGCTGATTCTAGATATTTTGAGGTTTTGGGCGAAATTGCACATTTGAGCGCTTTTTTGTGCAATTTGTAATTTATATGGATCTTCTACAACCATTGATTTTACATATTTGACATGAAGCCCTGGACGACGACCCCTCTTGCCCACCTTTAGGGCTGACCCTGACTAAGATCCGTAATATTCATAATCATTGATGTAAGTCTTCTAGCAATTCTTCTAATTTTCACATTCACCATCTAATTATTTATACGCACTGATAGATCTAAGATTTTAATGAACTCCTTAAAATTGATTATAATAACTAACAAACAAAAGGAATTTGAAGGGGCCATCACAAAATTTGACTCCCTTCTATTTTTCTAATTAGTCCTATTTGACTTTTCACCAATTTTAATGAGGTTTTCTATTTCTGTGAAGTTGTTATGAGATACAAAGTCGGGAAGTTAACGATGGACATTTGACGTTTAAAATTTTGTCGAGAAAAGCAAGCAGGGGAAGAAGGGGAGTCCTTATGATCGTTCGAGTAATGGATTGCTCGTTCGAGCATGCCTTCTCGACTGACCAACTCTGCTCGATTGAGCATGCAAGAGCCTTTACAATTCATTTCGATTCTTTTAGAACTATGTATGTTCTTGATCGAGTTATGTTTTTACGCGATATGATGCTAACTTTGTTAGAGTATATAATATATCTTGGGGCCTCAACCATTAGCTTAAGCTATTGGTTGAGGCCCCAGAATATGTTGTTAGAGTATATAACATATTTTGGTGTCTCAACCATTAGCTTAAGCTTTTGGTTGAGATGGTTCCTTAACATGATATCAGAAGCCAACGTGATAAGAGGTCACAGGTTCAAATCTCAACCACCACTCATTTAAGTGGAATATTTAGCACCAGGTATGAGGAGTGCCTGTATTGCTTCCACACTTCTAGCCCAAAGGGCTCTCGTGTGAAGGGGCGTGTTAGAATATATAACATATTCTGGAGCCTCAACAATTAGCTTAATTAAGCTTTTGGTTGTGATGATTGCTTAACAAATTTTGGCTAATATACATATTGTTCTTTATAAGGGATGTCTAGTAATATATATGTAGGACTGTTAGGTTCCCATACTCTATAAAAAGGGATGCATCATTATTTTGATGGTTAGAAAATAAGAATTTGATTACTCATATTGATCATTCTCTCACAAACTCTATGTTAAGAATTTGATTATAGGGGATGTTTAGTAACGAAACGATGATAAGATAACGAGAATCATGAAAAAATATCGGATAAAGGCATAATGTATCCCTCGAAACGATCCAAAATACTTTTTTTTACAACTATACCATGTGAAAAAGTATCAATTAGAATATAATGCGATGTGACTTATTTTACACTGTGGTCTAAACTCTAATTCAATAAATTAATCATCATGTATATTTAACATTTAATTTTGAATAACAACAAAATATGTAGTCAAACAAGTTAAATGAACTAGTTTTATGAACTTTCACCCTAGACAAAAACGTCGTACCAATTGCTAAACAAGGCTTATATAGATATTCATTAACCAAGCTAATTATTCTAGTAATTAATTCACATTAAACATATGAGTAAAGGTACAATGCATTCATAAATTAATCATGATGCATTGCATTGTGGGTTTCCATGCTTGATATTTAATGTATTAGAAATTAAAGGTATAACTGTAATTGATATATAGATACGTATTTAGAATTATTAGGACTAAAAAATCTATTTTAAAAAATGAGTAAAAACTAAAACTGGACTAACACATGCACATGCTTACTTTATTTTATTTATATTTTCATTGTATTTTTTTTATATTTAAGCATTACACCTGTGCGATATGATGCGAACTTGCAGAGTCAGCTTCACCCTCATTCGACGCTGCAGAAACTGCTCCTATTCTTTTTCGCGTCGAGGGACTCTTTGAACCCGCTCTTTTTATGGGTATGAGTTACCGTCGTTCTTCCCTCCCCCAATCTCTGACCAGTAACCATAATTTTGTATAGGCGATTTACACTGAATATGATGATGATGATGCACACGTTTACTAGTTGGAGAATATTGATGGATGATAAATTGATAAGTATATAAGTAGAAGTATTTTGACCGGAGTAGAATTAAAGGTAGGACCAATGCCCATTTTCTCTTAAGGCCCTATCTGCTTTTTGTCGGCACTATCCTACAAACTTAAGCTGTCTAGGAATGGTGTTTTAATGGCTTCTTCCATTTTTTGTTAATCATTTCATCCATGAATAATAGAATTGTTCCTCAAATGTTCACTTCAATTTTGAATATATGAATTTTAAGTAGAGAAAATATGTGATAATATTTTCAACCGACAAAAAGAATAGTATTAAAATAAACAAAATTCAAAAAATAAATTAAAATAACTAAATTCTCATCCTAGCACATCCTACCACATAAGAGTGATTTATTAATCTCACAAACGACCGTTATGTTACTAGGATTTTCTCATAAATTAATATTTAGTTGTTCAAATAAGGCATCAGCTTAATCCAACAATTATTTATCAAATAGATCATTTATGTACTTATTTTTTAATATTGAATTTGATGATATATATTCGCCTTAGGTTAATCAACTTTATAGTGAACTTCTTCATATATCACATACATAATAACACAACCTTCAATTATTAACTAAAGGTAAGGTAAAGGTAAAGGGTACTTTCAGTATCCCGTATAAGACATGGTTTAGATGAGGGTTTTTTCTTGAAAGATATGGACAAACTATACCTATTCCCTTTACTGAAGAAGTATTGAAAAAATGCGCACAGTCAAAAGACTCTCGGCTGATACCTTAGATTCAACTTTTTGACTACATATTTGTAATATGATCATAACTACATTAAAAGTCAAAGGAGACAAAATTACTATTTTAATCATCATTAATTTACTCTATCTAATTTTCTTAAATTTAATATAAACTTTAGAAAATATATAGATTAACACATAAATTCTGTTAAACAACAATAAATTTAATTCACTATTATTACTAATACAAAAAACAACACTAAGAGCAAAAAAAAAGGATCATCCCCAACAACAGCCACCAACTTAGTCATTTTCATTTAAACAGCCGCGACTTCGTTTATCCCCAACAACAGCCACCAACTTACAAAATGTGACATCGAAACAAGCCACTTTACCGGATGACCTGCTAATTGACCCTTGACCATGCCTAATGACCTTTGACTTTACCTTAATTTCACTAATTAAATCTAATTACCCCAATTATCCCTAATTAACCCTTCTTCCCCAACCTTCTCTAACCCACCTCAATCACCTCCATTTCTCTCCACCACCACCACCATCACCACCACCATACTACAATAATTTCTCCAAAAATGAAATTGAGTCCTCCCCTTCACCTGATTCTGCTCAATCACACCTTCATACAACAATAATTTCTCCCCTTCACCTCAATCACACCTTCATACAACAATATTTTCTCAAAAAATGAGTCCTCCTGATTCTGCTACTCCCATTCCACAATTCCATTCCACGGAAGATGAAATTGGAGCCTCCTCTTTGGAAGCCATTAGTGTAATGAAAAATATATTTGAAAAAATGAAACAATTTTCGAAATTCATTAAAACCCATCATAGAATTCAACAAACCCAAATCAAATGATTAAATACCAACAACATTTAAACCAAATATGGATGAAAAAAACAAAAATTAAAAAAACCCATCTCGGATTATTACCTTCTTCAAGTCCGTAGCTTTAACAGTCCCTTCCTCAGAAACAGGAACTTGGTACTTTTTACCAGTCCTCTCATCAACAATAACAATAGATCCCTTCAAATTAGGAGGTGGGGGAATTAGGGATTGAGACGAAACATAATTTTTATCAAGAATTTCAGAAAACAATTGCGGTGGATCAGTTGATGATGTTAAAAGATGAGTGGCAAGAACTGCTAATCCACCACGAGCTTTTGTGGAAAAATCTGTAGACTCCATTTTTTTGGTGGTGAGAGAATTGAATTAAGCAATTTAATTTATGATTTGATGAAAAGATGGAAGATGAAAAATCTGTAGACTCCATTAGTGGTGAAGGGGAGAAATGGAGGTGATTGAGGTGGGTTAGAGAAAGGTTGGGGAAGAAGGGTTTAATTAGGGATAATTGGGTAATTAGGTTTAATTAGTGAAATTAAGGTAAAGTCAAAGGTCATTAGGCATGGTCAAGGGTCAATTAGCAGGTCATCCGGTAAAGTGGCTGTTTCGATGTCACATTTTGTAACATAAAATTAGGTTTTTAGGTAAAAAATTTTTAATGACTTTAGAGGTGGCTTTCACAAGAGAACAGGAACTATGCTAAACACATAGTACTAACGGCCCGTTTGGTAGATAGTAATAAACGACAGTATTAGGAATGAAAAAGCTAGTGTAATTTTAGTTGATAAATCTCTTGGCTACCTTGATATTCATACTTGTCCAAGTTCAATCATCTTATTTTCTGCATAAAATTGATTCTAATGTATTACCATTGAGATTGGTGGTATTAGGTGGTAATGGAAATTTATAAACAAAAAAACTTATTTTGTGATCAAAATTTCATTACCATGAGAATGATATGAAAATTTTGATGAAATTTTACACAATATATCATTCCCATTACCACCATTTAGTACCACTAACCAAACGGGTCGTAAATACAGTACCCCTTCCCTTTTCTTATTTGATTTGTTTTTGCACAATTTTAAAGTATATGTTCAAAAGCTCAGTATTTATAAATACATTTTATAAAAAATATTAAACTTATATAATAAAATTAATCTTACGAGATTTAAATTTTATATAAATTGTTATTTTCTTATCTTTAATATTAATAGGTCCGACCTGAATTAGTTATAAAAGCTTTTCAAAGTGAATAATATTTTATGAGTTATGACAAGTTTCCATCAACAAAAAAGCCTTTGTTCTCGCACTAGTGTACATATGTAACTAAATTCATCATATATTTACAGGTATAATAACCGATAAGAGCTAGCCCTAGATATTTTGGGGCTCTGGGCGAAATAGCACCTTTAAGTACTTTTTAGTTGTAATTATAACCTATATAAATCTTCTACAATCATTAATTTTACTTTTTTGACATAGGGCCCTACCCCTCTTGCCCATCCTTAGGACTGATCCTGTCGGTAACAAAGATTATCATTTTCAAAGAATACATTTAATTATTAGTGAATTCACTTGCCCGTTTTAGCCTTAATCCATTTTTCTTTTTAGTCCAGCTTATAAAGCCTCTGCCATTTATTTTGACCATAATTTACGTATTTTATTTAATTTTCAACTTTAAGTTATATTTTCATTAAATTTACAGATTTCTTTCACTTTTCATATATATATATATATATATATATATATATATATATATATATATATATATATATATATATATATATATATATATATATATATATATATATATATATATATATATATATATATATATATATATAAATTGTCATGGTTATTAATGTATAAGAAACACACAAGATTATTTACTTGAATCACACGGTTGTATATATAATATTTAACTAAATAAGTTTGACGTATTTTCAATTTAGCGAGACAAATATTTTAATGATTTGCAAAATTTTTTAAAATTATTTAATCTTATATATATGATTCAATTTTAAGATTGTCTAGTTAATTTCAAAGTAAATTATTATATTAATTGATTGGATTGTTTTTGATATACCTAAAATTCAAGTGTATATACTAACTAGATATTAAATTTTCCGACAAATATGTAAAATTATTTTATAAAAGTTTAAACGAAAAAATAGAAATAAATGAAATAAAAAAGAAATAATATATATAATTTTATATTAATACTCATTTAATAATACTCATTTAATAAATAAAAAAGATTTATAAATAATTAAAAGAAAGAAATTATATATATGATTTTCTAAAACATTAAATGATGTGAGTAATAAAGTCAAAGATAAAAAAAAATTAGTAATTAAAACAATGACATCATCACTGAGTGTTGGAGGGAAAATTTTTAATGAAGTTGTGACACGTAAGCATAAAAAAAAATTAGTAATAAAAACAATGTCAACAGTGTTTTGTTTTAGTAATAATTATAAATATAGATTTAGTGATTGACCAATTAAAAAGTCAGTGCATTTGTAGCAAAAATTGTGTTAAAATTGATTTAATTATGCTTTATTTATTGCTGATTTAGCTAATTATAATTATAATTAGTAATATTGTGCAATTGATTCTTGTTTAGCAAAGTTGCGCAATAACAATCAATCAATAGGAGTACTTATAATTTTTAAATTTTTCTGAAATAAATATTAGACATCTATTTTAAGGTTCAATTATATGTTAATTTTAACCGTTAATACACCCTGAAATATTACAACTTATATTTAGTTTTTTTTTTTATTTCTTTCATAATAATTTTGTTAACTGGATAACTTTAAGCCATATAATTAAATTAAATTCTGTAAAATCAGGAAATTTGACAAAATTTTTAAAAGCTCTCACTTTATTACAAATCTTTTGACATCTATGATATATTAAAATTCGAAAAATATTCAAATTTTTGTATGTTGCGGGTGTTTTTGTTTTTTGCCTTTTACAGATTATTCTTTTACTCTTTTCTACCTAATTATTTTTATTTCATTTATATGTATTTCTAATTTATTTTTAATTTTTGATAAAGGGCCAAACTTGTGTAGTTAGATGCGGGCTTGCGGTTTCAGCTTCATTCGGTTTCGTTGCAGCCTGCAGGAACTTCTTTTCTGATTATTTTTCTGATGTTTTTTTATCGAGCTAAGGGACTCTTTGGTCGCATCTTCCTTCTTAACTCCTATGAGTGAAATACACTAGTTAAGATGATGATGATAAGTGTTCTTGACCTTATACCCATAGTCATAGCCTTAAGGGTCCATGTCTAAGACCCCTCTAAACCTCTCTATTACCTCATTAAATTACAAAAGTTAGTGTATTAGTAATACTCTAGAGTTTTAAAATATTTAAATCATCACTAATTTTTTATTGAGACAGTCTTACTGTGAGACGAATTCAATTGAATCAGCCCAAACAATTTAAAAAAATTGCTTTCTATACAAGTGTAAATTCAAATTTAATTAATTTTTCTTATGTTTTTTTTACTAACAAATCGATTGTATGAGCCTATTCGTCTCTCAGTAAGACGGTATCACAAAATACTTCCTATTAAGTTATATTGATTGGTGCACAATCCAAAAGAGCATTTCATTTTACCACAAAACTTACCATTCATATAGACTTGTATTTTGTCACAACTCACCAAATTCATTTTCTTACTTTCCATCTCTCTCCCATAACCCATTCCCTTCTTCCTTCTTTCACTCTCACTTCCATTTATACTATTCCATTCCATTCCATTCCATTCCATTCCATTATTACCTCTAATTTCAAAACACCCACCACTTTTCCCCCAAAATTTTCCAATTTCTTCATCATTTTCCTTACATTCATCATCATAATAATACCCAATATCCCGTTCAGAGCAGGGTCTGGATCATTTTCCTTACATTGAGTCACATATTTACAGAGTACTCTGTTTTCTTCTTTACTCTCTTAACCCATCAAGGTATTCCATTTCTATCTAAATCTTGGTTTCATTTCTTCATATTTTTAAAATTTTAATATTTTCATAAATAATTCTATGATATGTGATTTGGGTTTGCATCATTTATGCAGTATATTCAGCATAATCTTTCATTAATTGATAAAAGTATTTAATATTTGGAATGGATTAGATTATGATTTTTGATTTCAATTAGTTTGAGAATTGGAGTAAGTATGATAAAAGTTAACTTTAAGTATGTCATAAAGTTGTTACTAATATTTTGCCTCCAACTTTGTGATTGATAAAGTTGTTACTAATATTAATGATTTTTTACTTTGATCTTATTTTTGAGCGGATTATTGAGTTGATGATGATGATGAAATTGGGTCTTATTTGTCGTCTTTTAAAAAGACGACCTCAAAGCAAGAAGCCCATATTCTTAATTTTTTCTTCAATTTGTATTAACTGAGCTATTTAACCAATATATTTAATGCGTATCTCGAAGAGACCATCTCTCGAAAAGGGTTAAAAAGCAAAAATGTATTTTGTTTAAAGGACTAAAAATAATGGGCACATATAAAAATATTAAGAGAGATCAAATTTATAAAAATGGAGTAAAATGGAAAAAAATGAGGCAAGTTTAGTATTAAAAACATAAATCTTAAGTGGGTTATAACTGAATTATGACTGAACGCCTCTAAGTCAGAATTCGATATGACTGAAGGCCTCTAAGTCAGAATCCGGGGCCATAAAAATAAGTGTAAGTAGGAGTAATTTAGAAAGCAAGTACAGAAAATAGAGTAGTATGTTTGTAGATTATCATGCATGTTGTATAGAATGATTAACGTGATTGGGAATGGCCCCATTCATTATATGAGTGGCTTCCAAGAAAGTTTTCAACTTTTTTCTATTTTACCCAAACCCCACTTAATTAATGACGTTTTAACACCATTTCAGTGTTATTATTTATCCTATGATTGTATTTAAGTCATTATATTTTATATTTTATTGTTAAAATTGGATATTCATTATAGCTTAAATAAGGAATACCAATCATTAAGTATATCATTTATTAATGTGTGATTTTATATTTAATAATTATACATAATTTTAGATTCAAAGATGTTTATATACGTTAGACTTAGTAGTTGAAATGAAGAAAAAAAAAGTTGGTAAGTAACATGAGATTTTCGTAGCTTGGTTGATAGTTTTTCACTTTTTTGATTTTGCTATATTGTAGAAATTAAGTGATTCTTTTTTTATATTCTGTATCAAAATATATAATAGATAGAGTAAAATTGTAAAGATGTTTGAGAAATAAAATCAAACTTAAAGAATGATGTATTTAGTGTTACAAAATTTATATAATAAGTTAAATACTGACATTAATAATTATTAATCTATTCATAATTTAGTAGAAAATTTTTAATTTGATATATATTTAATGCTTAAACTTATAATTTAGGTCCTTATAATGATCAATGGTTGACCTTGTGGTTCAAGATTTACGTTCCATTCTTATAATACAGTTTGATTCTCCCCATTTACAGAAACTTAAATTATTTTTTCGGAATTCCCTTCCTCTGATTTTTTTTATAAATTTAATTGTTCAATAATCCAGACTACTAAACCTGTCCCTTTCGCCCTTTGTTTGTTTTTGTTCACTGTCTTTATTTATTGTTCATTGTCTTTATTTATTGCTCTTTACCTTATTTTTAATTTTACCTTTTTTTGGTTATTTGTAGGTACGGGGACTTTTTGATCGCACTCTCCTTTATGGGTATGAGTTGCCGTCGTCCTTCCCTCCCTAGACCCTGAGCATAGTTTCTATGAGCGGGATACACTGGGCATGATGATGATGATTAATTGTCCAATAATGATGCTATGAGCTAGTATTGAGTTAGTTTACATATCATTAACATTGAATCATGTTCCTTAAAGTATAAACTCTAGTCCCTAGATTTAACAAAACTTTTTTGTTCCATGTGTAGGTACTCAAGAAGCAAATCATGGACTCATCCCAATCAAGATTCAACACTTATTACTCCACAATTGTATGATCTTTTCCTCTATGAATCACTCATTTTCTAACCTTGCCACAAAAATGGGATCCAAACCATTCAAAACCTTGATCCTTTTAGTCCTCTTATCATACTATTTCCCTCCAAATGTTGCATCTCCAACGGTCGAAAAAGATGTTCTTCTAGACTTCAAATCCCACCTAAAAGATCCATCAAACCATCTTAGTTCATGGAACACATCAAATTTTCATTGTGCATACAATGGAGTCACTTGTGATACACAAACATGGAGAGTAGTTAGTATTTCACTTAATAATGCTTCATTATCCGGCCATATTTCGCCTTCCTTATGTCGTCTACAAAGCTTACGAGTTCTTGATCTATCTGAAAACGAAATTTCGGGGAAACTCCCACCTCAATTGAATCAATGCACTAACCTTAAAATCCTCAACCTCACAGTGAACAGATTAGTGGGTAGAATTCCTGATCTTTCGGGTTTAAGGGCCTTGGAAAATCTTGATTTTTCGGGTAATTTCTTTACCGGGGAGTTTCCTTATTGGGTTAGTAATTTGAGAGGATTAGTCCAATTGGGTATTGGGAATAACTTCTTTACTGAAGGGACAATCCCAGAAAGTTTAGGCAATCTAAAGAACTTAACTTGGTTGTATTTATCAAACTGTAAGAGAATTGGAGAAATCCCGGATTCTATTTATAGCCTTAAACAGCTTGAAGTATTTGATTTATCCCGAAATCGATTATCTGGGGTGTTATCTGAATCGATTTCCGAGCTAAAGAAGATTAGACAAATCGAACTTTTTGATAACAATTTGACAGGGGAAATCCCTGCAGGATTAGCAAATCTAACCCATTTGCAACAGTTTGATATCTCAGCTAATCATTTCTTTGGGAAATTGCCTCGTGGGATCGAAAATCTTGAGAACATAACGGTTTTTCAGCTCTATGAGAATGAAATTTCAGGGGAAATTCCCCAAGGATTCGGAGATTGGATTAATCTTATCGGTTTCTCTATATACCGAAACAACTTTTCAGGGAAATTCCCGGAGAATTTGGGCAGATTTTCGCCTTTGCAAAGTATCGACATTTCAGAAAATCACTTCACAGGAGATTTTCCTCGATACTTGTGTGAGAACCGAAGCCTGATGTTCTTGCTCGCATTGCAAAATGACTTTTCGGGGGAGCTTCCTGTTTCGTTAGCTGATTGTAAGACACTGCAGAGGTTCCGAATCAGTCAGAATCGTTTATCAGGGGAAGTACCGGATGGGATATGGTCAATGCCGAATGTAGGCCTAATGGATCTCAGTGATAACGATTTTACAGGCCAAATATCGCCTGATATAGGGAATTCACTTAGTATGAATCAGCTGATTCTAGATAACAATCGGTTTTCAGGATCGCTCCCATCAGAACTCGGGAAACTTACTCGACTAGAGAGGTTATGTTTGAGTAATAATTCTTTTTCGGGTGAGCTTCCTCCTCAGCTTGGGGCGTTGAAACAGTTATCGTCTTTACAATTGCAAGACAATTCGTTTACTGGATCGATCCCACCAACGTTAAGTGAATGCTCGAGGCTGGCTGATCTTAATCTTGGAGGGAATATGTTAGATGGTAGTATTCCTACTACGCTAGCAACGATGACTTCATTGAACTCGCTAAATCTTTCGAAGAATAGACTTATGGGTTCCATTCCTAGTAATCTAGGAAAGTTGAAATTGAGTATGATCGATTTGTCTGAAAACCGGCTATCAGGAAGCATTCCACAAGATTTGTTGGAGATTGGCACAACCGAGTCATTTCAAGGGAACAAATGGTTGTGTGTTGATGATAAGGTTGATATGAGAACTTCGATAGATTATGGGATCGGAGTATGCAATAACGAACAATATCACAAGACGGGTTTGT
Source organism: Amaranthus palmeri (assembly GCA_019776075.1). Taxonomy (NCBI): domain Eukaryota; kingdom Viridiplantae; phylum Streptophyta; class Magnoliopsida; order Caryophyllales; family Amaranthaceae; genus Amaranthus; species Amaranthus palmeri. The sequence continues at coordinate 64,885 of JAAKBH010000044.1, forward strand.
CAAATAAACTGATACTAACTTGTGTTGTGCTGTCGCTCGTTGTGTTCATCTTATCCGTGCTGTTACTGATCAATTTCAGGAAGTACAGAGTTTCAAACTCGCGCTCAGAAAATGTATGTGAAGGAGAAGTTGACACGGATCCAAAATGGAAAGTCGAGTCTTTCCATAATTTGGAATTCGATGTGGATGAGGTTTGCAATTTGGAAGAGAAGAATTTGGTGGGAAGTGGAGGTACAGGAAAGGTATACCGATTGGATCTTAAGAAAAATGGCGGTATAGTGGCTGTAAAACAGCTATGGAAGGGGCCTTCAATCAAGGTGTTATCTGCCGAGATAAACATCTTGGGAACAATTCGACATAAGAACATATTGAAGCTTTACGCCTGCATATTGAGAGGAAACACGGCTTTTTTGGTTTTCGAATACATGGAAATGGGCAACTTGTTTCAAGTACTTCACCGGGAGATTAAGGGTGGACAGCCTGAATTGGATTGGTATAAGCGGTACAAGATCGGTTTAGGGGTTGCAAAGGGTCTTTGTTATCTGCATCATGATTGTTCACCGCCTATTATTCACCGAGATATTAAATGTACTAACATTTTACTCGACAAGGATTATGAGCCTAAGATTGCAGATTTTGGTGTTGCGAGAGCCACTGATGAGTCTTCGGACTCGTCCGAGTTTAACTGCTTTGCTGGTACTCATGGCTATATGGCTCCTGGTACATTCTTAATCTTTATGCATTACTATTTCCATTATACACTTATACACTTATACAGTAAGTCTTGGATTTGAGACTTGGGCTCATAGCGAGCTTGCTTTGGCTGCATCCTCTTTTATGGGTATGGGTTGCCGTCTTCCTTTCCTCCTCAGACCTTTATCATAGTTTTCTATGAGCATGAGATACTGGATATGATGATGATCATCATCAACATGTCGAGCTTGCTAGGCCATGCCTTAATTAGGTCATTTTAATAAAAAAACCCAATTAATATTAAACGGTATAACATATAACACGAAAAATGGTATCTGCATTGGTTCAGTACATATGCAGAGATGAGTTTCGACTCTCCAATGTCACCACGTTGAATGGGGTGCGGGTTTCCACCCATATAGACAATCTTTCCCTTTCATAAAACTACATAATAGTGCATCAAACATACAACTTCTCAACAGTTTATAGTCCATAAATTCCTGATTTTAGTGTCTAACCATACATGTAGAGCTAGCATACACTCGCAAGGTGACAGAAAAGAGCGATGTATACAGTTTCGGGGTTGTACTTCTCGAACTCCTAACAGGGCGAGGGCCCATCGAGGATCAATATGGAGAAGGCCGAGACATAGTACAATGGGTTTTAAGGTGCTTAAACAACAAAGATTGCAACATTCAAGTTCTAGACACAAAGATTGTTAATGAAAGCATCAAAGATGATATGATGAAAGTGTTAAGGATAGCAACACTATGTACTACAAAGCTTCCATCGCTTCGACCTACGATGCGAGATGTCGTAAAGATGCTTATTGATGCTCATCCTTGCACTCTTAAGTCTGTTAATGATCACTCTCAAAAGGTTCACAAGGTTTTGCTTAAGTAGTTTTCTATGTTTTATGCATAAGTATATTGTGTAAATTGGTCTTGAGAAATTAAATGTTAAATGATTTGAGTTGTAAGACTAGTATTTAGTGTTGTAGTATATTTATATTATGTACTTTGGAGAATTGCAAAATTTTAATCACATATTATGAACAATCTTGATGTTTAGATGATCATGATGATAAATATGATAATAAGCTAATAATTCATACATAGGACAAAGATAAGGATTAAGGGTAGTGCCATTATTTTGATCATTTTTGGGTACCAGGTGAAACATAAGAAGTGGCCTTATATAAGTAAAGTTTCGGTTTTTTTTCTCTAACTATATAATTTCTTTTTTTTTTCATTACATTAATGTCAAATAAATGTACAAATTTAATATTACAAAATGTTAAGGTACTTATGCACAAACTAACTTTTAATAATAGGGATTAGCTCAATTTGGACCCTTTTCGATTTGTCGATATGTGATAATTCATCCCGACACCCCCTCAAAGGCAAACCCCCGTCAGGTTCGCATGTGGGAGTAATCAATTAGGGTATAGGAACGTCATTCTTTTAATTTCGGACCTATCAATTTTAAATTTTGATCGAACCATCGGCTTGGATACCACGTTAAAATAGGTTGGACTTATTGTGAATGCCAACATATTAACAGGAAAATACGAGGTGCAAACACTTCATAAGCCAAGGAAATATATACCATCACAAATGACAATGGGAAAAAGAACTCCAATAACTTATAAAGTGTGTGCACACCATTTTTAATTTATCAATGTGGAATAACTCACCCAACGGAATTGTATGTTTAAATGGATCACAGCATGCGAAAAAAAGGAGACAATTAAATCCTGACATGAAAATTAATGGTAAAATTAGTTTCATATATTGATTTTTGAAATTATAATTAACTTGTTTGACTATATGATTGGTGATTACTAATTAAATTATAATTAACTTGTTTGACTATATGATTAGTGATTACTAATTATTGTATATCTTTTTATATTTTTACCTAGGATATAAGATATTAAAAATAATTGTCTTGTCAATATTTAACTATATCCGATCACATAATGTATAATGTATTTATATAAAGTCAAATTGTGAAGTAATGGTTATTATTATTATGGGATATTTCTTAATCTTTTATAAATACATGATATGCTTACTTTATAGATTACTTTGGTTATTAGAAATAAATTTTGATAATGAGAATGGCTTTTTTGATATTTAATATTTAGCTTAAAAAGAGATTGATAGACTATTTATATCAACAAGATGCATCTTCTAATCATGGAAGCCCATTTGCTAAGAACTCTATAGTTAAGCGTGCTTGGTGGGGAGCAATCTTAGGATGGGTGACCTCTTGAAAAGTTTTTCCAGGTGCGCACGAGTGAGGTCAAAGTGCGCTGGAAAGACTTGTGTTGGTCTGTGGGGCCAGTCTACAGTCTCCATGAGTAGTCACTAGCGGTTCGAGGGACCAGGGTGTTACAGGTTTTAATGTAAGTTTTGATGAAATATGCTATGTTATATTAATAAATTAGGACGATCTTCACCATTATTTTCGCAGCCCGTTTGGTTAGTTGTAGTAAATGGTGATAATGAGAATAACTTATAGTATAAAATTTCATCAAAAGATCCATATCATTTCCATGGTGATGAAACTTAGATCACAAAAAAGTTTTTTTTGTTTACAAATTTTCATTACCACCTAATACCACATATCCCAATGGTAATACATTGGAACAGACCCGTCGAAGGCCCTGTGCAAGCTATTTTTATACCAAAAAATCACAGATTTTTCATTTCCATTACCTATTGATCGTCAAAATATGAATGATCTATTATCTAAACTAAGCTTGAGATTCCTTAAGGGAGAAAAATAAGGTGAATTTTACATAATGGAGTTTATTGCTAGTGGTAATAATGACAATAGAATTTGTGAAAAATAAAAACTAGAGTTTAATAAGCATGATATAAACCATGTCAAATAATTATTATTGTAAAATTAATTTGATTATTAATATATTTTTATCATTTAATACCATTAATATTAAACAAACCATTAATGTGAAAAGTTTTTTCATCTAAGCTTTGAAATACCTTAATATTTGTTTTTTTTTTTATTTTATTTACCTGATTAAATGCTACTATATATCTCAATTTTTTCAAATTTTTTTTATTTTTAGCTTAGATATAAAATTGTTAAGAACTTCAAAGTGCTAATGGCAAAAGGGTGGAGAGGTCAGGCATCCCACATACTCCAATATGCATTGAACCATTTAATTACACGTCTTTTTACCCAAAAAACATTACAATTTGACTTCTTCATTACTTTTAATCCATTGGAAAAGTAAGAATATACTAAGAAATTGTGTCTATTAAACTTCATTAATCAACTTGGTTTAATTAATTACTTATTATTTGAATCTAATCCCATATATGATTTGTCTCCTCCATTGGTGTATTTGCCACTTTTTTAAAAATGCAACTTTTTATATTAATAATCCGAGAAGTGTGTAATCCAACATTTATCGTTAGTTCAATGTGAATAATCTAATATATATATATATATATATATATATATATATATATATATATAGATATATATATATATATATAGATATATATATATATATATATATATATATATATATATATATATATATATATATATATATATATATATATATATATATATATATATATATATATATATATATATATCTATATATATATATATATATATATATATTATAGGGGTAGGATCAAGTGAAAACACTTAAAGTGGTTGAAACTGAAAACCAGACAGAGGTATACATATTGTAACAAAAGGGGTACATATTATCTTATAGGGTGTACATATTTTTTGTGAAGAAAAAAGTTCATATTATTTACAAAACTGCCATCTGAATATGTACCCCTCTTAAGCATATATGTACCCCATTTAGCAAATGTCTAATTATTTACAAAACTGCCACCCAAATATGTACTCCATTTAAGCTTTTATGTACCCCTGTTTTCAGTTTTCACCATTTTAATTGGTTTTCACATGATCCAAACCCTATATATATATATATATATATATATATATATATATATATATATATATATATATATATATATATATATATATATATATATTTATATATATATGTAAGTATGTATGTATGTATGTATAAAATTACATAAATTAAAATGATGTAAAACTTGATCAGGATTCAATTAGAAGAATGTCACAGCACGAAGGCGAATCACATTACTCGTTCATATTTGAATAGATAAAAGAGGAATAATGAGTTTTATGACAAATCAACTCCTTGATGCTCTTGGAACAAACAAATAAAACAATGAAATAAAATTATAGTAACATTGTTAACCCATGTATAAATGAGTAATTGTACATGCTTAGTAAGTTGGAGAATTGACTGGAGGAGAGTAAGGCTTGTTGTAGGTAGGTGACGGGGTGTACTCGGGCTTCTTATAGTATGTTGGTGATGGAGTGTATTCAGGTTTTTTGTAGTAAGTTGGTGTTGGGGTGTATTCAGGTTTCTTGTAGTAAGCTGGTGATGGAATGTATTCAGACTTCTTGTAATATGTTGGTGATGGGGTGTATTCAGATTTCTTGTAGTAAGCTGGTGATGGAGTGTATTCAGGCTTCTTGTAGTATGTTGGTGATGGAGTGTATTCAGGCTTCTTGTAGTAAACAGGTGATGGGGTGTATTCAGGGTTCTTGTAGTAAGTTGGTGATGGAGTGTATTCAGGCTTCTTGTAGTATGCTGGTGATGGGGTGTATTCAGGCTTCTTGTAGTAAACAGGTGACGACGGGGTGTATTTAGGCTTCTTGTAATATGCTGGTGTTGGGTTGTATTCAGGTTTCTTGTGGTAAGATGGTGATGGAGTGTATTCAGGCTTTTTGTAGTATGTTGGTGTAGGGGTGTATTCTGGCTTCTTATAATATGCTGGTGATGGGGTGTACTCGGGCTTCTTATAGTATGCTGGTGATGGGGTGTATTTAGACTTCTTGTAGTAAGTTGGTGATGGGGTGTATTCAGGCTTTTTGTTATACGTAGGTGTGTACATTGGCTTCTTGTAAACAGGTGATGGAGAGTAGTATGGAGACTTGTAGAGTGGTGAAGCATAGTAGTATGGAGACTTGTATACAGGGGTTGGAGAGTAGTAAGGAGTCTTATAAACTGGAGTTGGGGTGTAATGCGGAGACTTGTAAACCGGTGAAGGAGAGTAGTAAGGAGACTTGTAAACCGGTGATGGAGAGTAGTATTGGGACTTGTAGACTGGTGATGGAGTATAGTAGGGTGATTTGTAGACTGGCGTTGACGAGTAGTAAGGTGTCTTGTACATTGGAGATGAAGAGTGGTATGGAGACTTGTAAACCGGAGATGGAGAATAGTATGGGGATTTGTAGACTGGTGTTGGAGAGTAGTATGGGGATTTATAGACTGGTTTTGGAGAGTAGTAAGGAGACTTGTATACGGGAGTTGGAGAGTAGTATGGAGACTTGTAAACGGGAGTTGGAGAATAGTAAGGTGACTTATAAACCGGAGTGGGAGAGTAGTACGGTGACTTATAAACTGGAGATGGTGAATAAGTCGGAGACTTGTATGAGGTTGAAGGGGTGTAGTAGTCGCTTGCGGATGCAACAACAACTAATGACAAAAGAAGAAAGGAGGCAACAAAGAAATGCTTAGGAGCCATTTTAATGTAAGAAGAGGGAAAAGGGGATGAGGAGAAGATGAGTTTGTAGGTTTGTATATTGTGCTATTTATAGTAGTTCTCAAATTTATATCAACATGAAGATGAATTGGTCTATTTTTGGAATATTTTTAAGCATGCACTTGTAATTTTTTTTTGGTTGCATAAGTTAACAAATGTGGGGAGATGGTTGTTAAACATTCATTCTCAATTGTGATGTTTTCAATAGTTGGCTATAAATTAATTTCTTATCATAAATGTCAATGCTCTAATTGCTTTGAATATTTCCTCATTATCTTGTGTTGAGATTCATCTTAATTTGTCAATCTTCTTACGGTTTTAAACAATTTATTTGGAATTCATTGTATATTTTAGGTGCAAATTGCAACAAACTAAAGAATCATTAGAAGCTTGTGTTGTGTTTAGAGGTCTTCGTTCATAGTATTGGTCGATTTTGGATTAGGTGTTTTAGGTGATCGGTTTAAAATTGAGTCTTTCTGTCGACATTGATTTCTATATAATTTTAAATATATTTTAAAGTTGGGTAATGTTGGGTTTTGTTACAATGTCGGACAAATATTAGGTTGTTGGGTCTATTTGAGCCCCACTAGTTGAGAGAATGTGAGGAATAGGTGTGAATTAGAACCTTACCTGAAAAAAGTAGTAGTTCCTCACACTTAGGCAAAATCTAATTATCAGGTCGGTGCAAATAATTAATATGGTTAATGTACACTAATTTTAATGAAAATAACTTGATTTAATAGCTAGTTAAATTGAACTAATATACATATTAGTCTTCATTATTAACTACAATTGTGATGCTCAAATTGTGGTCAAAGCTCTTCAAGGCAGTGTGTCTCGAAATGTCCACAATCAACTTTTGATCAACAATACTCTTAATGATGTGTCTGAAATAGATTATTTATCTTTTAGCTTTTGTTTTCGGGAAGCTAATAGTGTTGCTCATAGATTAGCTAAATGGGCTGCTTCGAGTGTTTGTTCGAGGGTTTGGCTTGATGAGGGTCCTTCTTGGATCTCTGACATTGTATTCTCTGATTTACCTTATTAATGCTAGCCTTCCCCGTTAATTTCCAAAAAAAAAAAAAAAACCTACAATTGTGAAGAATGATTAGTATGATACCATCTCTCTATCTATCAATATAAATAATTAGTTATTATAATATTATGGCATTATCCTCTTACTAAAACAAAAAAAATGGTGACATTATCCTCTTACAAAATTCTATATGTGATTATATTCTAAAGAAAAAACTTTCCTCCAAAAGATAATGATGTTATTTTCATATTTAGTAATTTGGACTTTACTAATATCGATAATTATTACTCTATTATTTATATAATTCTTATTTTTATTTCTAAAATACAACATATTTAAAACATTAGAAAATAGCCTACAAATACTTCATGTATTTCTACTTGCTTGATCATTTGTTTATTAAGACTTCTTGATTCTTCCAATTAAATGTACATATTATAATTATTGATTTACTTCAAAAAACTATTTATAATTTATTTTTGAACTCAGATTATTTTAATATTTTTATTAAAAGAAAACAATTAAAAGTTTTTTGTATAAATACTAATAATAAACCTTTGTGAATATCAAAAACTTTCTAATAATTTTTAATTTAATAAAAATAAATTGAATAACATTTTTTATTGTTCAGATCATTTCTATTCTCAAAGAAACTCATTAAAAAATTAAAAGAAAGTACTTAACGTGAGTTTCCTCTGTTTATTTAATGACTAACTTGAATAGTAACGATCATAATTATTCATCATTTAATCTTATTTACAAATTTTCCAAATGCGTATAAAAATATAGTTAAGTAAGATATTATTTTATTTGACTTGATATATATTTTCGTTATATCAATTTTTTAATAACTTTTGTCATGCATATTTGAAGATTTTTAATGTTGAAATTAAATAAATAATACAATTGATAGCATGAAAACTAAAATTAATGTCAACCAAAAAAAGGAAGTATCTATAATTTATCTATAATCTATCATCACTTTTTTAAATTGCTTACGTGTCAATCTCAACAAAAGTTTCCCTCCAAAACTCAATATTGGTGTCATTGTCAGTATGACTACTATTTATATCTTTGACTTTACTACTTTGTTTTTATTATTATAATATTATTCATAATGATTGATTTTTTATTTTTTAGTAGGTTATATGCTTATAGAAGTATTATTTAATACTCCCTCCTATTCAATTAGATTGTCCACTTTGGGTTTGGATCGGATTTTAAGAAAAAATTGTAGTGGGGTATTTTAAGTGATTATAATAATTGAAAAGGTGGTAGTGGGGTATTTTAAATGAATATAATAATTGAAAAGGTGGTAGGTGGGGTATTATTAAATAATATAAGTTGGGATAGTTGGGGGTATTTAGGTAAAAAGTTTTGCCAAAAATAGAAAGTGGACAAGTAAAGAGACTTTACCAAATAAGGAAAGTGGACAATGTAATTGAATAGGAGGGAGTATATCAGAAAATCATGCATTTTATTTCTTTTTTTTTCAATTATTTATAAAATCTTTTCAATTTTATTTATTAAATGTTTGAAAAATCTTTTCAATTTTAATTTATACTAGTAATATAATATAACATAATGTTATTATATTGTACAAAGAACATCTTCTTACCACTACTAAGATGTTTTGGTCGACATATTCTTTAAAGGCCTAGGCGATCTTCCGTTGAACTTTTATTAATTTAGATATTCTATGATTTTTCTCTTTTAAGATAAACAAAACATTATCTTCTTTTGTTGAAGAGTCTCAAGTTGTTTTGTTATATAGAAGTACATCAAGTATAATTATGTCTAATAACTTCATTATTATTATTATTAATATTATATATTATTATATTTGTGTTGTACAATTAACTTGGCCGTTGAATTGATTGTGGTGTATTTGTCAATTAATACATTATATAGAATAATTTAATAAAAAGTCTATAAAATTCAATCCTATGATTTATTAAATTATACGATGTAAAATTCCAAATATTACTATTCAAGAGTATCTGTCATATAAATTCAATTATCGGGTAATTTGTTGTCACTGCGCATTCTAGTATCTAGCAATTATATTACAGTTGCTCAAAATCAGATGCTTAAGTTGATGGTTATAAACTATAGTATTTTATATCCTCTAACATGTCCTCTCATGTGAAAGATTTATGGCTAAAAATGTGAATTTAGCACAAGTCATATACACTAGTTTTTTATTATAATTTCCATTATTTCGTATCGATGACCAAACGGGTCGTTAATACCATGTTAAGGAACCAACTCTATTTAAAACTTTAACCGATACTAATATATTTTACCATATGCTATATATGTTAAATTGCAAACGGTTAATCATTTGAACCAATTAACTCTCAATAAAAAGAAATTCCTGGGCATCTTCAGCTGCAAGTGGCTAAGCCGCTAAGGCCTAAGAGTATGAGTAAAAGTAATTCGGATTAAAACGACATACAATAATAATTTAAATTGAATAAAAAATATGGTTTTTTTTTAAAAGATATATAAAATAAAAAATATGGTTTGGACTTTTATAAATTAGTTTAATTATTGAAAATTTCAAAACCGGAACATGTTGGTTTATTATAGGTTTGAGCATGCTTAAAACTGAAATCGAAATTTTAAACCGAATTAAAGTAAAAGCTCACGTTTTACATCAAGCTAAATTACTTATTTAATTAATTTTGTGCAACTTGAAGTAGAAAGAAAACATTTTAATTGAAGATAGTACTAAAAAAAGATGTAAACGTTGTTATAACAATAATAAACCTTAATTGAATAATTTAAAATTTTCATTTGTCATTCCCATTTTTACTAATATTATTTAGAAATTTTTGATTTACGATTTTGGTAATCTTATGATTCGATTTGCAGTTTAGATTTGTTTTAATTGAAATTTTGGTTTGGATTGAACTGAAAAAGTCTAAATCGACTTAATTTGGTTTGATTTGCGGTCCAATTTAATGTGAATTGGATTGAAAATAAAAAAATTAAAATAATTTTAGTTTGATTTGATTTCGATCATGAAAAAACAAATTAAAACTGAAAATCAAACTTTCAAAATAAAAAAAAAAAAAAAAAAAAAAAAAAAAAAAAAAACTAAATGAGTTGTATACTTGTACGCAAATTACTCCTTAACTACCTTGGGTGAAATTTAACGCGTCAATAGCTGTATTTGACAACATTGTTATCATAGTTTCTACTATAAAAACTATGAATAAACATTTGTTCAATCTCAATTAAAAAAATACCTTGATTTCTGGTTAAGTTATTTTTTTAAATTAGCTGGTTAAAACGATTTATTTATAAGAAATGATTTTGGGAGAAAGATTGGGTACCTTCCAGGGCCGTCTCGTTCATTTTTGGGCCCCAGAGCAAAAGATAAAAATGGGCCCCTAAAAACTTAAGACATAACGCATAATATAATACATCTTTTGTTTTTTATTGTTAATATTTAATCTACTTTACAAAAAAACACTAAAAACTCATATTATTTAGCAAAAAAATGTAAGTTATATATAAATTTGATTCAAATTAATATCACGTATATACATAAAAATAAGTTTTTTGGGCCCTAAAAAATACGGGGCCCTGGGCGGTTGACCGCTTTGCACTTGCCATTCGACGGCCCTGGTACCTTCTCATTATCATCATAAGAATATATACAAGGGTAAACTATGGTGTTTAGGAAACTAAATATTTACAAAATATTTCTAACATAATTTCCTAAGATATAAATATACACCGAATAATTATAATATATATAAAATATTCTGTGAGAATATTTATGATTCTAGCATTATTGTTATTAATATGCTCTTTTTAAATATGTTGTTCATATCAATGAATTAAATATTAAAAGATGGTCGAACTATTTCTTATAGTTAACTGATTAAATCAATTATTATAATCAGCTATCAGCTAACAGCTATCAATCATTAGCATAATACATTTTCAACTTTGCTTATTCAAAAGCAATTGAAAAATGGTATACGATACTTCTACGGATGTGGATAAATTAATTAAATACATTTACGAAAGTACGTATTTGGTGCTCTCTTTATGATACTTCATATAAAATTATTTTTATTTATATATAGTATTATTTTATTTTATATTATATTATTTTATTTTTATGATCCACTTTGTACAATTAAAGGTACGGAGTGCTGTTATCCATTTAAACATCTAATTCCGCGTTTAATACAGATTATTAGTGACTAATTAAGTTCGACCAAGTAATGAAATGTGAAACGTGTCTTATTTCAATTTAACAAAGTACCGCTTTTTAATATACTTTTTTCGTTTTAAAATACTTACTACATTTTAGTTATTAGCATTATTTATTGTTCAAATTTATTTTATATATTACGGTTAATATGTAAGTAAATAGTCAAATAAGATCTTGTTTGAATCTTCTAATCGCATATTTGTATAGTATTATCTTTTTATAATATTTAGAAGTGCACAATCATAAACTATAATACTATATTAATTTTGATGTATAGTATAGAAAATTAGAGTGAATATGAGAGTCTCATTTGTAATTATTTTATTGGCCATCATTATAAGAGTATTTATGTAACACCCCGAGATTTTCGAACATCATTAATTAATAATTTAATAACCTTTGGGAATTTTATATTATATTAAATTAATTTTAAAGTAGTTTAATAAGTTTTGTTTGTATACGAATTTAAATATTAACAAACGTTGATATTAAAAATTACGATTCCTAAAATAAAGAGATCCGAATCGAACTATTAGCATTTTTGAATGTGGGAGCACATGAAAGCAAGTTTCTTAAGTGAGCATTTCTAGTAGGTAAATGTAGAAATAATAATAATAATAATAATAATAATAATAATAATAATAATAATAATAATAAAAATAATAATAATAATAATAATAATAATAATAATAATAATAATAACCATGATAAAATTCATGAAACCCTAAGAATTCAAACAAGCCATCACACTTTCTTCTTCCTTCTCCTTTCTCTCCCTTCTCCCTTTCCTCCCTTGAGAGTGCACCACCAGTCACCAGCCGCCGCCCCAGACGGCTGCCACCAGACCGGCGACCACCTCCTTCTTCCTTCCCCTTCTTCCACGCGGCAGCTGCTAGCCCCACAGTAGCCAGAGCCGCGCGTGTACCTTCGCAGCAGCCCAGAGCCGCCACTGCACCACCGCAGCAGCCGTGGGTCGTGGCTCCTCCCACAGCCTCTGGCCGCCTTCTCCTCCACCCTCTTGCTAGATTATTTTAGTGTGAGCCATCTCCTCTTTTCTTCAATTGATTTTCTAGTTTTAATTTGAGTTTTATTAAGTGTTTTGAGTATGATTTCTTGATTTTTGTTATGGGCTTGATTATTATGGTGATTTGAAAATATAAGTTAGGGTTTATATTATGATAAATTTAAAATGTAGTATTTTGAGTAAATTCATAGATCTTAACTTAGATTAAGTTATATTTTGATAGAATTTAAAGTGGGTTAGTATTAGAAAGTTTGAATTGAACTTGAATAAATTAGGATGTTGAATTTAAAAGAGTATGTACTACTTTTGTGGCTTGGATGGTGTTTTTCTAACTAAAAATCTTGTATAAGCTTTGTATGTGACATTGCGGATGAATGGTGACTAGTTATTGTTTATATGACTTTACTCATGGTGGTGTGACTAGTATTGTTGATACCCATTGTTGTAGAGTAAATGATAATAATAATTACTAAGAAAGATTAAGGTCGCGATTGTCATTAATGAAAGTATTGCCGTGGTTATAGTCGTTTGATGAGGTGGTTAGTTTTGAGCTTGGTTATTATATTGATATGTTCAATTGTGATGCTAAATTATACGACTTTGACCCAAGTTATACGAATCGTTATTAATTCGTCAAGCTACAAATTTAATTTACTCTTAATCGTTTTACTCTAAAATCCTTGGAAAAAAAAAATAATAATAAATCACTACTACCATGAGTGATATGATTGTTATTGAGAGTAATGTCATGCATTACGTGTTCTTAAACTTTCCAATGAATAGTTTGACTCTAACGCACAAGCGTATAGTTGTGCCCCTTTCATTTAAACATATCTTGATATAAACTTGACTAGAATATAATGTTATAGTTTGATTGGAATTGATGACGTAGTTCATGTGTGAACATGTGTTGAGTTTACTGCATAAGTGCGTTTAGAATGCTATTAGCTTGAATCGAAACTTGTTTGACTAATTGTGTAGTTGTATGAAGTCAGTGCTTCTTAAATGATGTGAAGTAGGCTTATTAGTCTTACTTTTAACGATATAGGTGCCCGGTTCATAAGAGGGATTTAAGAACCTCCTTCGAAGTGACTTTTGCGACTTATTATCTTGCAGTTACAGGTAAGTACACGCAGTAGCTAATTCCTGTATCTTGAATATGTTTTCTCTGCGTAACAATATTATATGAGCTATGTTGGATATGGTTGGCTATTAAATATTATTAAGTTAGTGCTACAAGTGGGAATCAGTCGTAGAGATAGTAGAGGATGAGTTCAGATATCGCAAGATTAGAATGTTGGATTGTATGAGATTGGAATGGGAATGAGTCCCCTTATTTGATGAGATATTAAGTTGGATATTTACTGTGACTCCACTGGATTGGTACCCCAGATGGATTAGTTCCCGGAGGCATTGACCGTCTATATATGGTCGCTGTACGGGGGTATGATCATACTTTGCCATTGGGCGCCGGCATGGCCGTCACCGTCCTTGGCTGAGGTGTTGCCATGTGGGTCTTGCAAACCCCAATATGGTGGCCTCTAGTCACATAAGAAGATATGTAAAAGTAATTGAAGAGATAGAAGACGGTGAAGATATTGAGAAGTATATTGAATTGAGAAAGAGATGGAGTAGAGGCTTACACGTTTGGATACCTTCCTCACATTGCTTTGTCGAAATTGTTTATTGGTTATGTATGCATAATTTATTGTTAGTTACTGACGTGTACTGTTTGTTTCCTTGTTGATGGCTTGTCTTTGATGGCCCTGCTATGACACGTTGGTTTATGACCTTACGTTGAGCAGTAGGGGTATCATAGATAGTACTTGCAGGTTTTTTGGAGTTTCTTTACATTGCATACGGGGGGATTGAGTGAGAATCTTGACACGTGCCATGTTCTAACTAATTTTGACGCTTCACGTGTTTTGAATTGTAATTGAGTATGTTTTTGGTTTGAGGCGTGCCCTCCTTTTGATGTAATTTGTTCCGCTGCAAAGATTTATTTCGTTTTATATTTCGTTAAAGTATCTTGAATGGCTTGTATAGCTGGTTATGTTTTTAGAAAACCCAAGTGTTTACATGGGAACCACGATCCATGCTTAGCATGTCGACAGAGGTTTTGGCGATGATCATTCCGCCGTGATTTTGTTGCAAGGCTATTAATGCCTCTGCTCATGATGGTTTATTGTTTGTTGATTTTTTTTGGTGCGTTAAAATTCAAGGCAGATGCTGCCGAAATTTTTGTAGAATTTTATTTGAAAGGTTTTCTAAAACCTCTTTAATCAAACTTAAACATTATCTTTTTTTCTTTATTTTAAATTATAACAAACGTAACACCCGAATTTCCTCCGTTCTCTTCCGGTTTTGGTGCCGTTCAGAGGGTCGGAAATTCAGGGGTGTTACAATTTATGGCATAAGTATTAATTGCATGATTTTCAATTCAATCAAATTTAATTATTTACGGAAATAAAATGTTGCATTCATATTAATGGCAGGAATAGTTACATGAATTTAATTCAGTCAAAAAATTTGGATTAATTATATTAATGGCATAAATATTAATGGTAGGAATATTAATTGCAGGATTTTCAATTCAGTCAATTTTATTCTTTTACAAAAATAAAACGTTGGATTCATAATAATGGCAGGAGTAATAATTGCAGGAATTTCAATTTAGACAATTTTACTTATATATAAAGAGGTGTTTCAAAACCTATAAACTCTTTATTAACAACCTATTTTGTGTTTTTTGATATTTAATTATTTTTTAATTACAATATATGTATGTAAATACTTTATTACGCAACTTCATTTAATATTTTTGTTCGTCTAAAATTTCATTAAGATATAATCGTATTTAAAAATCCGTGCATTGCACGGGTTTTTATCCTAGTTCAACATATAAATGAACAAAATAACATATTAGATTGCGTAAAAGGTCAAATACTATAACAAGTATAATAAAACGGAGGAAATAGTATAGATTAAATTCTCACTTAGTTTTTTATTTATCTCCGTCAACTTGTAATTTTTAAAAAAAAAAAAAATAAAAGTAATGGGATCATCTTTTAAGTATTTCTTTGTTGTTTCTTTGTATTTGGTCTCTCGACTTCATCAAGTTGAGAATAATGACTCTTCCATGCTCTTTATGATGTATTAAGAGCTAATACATGTATTTTTGGAATTATTAATTAATTATAGTCTTATAGTTTTGCTCATCGCTCATTAATTATTTTTATAAAATTCAATATATGGCAAATTTTAAACAGACCTAAAAGTACACTTAATCCAAAATCGGTCAGATATCCCGAATAAACATTTCTACTCGACCTACCTAAGCTTGTGATCAAAAGTACATAGATAAAATTTTCAAAAAAAAAGTGCAATGACCTAGCCAACACAAATCATACCTTCGCCTAAAGGTAAAGGTAAAAGATCTTTCCAGTATCACGCACAAGGCAGGTTTTGAGTGGGGGGTTTTCTTTTTCTTGAAAGATGCATACAAATCATACTCGTACCCCAAAAAGGGAGTAAGAGATATATGCGCGCTGTCAAAAAATCCTCCAATTAATATTTGCGCCTAGTAGGAATCGAACCTCAAAACCAGCCTAATGATTATTAAGTTCGTTGCAATTTGCACCTAAAATATACAATGAATACCAAATAAATTGTTCAAAACCGAAAGAACATTGACAAATTATAATGAATCTCAACACAAGATAATAAGGAAATATTCAAAGCAATTAGAACATTGACATCGAATAAGAAAATAATTTGTAGCCGGCTATTGAAAACATCACAATTGAGAATGAATGTTTAACAACCATCTCCCCACATTCCTAAATTCATGCAAACATAAAAAATTACAACTATATTCCAAAAGTAAGACCAATTCATGTTGATACAAATTGAGAACTACTATAAATAGAACAACATACAAACCTCCAAACTCATCTTCTCATCATCCCCTTTTCCCTCTTCTTACTTTAAAATGGCTCCTAAGCATTTCTTTGTTGTCTCATTTCTTCTTTTGTCACTAGTAGTTGTTGCTTCTGCAAGCGACTACTACACCCCTTCGACCTCATACAAGTCTTCGACTTATTCACCATCCCCAGTTTATAAATCACCGTACTACTCTTCAACTCCGGTTTACAAGTCTCCTTACTACTCTCCAAAACCAGTCTATAAGTCTCCATACTACTCTCCAACACCAGTCTACAAATCCCCATACTATTCTCCATCTCCGGTTTATAAGTCTCCATACCACTCTCAATCTCCAATGTACAAGACACCTTACTACTCGCCAACACCAGTCTACAAATCCCCTTACTATTCTCCATCACCAGTTTACAAGTCCCCGTATTACTCTCCATCACCGGTTTACAAGTCTCCTTACTACTCTCCTTCACCAGTTTACAAGTCACCTTACTACTCTCCTTCACCGGTTTACAAGTCACCAAAATACACCCCAACTCCAGTTTATAAGACTCCATACTACTCTCCAACCCCTGTCTACAAGTCTCCATACTATTCTCCATCCCCAGTCTACAAGTCTCCATACTACTCTCCATCACCTGTTTACAAGAAGCCAATGTACACACCTGCGTACAACAAGAAGCCAGAATACACCCAATCACCAGCTTACTACAAGAAGCCTAAATACACCCCATCACCAGCATACTATAAGAAGCCCGAGTACACCCCATCACCGGCATATTATAAGAAACCTGAATACACCCCAACACCAACATACTACAAGAAGCCTGAATACACTCCATCACCAGTTTACTACAAGAAACCTGAATACAACCCAACACCAGCATATTATAAGAAGCATGAATACACCCCATCACCTACTTACTACAAGAAGCCTGAATACACCCCATCACCAACATACTACAACAAGCCTGAATACACTCCATCACCAACTTACTACAAGAAGCCTGAATACACCCCATCACCTTCCTACTACAAGAAGCCTGAATATACACCATCACCAACATACTACAAGAAGCCTGAATACACTCCATCACCAGCTTACTACAAGAAACCTGAATACACCCCTTCACCTGCCTACTATAAGAAGCCTGAATACACCCCATCACCAACATACTACAACAAGCCTGAATATACTCCATCACCACCTTACTATAAGAAGCCTGAATACACTTCAACACCAGCTTACTACAAGAAGCCTGAATACACCCCATCACCAACATACTACAAAACACCTGAATACATCCCATCACCAACATACTATAAAAAGCCTGAGTACACCCCAACACCAACATATTACTAGAAGCCTGAATACTTCCACCACCAATTTACAACAAGCCTTACACATACTAATTTATACATGGGTTAACAATGTTACTATATATACTTGTTTTTCATTGTTTTATTCGTTTGTTCAGAGAGCATCAATGAGTTGATTTATCATTTAACTCCCATTGTAGCTCTTTTATCTTTTCTAATATGTACGAATAAGATGATTTGTCTTCGTGCTTTGACGTTCTTCCAATTGACTCGTAAAGTTTCACATTATTTTAATTTATATTCTTGTATTACTACTTGTTTATTACTTATTCCAATTTACACCATTTGTGCTATTTGATTTTACACTCTATCTAATACACTAATTCAATCCTAAATATTTCTAATTATGAATAATTATAATTAAAAAAGATTGATATTAATATAAATTACATTAAAACGAATTAAACAAGATTCTAATTAACTATATTTGACAAAATTAAGACTAAAGTAGAATTAAAACATATCGATGAATAGCGTCAAAATAACAAGACAATTTCTTTGAATGCATTTGATATGTCAAAACCATATTTTTTGAATCTAAGCAAAATTTATTCGAATAGCGTCAATTAATACTTATAAATTAGAAAAGTTGACAGATTATATAAAATAATATGGAGTTCAACAATTAATTAGGTTGTTAAATTATATTAGTAGTATATCGCATATATATATATATATATATATATATATATATATATATATATATATATATATATGCATCCACACTTCTTATCCAACTAAAGTCTTTCTAAGGCGCTTTCTCCTCATTTTTCAAATGTCCCATTTGGTTTAGGCATATTTGCCAACACACTTATACTATCCTTAATTAATATCTCTAATTGTATTTAATTAAAAATTATAAAAGCTAGATATAATAAATTTTATTTGGGAGACGAATTAAACAAGATCTCATTTTATTATGCTTTAATTTATAGATTAAGAAAGAAATACAAATTAGGAGTGAATGATAAGT
This sequence comes from Amaranthus palmeri, assembly GCA_019776075.1. Classification (NCBI taxonomy): domain Eukaryota; kingdom Viridiplantae; phylum Streptophyta; class Magnoliopsida; order Caryophyllales; family Amaranthaceae; genus Amaranthus; species Amaranthus palmeri. The sequence continues at coordinate 83,803 of JAAKBH010000044.1, forward strand.
ATAACATCCAAAACCAAATAAGACGTTTGAAAAGAAACGGATGGAGTATAATATATGTTGGGGCTTTAAAATCCATATTTATATGTTTTTGTTTGAATTTTTAATTCCTAGATAATTCGTTTAGCCTTTTAAAAATAAATTTCGTTCTTCAAAGATATACATCAGTTGGATGCATTTTTTAATTAAGAAAAGTTTATCAAATATTTTTATACTTCCTTCGTTTCTTTTTTATTGTCCACTTTTTTTATTTGGTCAGTTTACCCAAATTTTCTTCTTCCTATTTTTAACAAAGATCTTTTTACCTAAATACCCTATGTTCACACAAGTAAAGATCATAATACCCACACTTATATTATTTAAAATACCCCAACTACCACCTTTAAAATAATTATAATCACTTAAATACCCCAACTACCATCTTTAAAATTATTATAATCATTTAAAATACTCTAACTACCACTTTCTTAATATGCGTGCCCAACCCAAAGTTGACAATAAAAAAAACCGGAGGGAGTAAATGATATAAAAAAAGTGTAAATTACATATATGAAGGAGTGTTTTTTAATGTTTGTTTTACTCATAGGCTAGTTATGTAGGCTCGTTTCACGATAAGATGGTTTCATACAAGACTTGGTGATTATATAACTAGATTGGAGTCAAGAAAATGTAATTAGACCAAGTTAATTATAATGTTTAACTAATAGAAATTTTTTTTAGTATTTTTACATTTCCAAGGGACCAAAAGCAACGAAGAAGTCCAAATGGTAACGTTTATTGGGTTAAAAGACGTGTATGGTGCGATACATGAATATGTAGAATGGCTTTCTACTCTTGTGCAATTTGCTGTTTGAAGAAGTTCCTAAGAATTTCATAGATTAAATTACAAATAAAATATTGATAGTGGCATCTAGTATACGTAAAAAAAAATTAATATCAACTTATTAAAAGCTTAAATGAAAAGTCACTTCACATCATTGGTCTTTTAATAGTTGGTACTAAATGAAAAAAATAAATAAATAAATAAATAATAATAATAATAATAATATAATAATAATAATAATAATAATAATAATAATTGGAGCCTTTTGTGCTCTGCCTCCTGATGTTGTGGTCTCCTGCCAGCTGCTGGTACTGTGATATGGGTGATGCTGCCATCAGGTTGTCACCTGCTGCTGGTGGTACGCTGCTGTGTGATGACGCCTCTGTGATGTGCTACTGTGCTGCCAGTGTTGCTGCTTTGTGCTGGCTGGCTGCTGCAAATTCCGCTGTGTGCAGATAAGCCCAGGTTTTGTGACCTTAGCTGCTGCTATGTTCCTGCCTGCTGCTGCTTCTGATATGCTACTGTGTTGTTCTGACTTGCTACTTTGCTGTTCATTTTATGGATCCCTGATGCTGTCTGGTTTCATTGATGCCATTGTACCTGTTAACTATACTCAACATACACCTCACCATAAGCCATGTTGCTGCACTACATGTGATTATTGCTCTTCAACAGATTGTGCCACCTCATGCTTTACATAACAAATTCAGTTGTGGACCACTGGGCAAAAGCTTGTCATGCAATTCTTGTTTCTTGATGTATATAAATAGATAGCTTTATTTCTCTGTACAAAGTAATGTAATACCACACTTTCTCTCTCATATATGAAATAAGACTAAATCATTCTTATTTACCTTTGCTCTACTTTCATGGCTATCTTCTTCCATGGATATTCGATGTTTGTGTATTACTGCTAAACAATGCAGTCTTCCTCACTTTAACATGGTATTAGAGCAGGACTGAGATCCTCCATTTTTTTCTCTCTCTTCTTTTATACTCCATTTTTTTACTGCCTGCTATTTTTCGTTCCTTCGCCATGGCTACGCCTGCATCACAGACTTCACTTAGTCTTTCTTATCCTACTCAAAATCCTGGTAGTGTCTACTACATACATCCCTCTGATCACTCTACCCTAAAACTTGTCAATGTTCCTTTTAATGGCACGGGATTCGCCGATTGGAAACGATCTCTCATTATTGGTCTAGTTTCGAAGAATAAAATGGCTTTTGTTGATGGTAGTCTTCTCAAACCAGCCGCTGATTCGCCGGATTTCAAAGCATTGGAACGGTGCAACACAATGGTCATTGGATGGCTAATGACTTCTCTGGAACGATCCGTAGCAAAGAGTGTTATGTACTATAACACTGCTCGTGATGTTTGGACTAATTTGGAGGAACGATTTGGTCAGTCTTCTTCCACTCAGCTATATCACATTCAAGAAGATCTTGCTTCTCTCACTCAATCTGGTATGTCTATTGCTGATTACTATACTAAGGCTAAGGCTCTATGGGACGAGCTTGACAATGTCGATCCTCTGGCTATATGTTGCTGTAATGGTTGTAAGTGTGATACTGCTAAACGCAATCTTAAGCAACAACAAAATCGTCACATTATTAACTTTCTCATGAAACTTAATGATACTTTTGGTCAAATTCGCACTAATATCCATGATGGACGATCTTCCCAATCATGCTCAAGTGTACCGTCTTCTCATGCAAGAACATCGCCATAAAGAAATCAGTAAAGTGACCGTTCTTCCTCCGGATTCTGTCGCTTTTGTTGCTGATAAGCGTAAATATTATGACCGTCACACCAAGAATGCCTCATCTTCATCCGGTCCTTCTCATGGCGTCAAACGCAACACCTATTTTTGTGCTTATTGTAAAATTGCAGGCCATTCTAATGAGAGGTGTTTTAAACTGCATGGATATCCATCTTCCACCAAGTCTAACTCACACAAACGATTTGCTGCCCCTGTCGCACGTACTGATGATTTTGATACTTCTCTTGAGCCTGACCAAACTGGTTTCACTAGCTGCTCCATACAATACTTTACTTTCTCTTCTTGGCAAAAGGGATTCTAACAAAGACACTACTCTAAATGATCCTACTACTAGTCTCGCAGGTACTCTCTGTCATGCTTCTTCCTCTTCTCCTATTTCTTGGATCATTGATAGCGGTGCCACGGACCACATGTGTAACGCTATCAATTTGTTCCATGATATTCGCGATATTGCTGATCGTCGTTCTCATATTACTATTCCTGACGGTAGTCATTTGACTGTCACTAAGATTGGTAGTGTTCATTTGGCTACTGGTTTGGTCCTTCGCAACGTTCTCTTTGTTCCTGAGTTGCATTTCAATCTCATCTCGGTGAGCAAATTGAGCGTTGACAATAATGTCTCCATTACTTTTGCTACTGATTTTTTCTATCTCCAGGACCTCTCAATGACCAAGCCCTTACTTCTTGGTAAACTCTTTCATGGACTATACTACACATTGGACAGAGCTTTACTACCTGCCTATGATGCTACCGGTTCTTTACATAAAGATTCTACTGTCACTCTTGCTACTAAAGATACTATTGAACATGTCAAACTTTTACATCTTAGATTTGGTCATTTACCTTTTTCTAGAATAAAAGTATTGTATCCTTCTTTGGATGTTAAAGCTGTACAAGATGCTTTTATTTGCTCTATATGTCCTTCAGCTAGACAAACTAGAACATGTTTCCCTCGTAGTCATGTTACTGTTACTTCTCCTTTTGAGCTTTTACATGTGGATATTTGGGGGCCTTATGCTCATCACACTCGTACTGGTTGTAAATTTTTCCTCACTATTGTGGATGATTGTTCCAGGCATACTTGGTTGTATTTGCTCAAATCTAAGGCTCACCGTGTTCTTATTTTACGCCAACTATTGGCTTCCATTGAGACTCAACACAATGCTCGTGTGAAAATTATTCACACTGATAATGCAAAGGAGTTATGTGAGGGTGCTATGTTACAGCTGTATCTTTCCAAAGGTATTTTTCATCAGAGTAGTTGCGTTGAATCCCCGCAACAAAACGGTGTAGTCGAACAGAAACATCGTCATTTACTTGAAACCGCCAGGGCTCTTTCCTTCCAATCTAATTTGCCCTCTATGTTTTGGGGTGATGTAGTTGAATGTGCTGCGTATCTCATTAATCGCATGCCTTTGAGTGCTCTTGGCGATATTTCTCCCTACGAAAAATTATTTAGGCATTCTCCTAACACCGATAATCTTCGAGCTTTTGGTTGCCTTTTTTTGTATCTACGGTTAAACAAGGCCGTTCTAAGTTTGACTCTCGCGCTGCTAAGTGCATTTTTATTGGATACCCATATGGTCAGAAAGGGTACAAAGTTTATAATCCCCAAACTAAACAAATTCTTGTTTCAAGAAATGTTCACTTTTTCGAGAAATACTTCCCCTACCACTATACCCATGCGCCTGACACATCTACTTTTCAATTTTATCTACCCATTAACACTCCACCTCCCTCCCCTCATGAGACCTATCCTACACCTACACTCCTACCTTCTCCTTTTCCTACTGACAACTCCTTATCCCCTACTCCTATTTCTCATTCCTTATTAACCCCACCTATACCCACTACTTCTTCCAATTATTCCATCCCTTCCAACTCTCATACTCCTTCTAACCCATCTTCTGCTCCTCTACGACGCTCTACACGCGTCTCTTCTACCCCCCAAACACCTCCAAGACTACTACTGTAATCTCATCCAATACACTGACCTCCCTCTCTCTCACCAACTTTTATTAGCCTCTCATTCCCAATGTCAAGAACCCAAAACTTACAAAAGTGCTTCCCAAGACCCCGCCTGGGTGCAAGCTATGCAAGCTGAATTGCACGCTCTTGAAGTAAATAATACGTGGGAATTAGTTTCTCTGCCTCCCCACAAAAATCCTATTGGGTCAAAATGGGTTTTTAAGGTCAAGCTCAAAGCTGATGGCTCTCTTGAAAGGTACAAGGCTCGTTTAGTCGCAAAGGGTTATACACATGAGTATGGTACTGATTATCAGAAAACTTTTTCACCGGTCGTTAAAATGACTACGATCCGCTGTATCATTGCCCTTGCTGCCCATCGTCATTGGACTATTTTTCAGCTCGACATTAATAATGCCTTCCTTCATGGTGATCTCCATGAGGAGGTCTATATGCTTCCTCCCGAAGGTTATTCTCATTCTCCTGGTATGGTTTGTAAATTGAAGAAATCTTTATACGGTTTGAAACAAGCTTCTAGACAATGGTTTTCCAAACTGACCACTGAGCTTTTACACCAAGGTTTTACTCAGAGCAAAAATGACTACTCTTTGTTCTTTCGAAAACACTCTGATTCTTTTACTTTGGCTGCGGTTTATGTGGACGACATTATTTTGACAGGGAACGACATTTCTTTTATCAATAGCTTAAAAGCTCATTTACATAGAGTTTTTAGTATCAAGGATCTTGGTAAATTGCATTACTTCCTTGGTCTTGAAGTCACCTATATTCAAGAAGGCACTGTGCTTTCTCAAAGGAAGTTCACTACTGATCTTCTCAAAGAATCGGGTATTACTCCACATCCCAGGGCTGTTACTCCTTTACCAGTTCATATGAAACTCTAAGATTCTAATTCTCCGCGGCTTTCGGATCCCGGTACATATCGAAGTTTAGTTGGCAAACTCAACTTTCTAACTCATACCAGGCCGGATCTTTCGTATCCCACACAAACCTTAAGTCAGTACGAGCAACACCTTGCTGCCTTACATCACACTCTTAGCTACATTGCTCATACGGCAGGACAAGGCATTCTCTTAAAGGCCACGGATCAAATACATCTTCATGCCTTTTCGGACTCTGACTAGGCCGCTTGTTTGGATACTCGTCGTTCTATTACTGGTTACGTCCTTATGCTTGGTAACTCCCCTATTTCTTGGAAATCCAAGAAACAGAATACCGTGTCCAAATCATCTTCGGAGGCTGAATACCGAGCTCTTTCTTCTGCTGCGTCTGAAGTCACTTGGCTTGTTCGCTTATTAACTGAGTTGGGTCTCCATGATTTACGACCTGTCACACTCTTTTGTGACAATAAATTTGCTATTCATCTTGCCCATAATCCCGTCCACCACGAGCGCACCAAACACATCGACATTGATTGTCACTTTACACGTGACAAAGTGCTTAAAGGTCTAATTCATTTGGCCTATGTTCCTACGACCCAACAGCTGGCTGATTTGTTTACAAAGCTAAGGCTTTGCCTTCCACTAAGCTTCTTCCATTATTATCCAAACTTGGTGTATATCCTACCCCAAGTTTGCGGGGGGCTGTTAACTATACTCAACATACACCTCACCATAAGCCATGTTGTTGCACTACATGTGATTATTGCTCTTCAACAGATTGTGCCACCTCATGCTTTACATAACAAATTCAGTTGTGGACCACTGGGCAAAAGCTTGTCATGCAATTCTTGTTTCTTGATGTATATAAATAGATAGCTTTATTTCTCTGTACAAAGTAATGTAATACCACACTTTCTCTCTCATATATGAAATAAGACTAAATCATTCTTATTTACCTTTGCTCTACTTTCATGGTTATCTTCTTCCATGGATATTCGATGTTTGTGTATTACTGCTAAACAATGGAGTCTTCCTCACTTTAACAGTACCTATACTAATTGACTTTGTATTGGGCTTTTGGTTCTCTCCGTTTTGTACGTATGCTAACTGCCATTGTATTGGCCTTTTGGACTCTTTTTTAGATAGTTTACTAGGTAGCATTTGCTTGTATCCATGCCGCCTGTGGCATGTTTTTTTGAGATATCTCAGGTTCATCCGTGCACATGAAGAGTGAGGTCGGGAAACCCTTCCTAGAAGGTGGGCTCGTCTTTCACACTGATGCAATTGTAGGGTGACCCTCGGCTATCTGTGTATTATTACCCTGATGTATATGTTTATTTAGTGTTAAATAGAAAATCATTTGACAAAAAAAAAAATAATAATTGAAAAAATTGCCCAAAATAATCTATGTTTTTACTAATTTCACTATAATATTCTTAACTTTTGATTAACGTTTTGAATAATCCGGATCCCTACTACTCCCTTCGTTTCTTTTTTTTGTCCACTTTAAGAGAGAAATTTAAATTAGATTTTTGAAGTATATATTGAAAATAAAATATATTCATGTGAGATCTTATTAGATTCGTTTAAAGTTTTTTAATATATAATTTTTAGAATTTGTTATTATGCGTACTTAGAGATATAAAAGATTAAAATTTGATAAAAAAAAATGTGTGCAAAAGGTAAACTAGACCAACAAAAAGGAACGGAGGGAGTATTAGGTTTGTTTTCTAAGAATGCACCGAGGTAACCTCTTATACATGCAATAAGTCGTTTTGCATAAAAAAAAAGTAAAATAGTAAATACAAAATTAATATATAAAAATATCAAAAATTGAAAAAATTGAAAAAGAGATCAAATAAGTTCTTTTTCATTTTAACTTTTAATTTTTAATATTTTAATTTTTTTATTTGTTGTATTTTTTTCTTTCAAAAATCAATCACCATTTAGGTAATAAGTTCTTGGGTAAAGTTTTGATATGAATAGAATAAATTTTTGTCATTTCCCTGTAAGAGAGTTGTTCTACCCATTCATTGGGTTGATTCTACCCATATATATTGGGTTTTGAAGTCTCTCCTTGTGAGAGTTTGGAGTTATGAATTTTGGTCATTAGTTGATTTATTGTTAGAGATTAATGCGATGATGCAGCAGACACCAAAATTGCAATTATCATCAACTACATCAAATTCAACTCTATATCAAGACAACAACAGATCGAAAGACCCCCTCGTAGAAGGCTGTATTAAACAGCGATGTGTAAGAGAATATTCAGAATTGTCAGATCTCATGCACAACGATCGTAGTTTTGTTATTTTGGAATTATATTTGGTTTTAGTTGCTATGTACTTGCTAATTTTTATCTCTGATGTAGATGTCGTATGACTCTTTATTAATGAATCAGGTATTATTCAAAAAAAAAGTTCTTGGGTAAATGACTCAGAAATCGGGATTATTGGTTAATCAAAAATTGGGAATACTGTAGGAAAATCAATAAAAAGTTATATTATCCTAGATATGTAGTAACTGGAGTATTATTTAACAAGTTGTAAAAAAAAGAGACAATTATTTATTTTATCTTATAACCTAGCTAAATACACAAAAATAAGAAGTTATATGCAGTTGAACATATTAAACATATCTAGAATGTTTTTTATTCAATATGAGTAAGTACTATACTTTTTTAGAAATAGTGTTACATCCTTCGATTTAGCTACCTTGTATCTAAAAAAATAATGGGATCATCTTCATGAAGTTGAGAATAATGACTCTTCCATGCTCCTTGTGATGGATTATAAGAGCTAAGGAGATGTATTTTACTAATACACTTTCATAATAACTATGTAGTCGGAGTAGGGTGTTCAAAACAGACCCGATGACATGATAAACACCCGACTTTATAACCGAATTCGATTTGTCCCGACTTAAAAATGGATCTACAACTATGTAAAACCAATTTGAACACAAAATCCGATTTTGAACCAATTAGAAATCAACCCTATGACCCAAATTAACACCTCTAAGCCGGAGTACTATTTAGGCCCGGTTATAAGCGACGCTTTTTAAATCATTTATCTGTAAAATTTTGTATATTTGAAGTAATAAAATATATATTTAAGTGCCCTATTTGAAAAGATGTAAAAAAAAATTGGGCCTCTAAAATCTTTGCTCTGCCCCTATATGTGGATTTTGATTATTTCGAAATACGTAAGCAGCTTGATATTCGTTTAGGATACTAGCGGTTCAAGTCCACTTTCTGCCCTTTTTCTTTTTGTTAATCAATTGGTAATTTAATTTTAAAATTTTTATCTTTTTAATTATTATATTTTTTTCTTTTTTAGTAAAGAAATTGATTCTATAGGCTTGACCTATATATACGTCCTCCACTTTTAAAAATTGTAGATTTTCATCGTCTTTTATAGGTTCCAACTTTACAAATAATTTGCTTTTAAAAGCTTTTCTAACCATTAATTTATCTCAACAAATCAACTTTAATTTTCTTAATTTACATTTTTATCACTAAACTAGAAATTCTATGCATCTTTCTTACTCACAACAAAAATTAACTCCTCATAAAAAATTTAATTTTTTAAATCTGTCAAATTTATTTATTCTAATAATCATTTTTACCACTCATTTCTATCACTTACTTGTTTATTTATCTCATTCTCAACTCTATTACTCGTTCCACTAAATTTCATCCATTTTACAACTTGTGCAAAACGAAAGAGACAGTGGAAGTAAAACCTTTAATATCAAAACTTAACAAATATAAATTTCATTTAAATAGTGTTTGGTAACGTAGAATTCAAAAAAATAAGAAATTTGATTTTGCATTCAAATTCAAAACCTATAAATGACACCTACATATTTAAAATTTTCAAATTTAATTTGATACTTACCCCATTTTACATTGTCACTGGGATTCTATATAAAATTGATCCAATTCCATATTTCCAAATTCAAAATCAGCCAAAAACTGTATTTAGATCAATTCAGCATTTAAAAATAGAGAAACACTTGTGTAGACTGCACACTAAAATAGCGTGGACTAAGTTTTAACACTCTTATTCCTACTCTCTTTGGTCTTTTTACTCTTTATTACGTACTTCAAAGTAACCGGTAAAAAAAATTAATTTTAATTTTTTTAAAAAAAATTAATTTTAATTTAAATTTTTTAATTTTAATTTAAAATTTTTAAATTTTCATTTTTAAAATTTTTTAAAATTTTTATTTTATTAAATTTAAATTTTTAACTTTAATTTTTTAATTTGATTTTTTTTTATTTTTTTATTCTTATTATTTTTTTATATTTTAAATTTGAATTTTTAAATTTAATTTTTTATTTTAAAATTATTTAAAATTTTAAGTATAAGAATGGAGTGGATAAAGTGTGAGAGTTAATAATAGTGGACTGGAATAGAGTAGCAGAGTGGGAGGGGACCAAGGAGTATAGTAGAGTAAAGTGAAGTGTAAGAGTTGGTCCACACTAATATTAGTATGGACCAAATCCATATTAGAATTTTCCTAAAAACAAACTCCATATTACCAAACACAACATTAATTCATTATATAGATTTAATTTTATTTCAATAGCAATATAAAATTTCCTATAACAAATGTATGAGAATAAAAATCAACAATCATACTCACAAACACAAAATCTAGTAGAAATTCCAATAACTTCTTGACAAGCCCCGCTAACTTCAGACTTTCCGGCGTACTTACTACGGCATTTATCCATGCAACACCGATCGTCACAACTCTGTACGCTGCATACACCTTCGTCTGCATGGCATTTAGGGGCGGCTGGCGGCGGCGACGGTGGAGAACAGTCGTAATAACATGAACAAAGTGGTGGTTTAACGGTGTAATCACAGCTACCTTGAGAACCTGGGTGGCTTTGTTGACACCTTTGTTCACAATCATTTCCACATTCTCCTATTCCTATTACACATCTTGGGTCTTCATTTGATTTCACTATATTCATTATGTTTCCAAAAACAAAAAATTCGATTTTAACTCGACTTTAAATTGAAATTAAAGTTATAAATTGTTAAGAATATATAACATATTTTGGGGCCTGAACCATAAACTTAAGTTTTTGGTTGTTCCTTAACATGGTATCAGAAGCCAACGTGATAAGAGGTCACGGGTTCAAATTTCAACTACCGCTCATTTAAGTGGAATATTTAGCACCAGGTATGAGAAGAGTCTGTGTTGAATCCACACTTCTGGGTCCTCAACCATAAGCTTTAGCTTTTAGTTGAGTTGATCTTTTAACAAAAATGTATGCCATAATATAAGATAACATTTTGAATTAATCAGAAATACAGAATTCAAAATTGACTCAATAACCTGAATAAACACCATTAAACATATGTTTGGAGAAATCACTTAGAGCTGGACCGTCCTAAACTTTTTGGAATTATTATTAGTTTTTATTAGTTTTATACAAACCGACATATATTGATAAGTCAAAAAATATGAATTGCTCACATGTTTTAGTTGAAGCAAGTATATATGTAATATTTTTCAATAAGTTTTACGAGCGACCATCTTATACTGAGATTAATAGCCCAATCGACTAATTATAATTTTTTTACAATATGTGATCTATAATTAATTAATTTAAGATCATAATTGATATCTTTAAGGTCAAATTTGATTTATTTTAGTTATAACTAATTATTTAATTGTTCACTTTATGTGTAACTAATAGATTTAAGGTTTGAATTGATCGTGCACACACTTTATAAGCTAAGGAGATGTAAAACATTCCAAAACCATATGGCAATGGGAAGAATGGCTTCAACAACTTATAAAGTGTGTACACCATCTTTAATTTCTCGATATGAGATAAACCATTCCAACGCCATTCTTTTTGGAGCTATCATTTTTATTTTTTTATCAAACCATCGACTCTGATACCATATGAAGGAATTAACTAAAGCCTCTTATTCTATTATTACTCATATTCAAGGTATACATACAAAAAGAAGGAAACTAGCCTAATACACAAAGCCCACTATAACCTATTATATACAATGGGCCCAATACATAATAAACCCTAACATAAGGTCTGAACTGATGACTTTAGCGTCGAAATTGAAGACTTTAAAATAACAGCTAGTCTTGGACGAGACGGTCTCATAATGAGGCCATTAATTTGGACAGGCCCAATTTGTGTGTACAACATTTTGGGCATTTTTTTGTATTTTTTGGGTAATTTCAATTTTAATCTTAAAAATATCATTTTAACCTTAAAGGTATCAATTTTCAAAATTGATAAATACCCAGAAAAATTAAAATGTTGTTACACGTGCGAATTGGGTTGGCCCAAATTGACGGTCTCACAATGAGACCGTCTCGTCCAAGTTTTTGTGTTAAAATAATTGATTCATTTAATGTTTTATACTTGTAAGCAGAAATTAATCATTTTAATTTCAAAATTGATCCCTTTTAGATAAAAATTGAAATTTTATTATTTTTACTAATCTACTGAAAAATTTACTTTGAGTTGAAATTGATACTTAAATATCAAAATTAATACCATTAAGGTAAAATTGAAAATGTTATTTTTTAATTTTTGAATTTTAAACCATTTTGATTTTTCAGCTTGATGAGTTGGATACTCACTTAAAACAAACTTTCATTAAACTAATAAAAAAAAGAAAATATATAATATGCAATAATACGAGAAGTCTCACCTGATATTAGAAGGAAGGAGAATATGAGAGCATGCTTATATGAAAATTGCGTCATTTTTGAAATGTGTGATTGTTCTTCAAGAGGGTGTAAGAACTTTGATCCTAATAAACAATTAGGAAATGAAATATAAAATCAACAATATATGAGAGTTAAGACAATAATAATATTAGTCACAGACTCACAGTCAATAGTTATAGTCATCAACTCAATATTCTAAACAGATCAAGATTCAGGAGAAAGGTAGCGAATAGACCATACTCATACCCCTATATAAAGGGCAAGAGGACTGTGCGTACTCAAATAGACCCCCTAAATGTTAACCCGAGAAATGTAAGTGGTATACATCGCTCCTGGAAATACTACACTTATAACTTACAAACAATATTAAAATTATAACTAGGTCATGATAAAAAGGTAAATACTCGTATAATAAAAAAAATTAAAATAAAATAAAATAAAAAACTAAATAGATACCTTAGATAGACAAGGTATGGGAACGGATAAAGACCAACAAAAATATTACACGAATTAAATCTATATAACGCTAGCAATAATATTTGAAAACCAGATAAAGAATAAAAAAAATTTACTAGGAATAAAGATAAAAATCCAATATACACAACAACTATTTAAGAATTAACTTTATCAAATCAAAGATAAAAAAATTTAAAATGAAGGTTGGAAGGCTTACTTAAAATTTGAGTACTATTAACAAGATCAAAATGTGCATCATCCAAATATATATAGGAGCCTCTAATTAAAAGATTATCAATATCCTGTAATTAAATTAATTAACATATCTTTCATTACCTTAATTAGATTATTATGTATACTAGGATGGAAACCCATGCAATGCACGAATTTTTAAATACGTTTATATTTTAATGAAATTTTAGACGAACAAACATATTAAATGAAGGTGCAATAAAGTATTTACATAGACATATTGTAACTAAAAATAATTAAATATAAAAAATTCAAAATAGGTTCTTAATAAAGAGTTTATAGGTTTTGAAACACCTCTTTATATATAAGTAAAATTGTCTGAATTGAAATTACTGCAATTATTACCCTTGCCATTATTATGAATCCAACGATTTATTTTTGTAAAAGAATAAAATGACTGAATTGAAAATCTTGCAATTAATATTCCTGCCATTAATATTTATGGCATTAATATAAATCCAAATTTTTATTTTTGTAAAGAATAAACTTGACTGAATTAAAATTCATGCAATTATTCCTGCCATTAATATGAATGCAACATTTTATTTCCGTAAATGATTATAATTGATTGAATTGGAAATCATGCAATCAATACTCCTGCCATAAATACTCTTATAATGCTGGCTAATAAAATAATTACAAATGGCACTCTCATATTCACTCTAATTTTCTATACTATAGATTAAAATTAATATAGTGTATGATGATTATAATTATCTTCCATTTTAGGAAAGATTTTTTTCAATACTATTTATAAGTTTAGAAGCTTTTAGAGAAATGTTTTTTAAAAAAAAAGGATTTTTTTGATTAATTATTGGAATAAACATCCTATTATGATATCAAATTATTCTAGAAGGTACATGATATTTTATTTTAATATAACACTATAATAACCTAACATTTAACATTCATTTTCCCATAACATACCATCATACAATCATATCATACATCATATCATATCATACAATACTATAAAAATGATGGAAAATTCCAAGTGTCATTTTCTACCAAGTGTCTATTTTTAAGGAGTTTTGACAATACAATACTATAAAAATGATGAAAATTTCAAGTGTCATTTTCTAAGGAGTTTTGACAAATGTAATTATTTTAGTGGACAATATTTGTTACATGACAATGTTTACCTAATTTAGACTTTGATTATTTAGAAAATTGGACCTAAATTAGGTATAATATAGCGAATAATTTATTATAGCAATTCTATCATACATCATATCATATCATATCATATCATATCATATAATACTATAAAAATGATGAAAAATTTCAAGTGTCATTTTCTAAGGAGCTTTGACAATTGTAATTATTATAGTGGACAATATTTGTTTACATGACAATGTTTACCTAATTTAGACTTTGATTATTTAGAAAATTGGAGCTAATTAGGTATAATATAGCGTATAATTTATTATAGAAATTCTATATAAATGACCTAGAATTTGATATATTTAATTGAATAAAAAACTGATGTATTCGATAAATAATTTAAAAAAAATCAGTATGTAATTTTTGCTTTAAAAAAAAAATTTAATCATGATAATATATACTTGCATTATTCTTTGAAATTATGTTTTTATATATTTTATACTCATAAATTCGTGCATTGCACGAGTTTCTATACTAGTATCATTATAACAACTATTCGAAAGACTGTAAAATGCCAACTGCCAAGTGTCACAATTATAAATTTTCGCCAAGTGTAATTTTTGATTGAAGAATTAAGAATAACTGATTGAAATTGGTTGGCCTATCTAATACAATAATTATTATTATTGACCTTTGTCATTTATTATAGAATTAATTACAATTCTAAGAAACAAAAAGTTCAATATATTTTGTTAATATTAAATTATGTTGAATAATAATTCTATTTATTATTGAACGTAAATAATTTACCTTTAATCAAGAATGTTATGTTCCATATCCAACAATGTAAATTTTCAGTCATATATTCTAATATGAGTGGTTGTACCAATGCAATCGTTGCATACACTATTTTGTAAATAACCTATAATATCTCCCTATCCCAATGAGAATGGATCAAAAAGAAAGGGGTGATTTTTAAGAATATACTAAAAGTTATGAAAATATAAGGAAATGAATTATTTGGATAAAATTAAAAAAAGAGTTTGAATGAATTTGATTAAAAAAAATTAATGCAAAATTAATGAGAGATTACACTCAAAATCGTAATTAATGTAGATTATAGGAAATATTAATAATAATGATTGAAAGTTTGAAACCATTGTATTAGGTATAAAAAAATTGGAGTGTTATTTTCAAAAAAATAAATAAATAAATAAATAAATTGGAGTGTTATCTTTGGCAAAAAGGGTAAGAAAATAAAAGATTATCATTTATTCCATTGCTCACTATAAAATAACAAGTTGAACAAAATATTTTTCAAAACAATAACTTCAAAATTATCATTGTTAATTTTGTTAAAGGATATAATTGTGAAAAAATGGTCACAAAGCATTTGGTTTTTTGTTGTCTTCTCCTTTTTCTTACAATTGGTATGTTTTCTCCATTTACTAAGGATAAATGACTATATGGCAATTCATTTATTCATTAGAGTTATTCATCTTTAGTGTTTTGTCGATTTAAAATCGAATTTTGTGTCCAAATCAATGTCACATGATCGCTAACCACCTTGCGAATCGAAAAAAAAGAATTATTATGATCAGCTTTAGGCTGTTCTTGAATCATTTTTAGCAAATCGCGAATACAAAACGGCATACTCACTAACAAATTATGTTTCATTAATCCAAATTGGTTTTTAACATATTTTCATATTCAATTGAAATCAAGTCAACGTCGAGTTCAATTTTTATATCCCACTTAAAAATATCAGCATTAGTTTTTTTCAACGTTCCAGCATCATGACATCCTATATCCCTTCGTAGGTCCGCCACCGAATATGTTGTCATCTATATATATATTTATTTTACATGAAGAAATATTTACATTGTACCATTTGGTAATGCAGGATACATGGCTAGGAAAACAGAAGGAACCATATGTTTGGAAAACATAAAGGTAGATAATTGTGGGCAGTGTTACCCAGCTTGTGCAAAGTTTCATCCAAAAAGTGGAGAAGGTGCATGTAACAATGCTACTTTGGAGTGTAGATGTTATTTTCTTTGTCCTCCTGATCAATCTCATCCAACGGATGTCATTGCTACAAAGTCTGTCCCTACTTAATCATACACCGTTGATTTGCCTTGATAAAGTGAGCGCTTACCAGCAGCCTAAAGTTGAACTTATTACACAGTAGTTAACTAAATAAAAATTGTATTCTTATTAAGTTGAAGAAATTCAAAGTTGGATCAGTCAATATTATAAGCTGTCTCACAGTGAGACGGTCTTAATAAAGAATTTGTCTTATTATAGTTTTAAAAAATTATATATTATTATATATTGTGCATTGATTTGTTGAGTGTGATTTGTTGAGTGTGAGTTAAATGAGATAAATAGAATATGTTAATTCATTTTTTTAATAATATCTACGACATCTACATCAGAGAAAAAAAATAGCAAGTACATAACAACTTTAACCAAAGATAATTCAAAATTAACATAAAAGTATTTTCAAATTATACTCCTTCAAATAGACTGTCTCTCACAAGAATTTGTGATAACTAATGATACCTTAAAAAAATAAATGAAAGAATTTTTGTTTTCGCAGGTTTAGTAACCTATTATGCAAAGTAAGCCCACGCTTCTTCGGACTTCGGCCCGCTTTATACCATATTCCGTCCATTTTTGTTTACAAATTTGTTCACATTTGACATTTGACATTTGTTTGTTTAATAGTAGAATTTTTTTATTGGAATTTGGCTAAATAATCTCTATAGGTAAATAGCAACATAAATTCAATCTTTCTAAGAATTTTATTGTGTCAATAGTTTTAAAAAAGTTGTCAAAAAAAATCAAATAACAGACATTGAGTTTAATCTCCGATACTTTCACCATTGCACATTACTTGATTTCTGATAGTTAATCGGTCCTTTCAACATATATTACAAATTAGTAAGTGGTGGGGTTAAGGTTGCGTATTTGGACTCTCAAACCTCCTCAACCCCTACAAACAAATCATACTACTCCTTCGGTTCTCTATTATTTTTTCATTTAAAATATTCTCTTTTAAGAAGAGATGAATTTGAATAAGATTTTTAAAAGATACATAAATAATAAAGTAGATCGATGTCTTCTTAAATTCATTTTAATGTATTGTTTTGTTTCTTAATTTCACAAGTTTATTAAAATAATATCAAATCAACAAATTAATATTTTAGTAATGAATTAAAAATCTCTTAATTGGAACAATATATAACTAAGTCATTTTACATCAAAATGTAATGATTACACATTTAATATTTGCTAGCAATACATAAAATGTGTATTAATTGAAAAACATTTTCAGCTCCAAAGAACTATAAATAATTTAATATGGATAGAAATAAACTTATTTAAAATAGTAACTAAAGGATATTAATTAAAGGTAGAGAAAATATGCTAATGATTATGTTATCATGGCATTTTGAAGAGGAAAATTTTTATAAGAGAGTAACACATAAATAAATATAAGACTATAGGCAAGATGGCTTTTTAGCGATCCGTTTAGAGTTTTATTGGGTCAGGTTGAGTCGACAACTTATTTGACCCAATTCAACCCAACTATCGATTTTAATGAAGTACAGAGGCAGAAAAGGAAGAATGTCTCCTACAGTCAAAAAATAACCTGCAATTACCAATTAAAAATAAGCTAACAACGCTACATATTTAATGACTCCATATAAAGAATTATACATGATTAATCAATAACTGAGATTATGATAGAAAAACAGTAAAACTTGAAATTATTCTACATAATTATTCATTAAACTCATTAACCTTCACCTAAATAGACCTAAATTTAATGACTTTTGTCTAAGTTTACTTTTATGTATGAACTTATATTATTTATAAACAAAACATATAAGTCAAAGCTTAACACATCTACACATAGCATAAGTTTAGAAAGTCCCTTGTTAACAACAAAAAGGTGGCCGGTTAATAGCGCATTCAAGGTAGCCGATCGTTTAGGACTCTCAGAAATAAGAGCCCTTAATATTAGATGGTGTTATTCAGGTCCGATTCTGAGCAATACTTTTTCAATAATTTATTTGTATATTTTTTTATATTTAAAGTAATATAATGTTTAAGCATTACATGTTAAAAAGCATCCGCAAAAATAAATATGACCACCAAAATCTTTGCTCCGCCCATGTTTAAGCTCAAAGTGCTCCTTAAATTGATGATCACTTTTATTATGCTTTAATTACTCCGTATTACTTCTATTTTCAATTAATGATGTTATGTTAGGTGATGTTATAGACTTTGGAGTAGTATCTCTTTTAGGTGTGTCGTGCGTTGACTATTCAAATCAAAAACACACCAAATTTTTATATATAAATAAATAAATAAATAAATTGTGAAAAAAAATTTGGGGTTGACCAAATAATTACAATAAAGATTAAAGTTTTCTAATGTGTATATGAGAATCAGTTTTCTCGGTTGAAAAGTAAGTACAACCAAGCTCATATCTAGCCAGAGGTAGATGGGAAAAGGCCTAGAGCCCCATTTCTCAAAAAGTTGGTAGGTTTAAATTTAAATATAAAAAGAAAAAGAAAAAAATTAAGAGTTGTAGTGGGATATTATTGTTAAAGGAATAAAAATTGTCTAACTAGTACATTAAATGAGAAAGATTTATATGCATCTTTCTCAAAAACAAATGGAACTCTTCCATCTCTACATATTTGAAATTGAAACTTTAATTTGTTTTATGATATTTGAAAGGGTGATAAGGGCCCTTATTGCCCTTTTTTTCTATTAAAAAAAAAAAAAGCAATAAGAGCCTCTATTTTTAATCTCGCCCGTAGGCCAATAAAAATTAAAAATAGGCCAGAGTATAACAAACTTTTTCAAGTAAGATCCTGTGTTTATTCTCACTTAACTTTTTCATTCAACTCAGCATATCATGTAATCAATTTTTTTAAATGTATAAATATATAAAAAAAGTCACTAAAACGGCTTTTCAACCAGCTGAAGTGTTTGGTTTTGAGCCAAAATGAATAACTAGTTTTGTTAGCTTTTTTCATTAATTTTTCACTTTTTTAGTCTATTTTTCCCTTGTGTGATTTAAAGGTGTGACTTGAGTGCACTAAAATAAATCTTATGAATTAAGAGTGTTAGAATTCTATGGGATGTTTAATGGGTGCATTAAGATGGTGTCTTAATGTGTATGTGATTAAATGTGGTGATTAAAGTGTATGGTAAATGTGTGAGTTACGGGTGCTTTGATCCAATGACATCCACAAATCATCCCACAAAAAAATAACCCCAAGCCAAACACTTAGCTCCATCTCTTCTCTAATTGTAATTCTCAATTGTTATAATATAAGAGTTACTTCACCGGAGGACGTAGCTAAAATTTGGTGAACCTCGTAAATATTTTGTGTCGTTTATTATTGCGTTTTTATCTCTTACAAACATCGAGTTTATAGTTTGCGTAATTTGTTTCACAAGACTTCACATATTTCGATCTTGGTGGTGTTAGTGGTTGAAACTCGTCGTTCGATCGCTAATACGTCATCGTTTTTCATCCCTAATAATAAAGAGTCAAAGATCAATACTTAATTTACCAAACACCTCTCTACAAACAAACTTATAAGCTTAAAAACTAACGAAATAGCTAACACTTTTAGTTGTTCCAAAAACCCAGCGAATATAATAGTCAACGGTCGTTTTCCAAATACCTAATATGACTACCAATTAAAAATTTACAAAAACAAAAAAATAAATCAAATTATTGTTTTGATCATATAAGTCTTTAAGTGTTAAATTCAAATGAAACAACTCATCACATTAGCTAAAATAGAACTAATGATTCACAAATACTTTACTCAAACAAAAATACGTCTGATTGGGTTAAGCTCTTTTAAAAATCAAACAGGCTCAAACAGGCTAATTTGTTCTTGGGAAATTGAAATAAGTATACTTCCTAAGCAAGTAACAGGTCTTGTGAGAGACTGTCTTACCGTGAGACCAATAATCTAAAAGGCCAAATTATAAATTTTTACAGTAATTGATTGATTAAAAGTCATAAATAATACTTTTAAGGTCAAAATAAATTGATTCCTTTTAAAAATTATAATTGATCATGTAATTGATCACTTTGTATATAATTGATCGCTATAAGGTTTGAATTGAAAACTTATTTGAAGATTTTAAAAAGTTCATAATTGGTTCAGTTAATGTAATAAACTTGTAAGTAGATATTTATCATTTTAGTGTCAAAATTGATCACTTTTAAGTCAAATTCAAAAATTTTTACTATTTAATTTCATCTACTTAATGACTCTGAGTTAAAATTGGTCACTTTAATGTCCAAAATGATAAGCAAAAATTGATTTTTTTTTTCACAAACTCTTACTTGAGACCGTCTTTTGTAAAGACGGTTCTCAAAAGCCCAGTCCAATTCTAAATATATATTGTTACAACTCTAAATAAAGATTTGGACTGGACTTTTGAGAGTCGTCTTTACAAAAGACGATCTCTCAAGAGAGCACCTGTTTTTTTTTTTCTAAGTTTGGGCCAGCCCATTAGTATCTGCCTCGTCTTGTGATTTGATTACTTGCTTTTGTCGATTATAACTAGACTAGTGACTATTATTAATATATAGTAATATATATATAAAGGCTCGATCAAGGCACATTTAGAGCATGTTTCTAACTCGTTTCATTTATGTAAAATAAGCCCATTTAAAATTCAGTCTATTTAAGAGTCCAATTTCAATCAATAAATTTAAGGGTCGGATTCAGATTCCTAATGTATTCGGCTCCACAACTCTACTCTCAAGCATGAAACATATATGTATATTTAATGAATGAACTAGGCAACATATAAGATATTGTTAATTATTAGTATTAGTTGGTAAAAAGAATATAGTTTTGAACAATTAATGTATGATTTCTTATAATTAAGTCTTTGCTTTCATCACTTGATTTTTGCATTCAAGTAAACCCATAGAGTGGACTAAGTAAGTATGTGTATATTTAAATTTATTATTGTTGTCTTTTATTGAATAATTGATATATAACAAATTTATGTGGAATAGTTTGATACATAATTTGCATACACCAATGTTGAAATGGTCAAATTTTATACTATATATTAGAATAATAACACATTAATCATCAAAATTCTCATGGATTTCAAGTAATCTATACATAATAATTATACTACTACACTACTACTCCCTCCGTTTCTTTTTGTTTTTCCATCTTACTAAAATGGGTAGTTCCATAAGTTTTTCCATTTTAGAATATTTTCCATTTTTGGAAAGTTTTCATCCCATTTTTACCCCTTAAAACCCCACTTTCCTTACTCTACACTACTATTTAATTATTTTCTCTCTCATACTTTCAATACAATCATTACATTACACTAATATTTAATTATTTTTTCTCAAAATACTTCGAATACTATCATTACTTCCCACTACTTTATAATTAAAATAGGAAAATGATATATATAGCCCTAAGGGTTGTATATAAGAAAGAATCTTGCATTTAATTTGCTTTGGAAATATAAACATTTAATTATAATATATTATTTTATCATTTATTATTGTTTGGGAAGTTAAGATTCATTAAATAAATTATTAATTGTTTTTCAATTTCTAGATTAGATTCTCTTGAAAATTTAAAATTATTAATGATAAAAGGAATTTGTTAATTTTTATGTACAGCCTTAAGGGCTGTAAATATCATTACCCATTAAAATAATATCCACTACCACCAAAGATTTCATTTTTCTTAATCTTGGTGAAAACACAAATAGGAACATCAAAAAGGAACAGAGGGAGTATTAAATAATGTTGATTGTTGTTAAATGAATCTAATTTATATAATTATCTAAAAAATGATTTGAAAAGTCAAATTTAAAACCAAAATAAATAACCAATTACATAAACTAATTTCTTGCTTTTATATTATTTATTTACTTGCTATCTCGTTGAGATTACAAAATTTTAATCTAAAAAAAAACTTTCACAATTAAACGTGAAATTGAAACAATCTCAATGAATTCAATTCTCAATAAAGGTGTTATTTTGGATTATTAGATTGATTTCGCATCAAGTATTTTGAGTCTGTTCAAGATAGATCTTGTGTACACATTGGTTTATACATAATTATGAATCAATTTTAAAGTCAGGATAAATGTCAAACTATTGAATTTGTTTTGAGTGCCTTTAATTCTCACCTTATAATAAGATTAGTACACATAAAATAACTTATTTTTCGCTACTTATTAAAGAGTAAGTCTTGCATGAACTTAGTTAACATTAAAATAATTTACCATATTTTTATTTCTTTATTTCTACTTAAATCAATTGATTTTACTCTTTAAATAAAAAGATGCATAAAAAGATGCATAATGTTTTAATGTGGACTATAGGTCCATACAAGACTTTTACCTAGTTAAAATGCATCCATCGTCACTTTTATTTAACCACCGGCAAACTACCCACTTAAAAATGTTATAGATATAAAGATTACATGCAAAAAATTTAGTTGATCCGACAGGTAAACTATCCACTACTAATAGACAAATAAAATAAATTTGTTTTTACTTATAAATGAGTTGGATTTCATAACTACTGGATATCTATTAGTAGTGAGTAGTTTACCCGGTGAATAGAACAAACTAATCTCATATTACATGCATCTATTATTCACAAACTACCTATCAAAAACTTATTAATTATTCATCAAACTAATCATCAATTACGACCTCATACAGATAAAACCAAGTTATTTCTTATAAAATTTTCTAATAATAAATATATACCATGATTAAGTTATGTAATAACCTCACCCGAGTCAAATCACCAACTCGTGCAAAACACCTCTCTAAAAAATTCAACTCAACCGAGTTTCCCCACTTAACACACCGAGTAACTCAGATGTTGACGCGTCTGTTACTCTTCTAGTCCTTTTTTATTAGTCTTTCTCTTCATTTTTATGATCAATTCAAACTATGACTCAGTCAATCAACAAATATCCTCTTTTTTTTTTTTTTTGAAAATAATTATATTTCAATTCTTCTAACGCGTAATTTGGGTCTATAAGAATTTCCATAAATTCTCTTCAATATTTTTAAACCCACTTCATTTTTGTTTTTCTAAGCTTGCTCAAAAAATGAACCCACCATTTCTATGGCTTCTTCATGCAAAATCCAATCGATTTTCTTTACTTTAACTTTATTTTTACTTTCCTTTACCCCTCGAATTGATTCCCTTTCCTCTGTTTCAATTTCATATACTTCTAATCAAACAATAGTTTGTGGGTTAATCCCTTCTTATAATCAACAATCATTCATAAATTGTACTAGTTTCCCAACTGGAATACAATTCCGTTTCCCTAATGTTTCATACAATAGGATTGTAGGGGGGAATGGGTTTCTTTGTGGATTGAGATCACAATCTATTTCATCAAATATTTCAGTAATGGAATGTTGGAGATTTGTGGGTAGTAATAATGTTTTGCACAAAAGAATTTATAAGGGTCCCAGTTTGAATGAATTTGAAGCTGGGAATTCTCATGTTTGTGGGAATGTAAATGGGAGTAGTAAAATTAATTGTTGGTTATGGAAGGAAAGGGAATTTTATTCTAATACCCAAATTTTTTCAAAAATTACTGTTGGGGATGATTTTGTTTGTGGGTTGAATGAAAATGGTAATGTTTTTTGCTTAGGGAATGATACAAATGTTGTGGGAAAAGAGCCTAAAAATGGTGGGTTTAGTGTTATTGCTTCTGGGTTACATCATGTTTGTGCAATAGCTTTTAATGGAGGATTGAATTGTTGGGGAAAAATGGTGGGAAATCAAGTAGAAGGGGAGTTGTTTAAGGATTTAGCAATGGGAGATGATAGAATTTGCGGAATTAGGGTTAATGATACAGTTGTTTGTTGGGGAAATGGTGATTTTAAGATACCTAAAAAGTTGGAAGGGACTTATTTTACAGGGATTGTAGCAAAAGGGAATGTTTTTTGTGGTGTTGAAAGTGATAATTTTTCATTGTTGTGTTGGGGGAATGACATTCTTGATGGGAATCAATTGGTTTTTGATAAGGTGATGCCTGGACATTGTGCTAGGCAATGCCCATGTAGTAGGCCTTTACCCGGGTCGGGTGATCTTTGTGGGCAAGGAATGGTGGTGTGTGAACCTTGTGGGCTGATGGGGCAGTTGTTTCTACCATCTCCGGTTTCTGGACCGGCTCCATTGTTGGAGCCTTTGAAGTCGGATGGCAAAAAGTGGACGGCTAAGATGGTTGTATTGCTAGTAGTAGGGTGTTTTGGGTGCCTTTCATTGGTAGCATGTACTGTGTTCTTTTTGTGGTATAGATATCGTGATACCGGGGGCAGTCGAGTGCATGATTCGGGACCAATTGAGCTCGTTGAGAATCCTCTTGGAAGACGAGGAGGGGATCAACAAGCCGCGGCCCCAGCATTAGAGAAACGGTTGAGCCACATGTATAGTATGGGAAATGGAGGACACTTAGAAGAGTTTCCCTTAGAGGTGTTACTTAAAGTGACTGACGGCTTTTCACAAGAGTGTAGGGTTGGGATAGGTAGTTTTGGATCGGTGTATCGTGGTGTTTTAGACGATGGGAGAGAAGTGGCAATTAAGCGAGCCGAAGTGTCATCATCGAATCCATTGGCAGCCAAGCGTAAGCAAGAAGATAGGGATGTTGCATTCATGACAGAGCTCGAGTTTCTGTCGAGGCTTAACCACAAACATCTCGTTAGGTTACTAGGGTTTTACGAAGATACGAATGAGAGAGTGCTCGTATACGAGTTCATGAGTAATTTCAACCTTCATGACCATCTTCACAAGTTGAAGGGCTCCTCTCCGCTCGCTTCATGGCCTAATCGACTCCAAGTGGCTCTCGATGCAGCTCGAGGAATTGACTACCTACACGCCTATGCAGTACCAGCCATCATTCACCGAGATATTAAACCATCGAACATACTGCTCGACAGTAATTGGACTGCCAAGGTTTCAGACTTTGGACTATCTTTGATGGGACCACCAGACGGGGAGTCTCATCTCTCTCTTTGGGCTGCCGGTACCTTAGGATACGTCGATCCTGAATACTACAAGCTCCACATATTGACAACAAAAAGTGATGTCTACAGTTTTGGAGTCGTACTCCTTGAACTACTTAGCGGATGCAAAGCCATTCATACCAATGAGGAAGGAATGCCAAGAAATGTTGTTGAATTCATGCTGCCATACATTATGCGAGGCGAAATCCATAGAGTTTTAGACCGAAACGTACCGCCTCCATCACCAGTGGAGATAGACGCAGTGCGGTTCATAGGCTACCTTGCCCTTGACTGTGTCAGTGTCGAAGGCCGAAATCGGCCTTCGATGACAGAGGTTGTTAGTTGCTTAGAAAGAGCCTTAGCATCATGTTTGATTCAGCCTACACTCTCCCCATCGTCGACTCGGTCCTCACATTGACCATTTCACCTTATTGAAAACTCAAGGTTCCTATTTTATTTGGGGTTGGGGAATTATGACAAGGACCAAGTCCAAATTTTTTGTGGGAGGACTTTTCAATCATTTGTAAATCAAATTCTTTCATTTGTACATTATTTTTAACACCCATAGAAATGTCTTCCAAGGAAAAAAGAAACTTTCCTCTATACTTGTCATGATTCTTTACCATAGAAAAAGTAAGAAATTGACAGGTGCACCTACTATATATAAGTTGAAAATAAGCACTTTAGATAAAACAATTAGTATTAGACTTTGCGCATACCTCATGCCATGATGACTAAAGTTTTGACTTCAAGTATAAACCAAAAAGTCTGGCTTTCTAAAGTCTCAATCAGTCCATATGATGTTCAGACTAACAAGTCTTCGGCATCAGGAACCAGAAGTGGCAAATGATCTCCGCACTCCTTTAAAGACATCAACTCTTTCCGAACATAGCGTCTTGCCATAAAATGTTTTAAAGAGCACATCGTTCACATTTGAATTTGTGCCTCCGAATTACACAATGACATGTTTCATAGATTATGCAATAATGATTGTTCGAGTCACTTGTTTACAGAATTACAGCAAAATGAATGTTCTGAAAAAGCTTCAGGGCTACTGATATATACTGACCAAAAACTGATTACAAATGAATTGCTAGTAATCAAAAGTTAAAAAAAATATGCAAATGGATGTTTGTGTCAAATAAGAAACCTAGACATAACTGCAGGCAAGCCAAATATAATGTTGCCTGCTACAGGTCAATAATCTAAGCTGCCACGGAATCTGAGGCAGTCTCTCGTTCCACAAGCTTGGAAAGGGCATTATCGATCTGGGCGAATACATCTTGCTTTGAACCACTTCCATCAACCTGCAAATAACAAGAATCAGTATTTGAACATATATTCTGCAACATTTGGACAGTGAAGAGGAAGAGAATGGGACGATGATTAATGAGTCACAGCTTATAAACTAGAAAATAGAACAAGTTAGTTGGCTGTCTTGTTAAAATTCCAAATTTCGGAAAAAAAGTCTTGTTCAGAAGTCAACACATGTACTTTGTATATAGGAATCATAACTGAGAAGAAAGACAGACAGTAAGCATCTCTAGTAATTTTTGGTCTTTCAGATGGTAATTCCCAGAAAAACATTATTTCAGATAAAATTAAATACCACATTTGGGTCATACACGTCCTTGAACCCAACATCAACGTAAGAACGACCAGAATTCTGTCAGTATTCAACGATGATAATTTACACCAAATGGATCAATAACTCTAATAGGACTAGGACTTCTAATAATCTAACAATCAACACGTCTTACCGCAACTACAGAACTGTGGGTGCCAAAGGTATAGGAAGAAAAAACTGGTGACTATAGCTATAGCTGTCTTAAAGTCATCTCCTAATCCAGAACCACAGACACTATAAACATATCAATTAACATCCATATACTCTAGTGAAACTTAGCAACTTGGCCAAAAAAAAAGGGCCAGCATCAACAGAAAAGTGACAAATCCTTTTAAAAAATCAACAGGATATACCTAAAACTATAATATTATCTCCCATAAAAATCAACCAAGCTGATAATTTCCCATTAAAATCAACAGTACAATTACACAAGTACTGCATCTCAACTTAATCCTTGTCCAGACCATCTTCCAACTCAATATGTACTACGCATTACATATTTATGACAACAGATCTATTAACCCCATCCCGTTCCTCCCTCTTCTTAAAATAAAAGGTAGTCTAGGTCTAACTACATGAACTTTTGCTATAAGGTAGCGGTTGATATTCGCAAATTTCATACATTAGACTATTTTGTGCACCAAATCAACCCATGTTTGATAAGGAATATAGTTTCCCTACAAGATGCGTCAAATATATCAAAGTATCTACAATCTGTCTCAACTCTCAACAGTTTCTGTAAAGTTCAGATCACTATTTCCGGCTCTTACAGCAATCTTCACTTTAAGAAGAAAAGGTCAGGGTTTGGAAATTTTATTTCACATGATCTTTGGTGGTTCTACATGATAATTTATACTTCTACTGTTTAAGAATTAATTAACAAGACGTTTACAATATTTAACCTTCAACAGAGAAGAAATAATGATCTATTAACATATAGATCCCCTTTCTCACCAAACATTACACATAGATCCTCATATGGTTTAAGTCCGCTTCACTTATTCAATTCTAATAAAGGTGAAGCATTGATAGCAATTAGGTATAACAGGTGTATTGTAAATTTTAAAATGCAAAGAGAAAAAATTATATGATTAATTGAGAAGCCTAAAGCTGGGTACCATAAACCATGAAGTCTGCAAGTGGAAGAGGAACGTCTTATAGTCTATATCAGCTTCTGGATTCAGGAGTGCAACCTATGTTATAGCATGCTTTGAAGAGGCAATAACATACAGGTCTAAATACAAGTTCATATTTCCTTCCATCATCAATAAGACCTCGTAACAGTAGACAAGGGGCATCTAAGATACTTAAAGAAGCATTCAAAAATAGTCTAACAAAAGTCACGTAAAGCAAATAATAACACAAAAACATGGAACAAAGTAATCATAAAATACAAAAAAGTTCAGATTGCAGATGCACAGCTCAGAAAATTCAAAAGTAAACTTCAAAAAACCAATGTAACTTCAACGCAATAAAACAGATATGTACTTAACATTGCATTGAAATAACAATTAAACAAAGAGAATAAATGATGGCACATAGTGTAAAATGACGAAAGAAAAGAAAAGAAAAGCGAAGCGCAGTATGTAAAAGTGAGAGGAAGGTGGATATGCCTTAAAAATTATGTCTTCATACATGGAGACCACTGCCTCTACATTTTGATGATGAGTTTGCAAACGTAATTTCACCTATATAACACCAATGGAAATAAAAGCCAAGATCATTATTAACATACCTCCACAAACTGCACGATAAAAGCTTGAACAAAATTTAAATAAAAGTGTGCACAAAATAAAAGATTAACATGGTACATACCTTTTCCTCAGTATCATCAAAACGCTGGGTAAGCCTAGAAGCAATTTCATCATTCTCAGGAGGAGAATACTTTAAGTGGTATATCTTCCCAGTAACAGGATCTAATCTTCGTCCAACAACCCTCTCAACAAGTAATTCCTCAGGAACCTGCCAATATATTCTAAATATTAAATAAGGCTCAAGAACACAATTCCAGCAAACATAACCAAATAAAAATTTCCAGAGTGTAGCAGTTTACAAAAACTTCTGGTGGGATAAAAATATAGAAAGTATAGATCAGCTAACAGCACGCCCTCAAAACCTTCTATGCTATATAAAAAAATATACATTATGCCAACCACCAAGTACTGCTGACAATTCAAATTCAAAAAAAAAAATGGAAGAAATACAGGAAGAAAAAATAGGGGAGACAAAAGGGGGTGCATGAGGAGGGTAATAACCAAAAATATAGATATAGAACTACATGTTTAATAATGAGTGCATCACATAAGCTGACACGGGTGTTCCATTAAGCTCTTTTTTTACCCTGTCCACTTTAGAAGCAATATAAAAAAATAGTTGTCAATACATGAAAGATAGTTTCTCACGTCGGAGTATCAATTTCACACTAAATCTAAAAAGGCTTTGTTGCTTATAGGCAATGTTGCTCATACTAGGAATATCTTAAACTCATTTAATCAGCTACATATACAAAGAAAAAAAAAAGAAACATCAACGAGGAAAAAAGAATAAAAAAGGGAAAATCCTAGTAAACTTATTCCACTCTCCAAAATCCTTGGGGGATTATATTGAGGTTCAAAAAATCATTTACATGCAGGCAAGCACCAAGGAGAATTGACAATAAACATAAGTCTTACATCCAGAAGAATAAACAGGTCAGGTTGGAAACCCGAGTCTTTCAGAGCAACTGCTTGGGATAAGCTCCTTGGATATCCATCTAAAAGCCAGCCCTTCTCTACTGAATCTGGTCGCAGCAGACGATCTTTGACCATCTAGACAGTGACAGCTAATAAGTAAAAATGTCGACAGAAAATCAACCCACTGAGAAGCATGCTTACGTAGCTTACCATCACAACTATTTCATTAGGGACCAGCTGTCCTTTGTCCATGTAATCTTTAGCTTTTTTTCCATTTTCACTACCCGATGAAATTTCAGCACGAAGCAAATCACCAGTAGAAATATGCACCAAACCATACTGCATACATGAGGATTACCTGGTTCATTCGTTTTCTTCAGGGCAATCCCATAAAGAGAAATTCATGCAGTAAACTAAGTACCAAAACTATAGAAAAGGCCTCAGAAAACACAAAGGGAGATTTACAGGCATAATAAAACCAATTATCTCAATTATAGCTGTACTTGCGAATTGCGATATGGAACAAGAACTTTGCCAATTCAATTATTTAAGCGAGTAAAACATAAAATGAGACGCACTAACCAACCACAATTCAACCACACACATGTAAGGAGATAACAAAATAAAATTGGAATGGTACCTATAAAATGACAATAAGAAATAAAAAACAACATGCATGCATCACATAGAAATTACTATTAACCTTTTTGGAGACACATATTTCTAACAACATCCACAGTTGCTATTTTTGAGTCTGAAATAGTAACCATGGCATAGTGCAAAAATAAAGCTTTAGACAAGGTCGGGAAATGTCTTTGCAGTCAACGTGGAGGTTCACAGTTGTCTCTGTGATACCCCAGATTTAGCTTGAAAAGAGATTGATAGACTACTCATATCAACAAGATACATCTTCTTTTCTAAGGAGTTCATTTGCTAAGAACTCCACAGTTAAGCGTGCTTGGTGGGGAGCAATCTTAAGATGGGTGACCTCCTGGGAAGTTTTTCGGGTGCGCACGAGTGAGGCCAAAGTGCGCTGGAAAGACTTGTGTTGGTATGTGAGGCTAGTCTACAGTCTCCATGAGTAGTCACCGGTGGTCCGTTGGATCGGGGTGTTACAGTCTCGGCCTATATTTTGGTCACAATAAGCTCTAAAGTCTAAACCTTTAGAATACGGATATACAGTGATTATGTTTGTGATTGGGCCAATATTTTTGGACTATGAACCATCACCACATAGCATCATTAATTGAATCTAATCCACCACCACCACAAATGCAAGTTTCTCAATCCCTACACACTCACAAATGCAAGTTTCTCAATCCAACAAACCAAAAAGTAAATATGAAACTCGGAATCTTCGAATTCATGCTATGTAGTAAACCAAAGGGCTGATTGTTCACTAGAGATGAGCAAAGGAATTATCAATAAATAACAGTGCAAATCATAAATATATAGACCATCATTCAAATCTTGTATAATTTGTTATAACAAATAATTAGAAAAAAATTATTGGTTGCAGTGCTGCCTTGAACATCACAAAAGGTCTGAGATCACTTTTTTTCATTCATTGATAGGTCTCAAAAACAAAGCTATTTAACAAAATTAAGTTACTGCCTAGTCCCAGCCATCGTGATACATAATTCCCCATAAAATACAGTACTACATTAAGTTTTTTTTAGAACTGTTACTCAATCAATGCCGAAAAACATTATCAACAACTTACTTTCTCAGTAATGAGCTCACATTGAGTCCCTTTGCCAGACGCCGGAGCACCGGAAATCATAATCCTCAATGGCTTGGAGTTACTAGTTGACGCCATAACCTAGCTCAAACAACAGAACACGATAAATCATTCACAAACATGACAGCAAATCCAGCTCAAATAATCATCATATTGACATCCTGAATTACAATAGAACTAAGAAATTAACCATCAGTTTCGTTCATCTACAAAATAATTATGAAGCAAAATTAGAAAAATAACTAAAATTTCCCAATCAAATCAAAAATTAATCAAACGGAAAACAATAATCCCATCACATCACATGAAATCCCTAAATTATAATATAATCCTCGATTTAAACTATAAAAAAAGCTGTAAAAGAGAAACAAACAAAGAATGCAAGCGAAATTACCACGAAATTAGGACGACTAGACACGCGAGAATTTCGTCGAGTTAGAGATTGATCAAAGCGAAGAGAAAAGGAAGAAAGAAAAGAAGAAGAAAATTTAGGAGTGGAAGCAGAAAAAGACCGGGAAGGAGAATGAAAACGAGTGGAAGGAGAGAAAATGGCGGAATTAGGGTTAGAGAAAGTAGAAGAACATCCAGAAAACGCCATTTTTGGTGCTGATTACTCCGAATATTTAGTCGAAGTTTTCTGAGTAGCCAAATTTGGCTGATATTCTTTTGGCAAAGGAAAGAGAAGAAGGGAGCGAATATATAAGTGAATATATACAAGGGAGAATTTTGTTGTGGGACCCGCTTTTTTGATCTTACGGCTATAAATGAGTAGATGGGCCCGCCCAATCTTTAGTTTGGGCTTCAAATTCTACGTATGGTTCTAACGAATCCTTGCGTTAAACCAAAAATTATGTGTTTGATTGTCAAAGGGGATTGGGGATGGTTCTTTCGTAATGTCGAGAAATATAACAAAATTTTACGTATGGTTTTAATGAATTTTAATTTTAAGCGTTTAGATTAGCTTATTGTAAGATTCTGTAAATCTGAGTTGGATTTGGATTTATGACTGAGATTCAGGTTTGATTCAGACTAGATCTGAGTCGTATTTAAAAGTTTGTTATACTTCTCAACGTTATGTGATTTTAAACTTTGTCGATTTATGTAATTGAAATGTATGTATGTAATTTCGTTATAAGAACTTGAATTTTGAAAAGCTTTATATATCTAAATAACTTTATATGAATGGTCAAAATTTGTTTTTTAAAAAAATTCAAAAAAAAAAATATTTTGGATCATGATTCAGACCCTAAGGATCTGAGTCTTGGTCTAATTTTTTTCAGAACCTATGAATCTGAGTCCAAGTCTAAGCCAAATAAAAATAGGATATGAATCTAGATCTAGCTATATTTGATCCAAATCCAACCCAAACTCATCCCTAATTATCACATATCCTTCTTATTTTTCTTACCCCACCTAGTAACCTATCTTAGCATCATATTCCCTCGTTTGAATATTAAGTTTTTCATTTGTTTCCTAATATGATTTGTCGATTAATTTTGATTAATATATATAAACTGATTGCTAAGAAACAATAATAGTTGAAATTATTCACATCAAATGGGTAATATAAATCGAATTATTAGAATAATTTTTTCTATTTATATTAAATAGATATTATGATTCATATAGTACATTTGACAACTATAAATAAAACAAATAGAAGTTATCCCTAAAAGAGAGGAAATATATGAGGGTGTAATGTGCTAGCATTATACTCCAAGAAAGGGAAGGTGTAGTTTAGTGGAACTATATCCTTGGAGACATGTGCTTGCTTTCTCTTCCTCTCATTTTTGATGTGGCCTTGTGGATTTGTCAAAACTTTTAGTGGCTTCAAAAAATGTATTTTTGTTTGGATTTAAAGATGTTCCACTCCTTCTAATTTTTTGGTTTATTTTATAAAATTAAAATATTATCTAAATTCTACGATAAAAATTTGTACTTTAGTAGCTAAGACTCTAAACTTATCGCTTTTCATTTAAAAATTTCATCTTTGTATCACTTTTTTTTAAGGGCTAACCCTTAACATGTTGAATAGGTTAACAGGGTCGGCTCTAAGGGTGGGCAAGAGGGGCCATCGCCCAGGGCCCATGTCAAAAAAGCAAAATTAATAATTGTAAAAGGTCTATATATATTATTAATTACAAAGGAAAAGAGTCAATGCACCATTTCGCTTAGGGCCCCAATATCTCTAGGGCCAACCCTGTAGGTTAATACTTATCCCAAAAAAGAAAACATTTTATTTTATCATGTGGCATATTAAGATCGGTTCTTATTCTTTTTATAAAATTAAATAAACAAAAAAATTATTCAATCTATTTCTTTTTCTGTGATTCTTTCTCTATTTTTTTTTTACAATTTTATATCTACTTTTTTTTATCTCTATTCTCTTTTAATCCTTGTTATGTATCAGTTGATGGTAAAATTTATGTTATGTTAAGATTGGATTGGTGGTATAATTAATGAGTAAAGTAACTATCAAATGAGGTTAAATAGTCTTATTCATTCTACTCTAAATATATATAGGTGCCCCCTTCATAAAAGGGGTATAAAAATCTCGTTTTTGGTTATCATTGTAACCTTTTATTGTGTATCGGTCGTTATAGGTACGTATATGCAGTTTTAACTCCAATGTGCGTATTATTTCTAGATTCAATACATATTATAAATAAATATATTGTATTTCATTTATGAACCAATATCAAACAAAATTTATAGAAATATTATTGATTTTATGAAGCTTAAATCCCATCATTGATCAACACATTATTAATTGTAGGAAATTGGATTGATTCGTTCTATGAATGGGAATTAAATTCTATTGGATTAGAATGAGAACGAAACCCTTTTGAGAAAGTATTTGATTATGTGTGTTGAACGGGAAGTCGAGAATGATTTCCTATTGATGAAGTATCAAAAAATGTTTGGGTATCGTAACTCTACAAGATTGGTATTATAGTCATGGTTTAGTTCTCAGAAGCATGGATCATCTATTACAAAAGACATAGTATAAACAACCAAAAGTTCTATACATTTCATATAAGGGCTTTGTGCCAAATTGTCTTTCATGTGAAGTAATTTTTCGTAGAACTTTTAATTTCTTAAGGCATCTTGTTTATTACTTGTACTGCAGTCCACGGTCACTCCAAATTCTACACTACAAAAAAATACAAATTTCCTACTATCCAAAACAGTCGAAATTTAGTCGGTATAGAGCTATACCAACTAAATTCCGACTGTTTTGGGTTAGTCGGCTCAGAATGGTCGGTAAATAATTTTAGTAGAAAAACAGTCGAAATTTCCCAGCTATCCTTTTAGTCCGAAATTTTCGGCTACCCTTATAGTCAGAAATTAGTGGGTAAGCAACCTTTCAGAATTCAACCCAAAACGACAAAAAAAAAAAAAAAAAAGTTTTCCGATCAAATTTCTGACCACCTGGTTGGTCGGAAAAAAACATCCAAAAAAAGTAATCGCCCACCGTGGGGCTCGAACCCACGACCACAAGGTTAAGAGCCTTGCGCTCTACCAACTGAGCTAGACGGGCATTTGTTGATATTTATCCAGTTATTACGTAATTATCAGTTTGTTAAGCAACTAGAAGTTTCTCGTACTTCCTAATTACAAGTCATCTATAAATATTAGAAGTTGAATATTTTGTCGACGAAAAATTCGATAAACGAAATCCGATTATATCAATTTCCCCCCTTTTTACAAACCCTAACAAAAATTTGCATCGATAGAATCCCCAATTTCTTCCTATTCATCTAAATAATGAGCACAATTAGGACTGCAACACCTTCAGCTACGCAAACCCTAACTCTAGAAACAACTTCATTGTCAAATCAACAACAACAAGAAACCGTAGTTCTTCGCCTTAATCGCAAGAAGAAGAAGGTTTCGTGGAAAGAAGGTACAATAAACAACGAATTTATGAACAAAAAGAGTTCGAAAAAATGCTGTATTTTTCACAAGGAGAAATCGTTTGACGAAGATACAAGTGATGATGAAGATCATGGTGATAAGTCTAATTCTGATCAACATAAGCATGATCATGATTGTTGTTCGCATGAAGCTGGTTCGAGTAGTAGCGTCGCCAATTGATCAATGAAATTGAAATTGTTTTGTTACTGTTTCTGATTGCTGTAAAGGTCAGAATTTGACGACTGAACTGATCAAAATTAAGTGATATTGTTGTTAGTTAATTAAAAGATTAACATAGTTGGAATGATTTGTGCTGTTTTGATCGATCTTATGTCATAACAATATAGCTTTTGAGCATATAGTTATTGAGATGGTATGTAAAATTGGTCTTGACTTTTTATTAAGTAATACATTTTCTTGTGCAATGATTATGTTAGCTTCTTAGTTATTCTAGTTTTACAATTTTAGCTTACTTGCGAAGATCGTTTTGTTTTCATTATTTTGTGAAGTCTTTATTTGTTTGCTGTAGTGTACATTTGGATTGGGAATGAAAAATGTGAGATTAGGTTATAGAAGCTTGGAATGCATTGCATTCAAATGCATATTTTTTGATGGTTTAGATGGAGTTTACCATTTGGATGGAAGACTACTTTGGCCATTGAGGGTTCAACTTAGTTAGGACTTAGGGTGATGATGCAATAATGATTATTCTAGGATGTGATTTAGTACATGGCATACTGGCATTAGTTTGTGGGGACTAGTAGTTTGTTTAAGGCATTGACGGTTCAATTTGGGAAGAACGTGTAGGAGATGATGATCGTATTTTGGAATGGAATTTAGACAGTATCATTTGTATGGAAGAGTGGTTTGTTTAAGGCATTTTTTGAGAGGAGGATTTGTTATGGGGGAGATGAAGTTTGAATTTTTATGAATTTGAGGGTATAGATGAGTTGAAGTCAGATTTCAGAGGGTAGTATGCATAATACTCCCTTCGTTCCCTTTTGATGTTTCCATTTGCTTTTTTCCACAGTTTTCTATATGTATTTGAGGTTTGATATCTATCAATGCATTTCATTTTATAATAAACTAGAATTATACCCGTGCAATGCACGTTGTAGGTTTACTTTTAGTTTTATAAATTGTTTTGGCTAATAACATGTAGAACCTTTTACAAAATTCAACAAAATACTCTTCTTCATCTTTCACCATTGCATGATAAGGCATGATAATTCTAATAAAGCTAAAAACAACATTATTAATATTAGTATGAATATGAATTTGTAGAGTCTATATAAATAAAACCACTTTAATTAAAACTCTTCATTGACAATTTAGATTGCATTAGGGAAGATGAAGAGATCAATTCCAAAACAACAATCAACACTATTAGAGTGACATTTGGCAAAGTGGTTTTAAAATAGTGACACTTGTCAAAATTGTTTTTGAATTAGTATATTTATTATATATGATGATGATGATGATGATTATAAATAGTATGTATAAATATATAAGCAAGACGAAACTAACAAGATGAGAACGAAGAAAGTACTTAGTGTCGACTGTGTTTTGGCGGTATAGTGGTACTGGTAAGTGGTATCTAGTGAAGACATTTTTTCTGAAAGGTTATATAAATTTCTTGGTTTATAGATATATGAATGTTGTTCTGGATTAAGGGTTCGTTCATATTTGTTCCCTTTTGTCAAACAAGAGAAAAATTACGATTGTGATTTTGCTGGAGTGTAGACTCATGATGGATTTGGAAGGAGTAAATCTGTCTAATGAGCTTTTGTAAGTTTGATTTGAGATTGAAGAGAGGCAGAGAATTGAAACTAGAAACTGGGCACTAGGCAAACTGTATTTAGTTTTAGCATGTGTTATATGTATGCATCTGCGTATTTTACGATATCGAATTGACATAGTAACTTCCACTCCTTTTATAAGCAGTCCTTGTGGAGGTAGCATCTCATGTTCTTGTTTGATAACTGTTGCCTATGGGTTAGGGTGACTGCTAACTAGAACGATGGCGGCTTTTCCACTGCTGGTCTATTGTCCTTTCAAAGGGCTTACGGAGCGATGGTCAAGGGGACTGCTTTCGAATGATGGCTAGTGGCTTTTCCACTTGATAGAATTTAGAAAATGGGTCTGGGCAACCCAAACAAGGAGGAGAAGAAGTAGACCACTCATAAACCCAAAGAAGGTTCACTACTAAACCAATTGGTAATAGTAGGAGTTACTCCTTGAGTATATAAAGTGATGCATACTCTTCTCTTTCTCTGATGTGGGACAACTCACATGTGGGTAACAATGGGCACTTCAACACCACTGCTGACCTATAGTCCTTTTAAAGGGCTTAAGGATTGATGGTTAAGGGGACTGCTAATAAAACGATGGCTGGCGGCTTTTCCACTGCTGGCCTATCGTCCTTTCCAAAGGGCTTACGGAGCGATTGCATACTCTCGCTCTTCTCTTTCGACTCTTTGTTTCCGATGCAATAATTTTGCGTTGGTGAGAATAGAGAGCTACAAGTTGCAATGTAAATGAGCTTCGTTCCCAACTCATGGGTAGTTGCCTACCACTACCAGCATCCTCCTTTGTCCGAGTTAAATTGTTACAATCGATAAAAGCTCTCATATCAAAAGATAGTCGGTGTTTCCAAGTAGCTCTGCATAGCGTTGAGCTCAACTACAAGATAAAAACTGAAGAAATTTATAGTGCAGAATTCAGTTTGTGTTTAATTTGTGAATACCTGGTTTGTATTAATTATTCAATGAGATAAGCACCTCTATTTATACTACATCATTTGATCATCTAATAAGGAATTTAAATATTACGGAATATTAAGATTAAGGAAATTAAATCAAAATAACACAAAATATAAAATAAAATCTTTTACTAATATTCTACTTTCCTATAAAAACTACCTTGGAAAATAACCTTTTGTGTCAAACTAAAACTGTTTTTTGGGAAAAACTACCAACATATTTGTTTTGTAATGAAAATGATTTATAGTGTAAAAATTTATCAAAAGTTCCTTATCATTCCCATGATAATGAATTTGATCACAAAAGCAAAAATGTTTACAATATTCATTACCATATAATATCATCTCTCCCGATAGTAATGTATTGGAATGAATTTTGTGAAGAAAATGAGGTGATTGAAGATGGACAAACATGACCTTCAAAGAAGCCAAGAGATTTTTCAATCAAAATTACGCTAGTTTTTCATCCTCATTACCACCTTTTATTACCATCTATCAAACAGGTCGTTTGTAATTTCTTTGCAACAACATAAACTCTAATTGTGATTTCTTCCTACTTGTTCAACATCTATATATGTTCAAGCTCTGAAATTCAAATCAAACTATGAAAAAAAAGTAATTTCTTCCCAATACTATGAACATCTAATCGGGATTTCATATACAAGAGAAAATCTAAGAACATGGCTTGTAAATTCTATAACCCAAGAGAAATTGGATATGGAGATGAAAATTTGGTAAGAAAATTGGCAAAATGATTGTAGTACTTAGTTATGGGATTGTGAATTGTGATAGGTTATTTAAGAAAAGTTATGTACTACTTAATCAAATCAAAAGTTTTAGCTGATGGTTGAGACCCTATGATATGTTATATTACTCTAACACGGCCTATCACAAGTCAGCCCTTTGTAGTTTGTGCTAGAAATCTGAACGCAATATAAACTCTTCTTGTTCCTGGTGCATGTAAAATATTCCACTTTAAATTTAATATCAACAACAAAACGAATACAAATAAAGAATTTTTCTTAATATTTTTAGACCTGTAAAATTTTGAATTGATTCGACATTGACATGAAATCCGATTGAATTTAGTGGGTCAAAAACTCATAGCCCGAAAAGTTTGACCCGTAACGCAATACCCGATTAGTACCTAAACCCAAAAGTTTTGACCCGTTTTCTTAATTTTGATAACCTTTTCGTTTCCACTTTATCATTTTTATTCCAGAATCACTATAT
Source organism: Amaranthus palmeri (assembly GCA_019776075.1). NCBI lineage: Eukaryota > Viridiplantae > Streptophyta > Magnoliopsida > Caryophyllales > Amaranthaceae > Amaranthus > Amaranthus palmeri. The sequence goes on from JAAKBH010000044.1 coordinate 122,830, forward strand.
TTCTCTTCAGTTTTAGTAATTTGAGTTAATTTTTTTATCCTTAAAATAAGGATATTCGTCATTTTTATTTAAACATATTTATAATAAAAGTACAAAATTATGACATCTATTTACATTTTATTGAAATGATTTACAAATGAAATTAAAAATTTAAAGCTTTAACCCGTCAGTTTGACCCAAGTTCAACCTAACCCACACTTGGCATAATCCTACCTAAAAAAACATAACTCAAACCTGGAGATTAGCTTTTTATTGGCTTTTTAATTGACAGTTATCTTTTTAATGGGTCAAACATTAAAAAAAATTCTTTATATGATATTTTAAGTTATCCAACTTTTAAGCAAAATCAAAAAGTTACTCATAACTACTTTTTCATTGAATTTTGGCTTTTAACCAACTTTTTTTCTAATAAGCAATCAAAAGCTAACAAATAATTTTTAATTTCTTTTGTGAATTTAACCCTTTAGCTTTATATTAAATCGAGCTCCAGTCCACCAAAGCCTAAAGGCTAGGAGGAAAATGTTCCATACAAATTTTTTCTTGAGCGAAACCCGTGTCTCATGTAGCGATCATTTAAAAAGTAACTGCTAGATTTTTATAATATATCTCTTTATTAACAACTAACTTAAATACTTTATCATTTAATACTTTAGTTACAATTCTATAATTCTTTTATAAAAAAAGAAAAACCACCCAATAATTCTCCAACAACCTCAACTAAAAAATTTGATTTGATATGAAAATTGAAAAGTAAAATATATTACTCCTATTTTTTTATTTGAAAAAATAATGTTGCTCTGTAGAAGCTTGTCTGCTTCTCCCTTCTTTCTTGGGCGAATCATTGGAAACACACTCAAATTTCTAAATTCCCCAAATCACAATCTCCACTCAGGTAAAAACCCTCTTTTTTTCTTGTTATAATCAAACATTATTTTTAATTTATTCATTGATTTTTAGTTGCATGTTTACTAATTTCTTCATTTTCTGAATGAAAAAATCATTAACTTGGCATCTCTATTTGTGGGTATCAACAATCAAACCATATTTTATGTTTTATGTATGAAAAGTCCCTAACTTTGCATTTATTTTAATTGGGTTGTTCTGAAATCTGTATATAAAATTTGTTTGATCTTTTTTGGGAGCAGGTTTTGTTGGGTGTTTAGAGAAAATGGGTGATGAACAGCAAGTGACTAAAGTGTTGTTTTGTGGGCAGCAATTTATTGCTTCTTATTTGTATACTAAGGAATATTTAAGTCAATATTCTCATGTTCAGGTAACAAACAATTACTCCTTATTCTAATCGAATGTCTCATTTGTTATTTTACACTATTAACCTAGATTTCGATAATGCAAGGTGAGATTTTGTTTGATTCATTCTAAAGTAAATTTATTAATATCAGGTTTTTATAATATTTAACGAAGAACGGTCTGAGATATTTAGGATTGAAGTTGTGCATCGAGGTGTATGTAATATGAAATAAGGTATTTGACTAGAATTGGAGGGAGTATGAAATAAGCAATACCATAATTTGTTATTTTGAATTTTGTATGCTCAAAAAAATACTTAAATGTGTTATTTTGAATGTGATGTGAGTGTCAAATGAGTAAGACATCCTAGATTGTTGCCAAGAAGCAACACAACCGATTTTATGTGGTTAAGATTTGGCGTTGTAATTGCTGTTATTCTTGTAGATGAGCAATGTTCATTTGATTCGAGTATGAATTAAAGTCGTTCTTGATAATGAACTTGGAGATGTAATGGTTTAATTGATATTGCTTAGGTGCATAATATTAAAGTGAATTAAGATACAATTTTATGTTAAGATTTAAGAGCTATAAATAAAGAATTTACAAAATGTTCGGATATGAGGAAATAGAGAGACAGGCAAAGTGGGGAAATAAAGGGTTTGCATTACCTATTGGGGAAGAAAACTTGAGGGAGAAACTCCTTTACATTCTAAACAAAACATATCCTTCCAACATTGCAAGATTTGGAAGGATTGGAAGGAAAACACACGCATCTTCCCTCTCCTCCCTTCCCTTGCCTCCCTTCGCTTTTCCTTATCCTACCTTCCAAAAATATTATCCAAACATAGTGTTGTTAAACTTTAATTAATTGTGAGCTAATTATATGGCATTTCATATGGGGTCTTCTTATTCCCAAACAATGGACTTTTTGGTGCATTGCACAAGTTAAGAGATCGAATTCTTGCACGTTGTCATTGAAGTATAGTTCTCGTATACATATACCAAATAGTGGCCCTTTTTTGTTCAAGCAAAGTGATTTTTGAGCCGTCTTTGCTTCTTAACATCCAAGTTTGTCTTTATGTCATAGTTTAATAATAAATCTTTATCACGATTGTGGTAACAATCATATTAACGAGGGAACAGTTTTCTGTGGTAACAGTGTTATGTGGTTGTTGTGCCTCCGATCAAGACCATGAGAAGTTTCTTGGAATGACCTAAATTACAATATTTTAACACCTCTACTAATTAGTATCGATTAGGTAGGTTTGACAATCTTTAGTAAAGGTCCTTTACGATCCATACGATAGGATAAGATGAGCCTTGTTTGGACACTATGCTCTTATTGCTTGTCTGTTGTTGTTTCAAACTTCAATGATGTTTTCCTTCTTCTGTGAGTAAATTAACCTTGTATTAATATATTACTTCCATCAAGATTTTTAGAGAATAGAGATGCTTGATTGTTTAAGAATACTCCGGTTAATATGAGATTTTACAATTGATGAAGGCATCTTTGATGGAGTCTTTCCCCATATAAATTTCTAATGTAGGTTGATGATGTTCCACTATGTGATGTGCCCAAAATTATTGGAAACTACCACATGATCATTCCTAGGATGATGCGACTAGACTCAAATATTATTTCTTATGCAAAACAAATGAAGCTCATATTACAGTTTGGTGTTGGCTTAGAAGGTACTTCTCTGGATTTCCTTTGTTCATTTAGTTATTAAGATGCCTTGTATATTCTTTTGTGCATTAGCCGGTAAGGGAATCGGCAAGTTTAAGCTTACATACTCCATTTCTATTGTGTGTGGCATCTTCTGTTAGCAGGTGTTGATGTGGATGCAGCCACAAAACATGGAATTAGAGTTGCTAGAATTCCAGCAGATGGCACTGGAAATGCCAGCTCATGTGCTGAGATGGCAATATATTTGATTTTGGGACTCTTACGAAAGCAAGTAGGCTTTTCTAGCTTTATAGTCTACATTTCCCGGTTTATTTAGCATCATGGCAATTGAATTTGGATTTCAACTTTCAATATCTGATACATATGTTTCCTACCAGTCTTATGCTCCTTCACTCGCACTTTTATAATTAAAAATGCATTTTGCAGAAGGAGATGGAGATCTCAATAAAAATGAAAAGGCTTGGCGAACCTGCTGGTGAAACTTTATTTGGGAAAACTGTTAGTTCCCCCCTTGCCCTCTACTTTTTTGTTGCATTTCGTTGTTTACTTTGCATTTCACCCGCAATAAGAATGAACTTTGACACACTATCTAGTATTCCTTCCTGTTTATCACCTACTATCGTTTTGGCCATATCTCTAACCCATTTTGTCTCTTGTAGACATAAAATGTTAATTTTCTTCATTTTCATGATATACACCAACTTTGTTCATCCTAATCTTAACCTAAGAACCTTAGTTTTCCTTAACCTTCTTTGCTTAAACCCTATGTACCCTTGCTCATTTGAAACCACACTCTGGACATGCGGCGCGTTGTTTCTAGACAACGTTCTAGCATAAGTAACCCGCCCCTGCTCATTTGACACCATACTTGAGCTTTGTGGTGTGTTGCTTCTAGACAAAGACCATGCAATCTTTACATTTCACCATACCCATGCGTAAGAATTGATTGTTGGTTCACGATAATGGGATGTGACTAAAGTTTTATTGATCTGGTTCTCACCAACCTATCGTTCACCCTCCATCTTTATCTGGGCTTGGGACCAACAATAGTCAATAAGCCACAAGTACTCACAGGCGTTGTTGGCGTTATTTCAATTCAAAGATTTTAAGAGGTAGGTAATTGATAGGTGGTTATGGGAGTTAATATGAGATGATTGACTCGTGAAATTTGCTGGAAGTTTGTCCTTTGAACAAGTAATAAATTTTTGAATATAATTTAGGATTGGTTACAATTAAAAATTTATTATATCATCTCAATGTCATTAATCGACTCCAAGTTAGACAATCATCTAGAAAATTTTAGAGAGTCTGATTGTTAATGATTAAGTTTATTGAAGGTAACTAAAACAACTATACATATGCAATTTGCCTAATCAATGGGTTTGCAACGTAATTTTGTACAAATTCTATTGGATTGCACATAAGGCATTTGTTCACATATTGGTGAAAGAACCACACAAAGTAATTATAGGCGTCTTTGTGAAATGATGGCCCATCACCTAGGTACTACGCAACAACAATGCAATAACCATGATTTGACCAATATAGGAGCATATACATGAATCAAAACAAATCAGCGTAATTTACAACAAATATAGGAACATATACATGAAGTTAATTTGTTCTGAAACTCTAATGTGGTGGGATGCTGCCTGTTTTTTTGAACAGCAGATCGAACTTCAGAATCGAGGTTTTGACCTTCGAGTTTCGTTTATTGACTATTTTAGTACAAAATCTCCGACAAAGCCCATTTTTTGTTGTTAGTTCTTTGAAAATGTGGTTTTACCTGTATGACTGTATCTTTTAATAGCACATTAATTTCCCATCTTGCTTGAATTTCATTGTTGTTACTATAGGTGTTCATTTTGGGGTTCGGGAATATTGGTTGTGAATTGGCAAAACGGTTGAAGCCATTTGATGTTAAAATCCTTGCAACAAAACGTAGCTGGGCCTCTCTTCAACAGAATGGTCAGAAAATTGTTACTGCCCATGTGTAGCCAACTATCTACTTTGTATCATTCTTCTGCTATCTTGTTTATCGGATCTCATGCATAATTCTATACCTTCAGGCTCCTCAAGTCCAAATGATTGGGTTGCCGATCTTGTTGATGAGAAGGGAAGCCATAACGATATATATAAGTATGCAAGCATGGCAGACATAGTCGTTTGTTGCCTAAATATGAACCGTGAGACGGTAAACTTTCCCTCCTACGTCAACCTGTTTTTACCGTCAATTTTCATGTTGCCACAGATCGATGTCTATCAACGTGTCATGTTTGTTTGTAGGCTGGTATTGTAAACCATACATTCATACAATCCATGAAAAAGGTTCGTTTTTCCACGGAGGTGCTGTGGCTCTTTAACGAAGAGCTGTCAGCTTATTTCAGTTTTTTGGTGTCTTTATGTTACATTGGGTATTTACAAAGCCAATTGTTTCGGCTTCTCGCTCGTAATCCAGGGAGCTTATCTTATCAATATTGCACGTGGAGGTCTCCTAGATTACGATGCAGTTGCGCAGAACCTCAAGTCTGGTTATCTGGGAGGCTTGGGTATTGACGTGGCTTGGACAGAGCCATTCGATCCGAATGATCCGATTTTGCAGCTTCCAAATGTTTTAATCACACCTCATGTTGCTGGGGTTACAGAATATTCTTACCGATCCATGGCGAAGGTATTCAAACTTTCATCATTATGATCTGTGATAATATGTTAAGAACAATACATTAATCTCAAGTTCTCGATTATTTATAAATACGTATACTGTAACATCTTTGAACTATTGAGTTTCATGTTTAAACATATATTTTATTATTCAGATCTTGCTTAAAAACAATCTGATAAGTACCGATCTAATAAAGAACAAACATGCAGGTGGTTGGTGATGCTGCCCTTCAACTTTCTGACCCGAGTACAATCGCAGGAATACAATTTGTAAACTGATTCAGCTCATTATCAATCAACAGGTATAACTTTTCTCGCTTTTGATCGGCTTTAGGGAGAAGAAGGGTCAATAAGAGCTTCGCGAGACTACAACTTTGGTAGCACTCGTATACTCTCTTCAACAAGAGCATCAAGAGGGCAAGTACTATCATATTTTGTCTGATTCGCGTGATTGGTAACATTTTTTTTGCAGATTGTTGAACCATTTCCCAATCTTTAATCGATACCATGTATTTAGAATATACGACTTTTCGTTGTTTCAAATTGAAGGGTGTTATTAAGGAAGGAACATGATACAATAATTTCCATCCAAAATCACTCAATCAAAACCTTCCAACATCACCTAATTCTAATATTTACTTATAATGACTTCTGGTATTCCCTGTAGTTCTATACATTCATTGATACACCAAAAGGGTAATCAATTACAAGGTGTTTTTTTTTATTTACTTTCGCTAAAATCAGCATCTATCACATCCCCGGTACCATCAGAACTGGTACCAGTAGATTCCGTTGGGCCAGCAGCACTACCCGCTGTCGGACCTGCCCCAGTCGCTCCTGGTTGACCGTATAAAGATTGCCCTATCTGCATCACTTCCTGATTCACTGCAGCTATAGCATCTTTTATCTTTTGTGTAACACCACCTTCAATAGCGTCTTTGAGGTCTTTCAGTTTGGCCTCGACGTTCTCTTTTACTGTCGCAGGGATTTTATCTGCCAAGTCCTTCAGCTGCTTTTCGGTCTGGTACACAACAGATTCAGCCTGGTTCTTTGTGTCGATCGCTTCTCGCTTCTCTTTATCCTCCTTTGCAAACCTCTCCGCTTCTTGAACCATTCGGTCGACCTGCATCAGTCGTTATGTACTGTAAATATCGTAAATTTGAACCTTTTTCTTATCACATTGTACTGTTTATTGACACCCTTTGATGTTTGAAGAGTACGTATGAAAAGATCTATGTTACTCGGAATCTTCATTTTACTTCGAGTACCCGTGTGCTTGGACATTGGTAGCACTTAGACACTTTATTTTAGACGTAAAATTTAATATTTAGACATATTTGACGCTTGCACACGTACCGGTCTTCAACATCAGGATTGGAGTCCAAGTAACATAGGAAAAGATACTCCACATATTTATGTGAAAACATATATAATACCTCATCTTTAGGCAAGGTGCTCGCGCCAGTTATGGTAATGTCCTGTTTCTTGCCTGTTCCTTTGTCAACGGCAGTGACAGAGAGAATTCCGTTGGCATCAATGTCGAACCGAACTTCAATCTGGGGTACTCCTCGAGGGGCAGGAGGAATCCCGTCTAACCGGAAGCTTCCAAGTGATTTATTATCCCTCACAAACTCTCTTTCACCTTGAAGAACATTGATCTCTACACTTGTCTGTCCATCTGCAGCTGTAGAGAAAACCTCTGATTTGGATGTAGGCAATGTTGTATTTCTCGGGATGATCTTCGTCATTACTCCACCGAGAGTCTCTAAACCTAGAGATAATGGTGTTACGTCTAATAAAACTATGTCGCTAACATCTCCGGCTAACACACCAGCCTGAAACATACCAATGTTTTAGTAGTACGAGTGTCAAATTGTCATGTACATTAAAAAGAAAACTCTTGAATTTATCACAACCGAAAGAGACTTACCTGAACAGCGGCACCTAGGGCAACTACTTCATCGGGGTTGACAGTACAGTTCGGATCTTTGCCCGTCATCTTTCTCACAAGATCCTGTACTGCTGGTATTCTTGTGGACCCGCCAACAAGGATAACTTCGTCAATGTCTTTGATTGATAGCTGTGCATCCTTCAAAGAAGTTTCAACCGGAGTCTTTAACCTGCAGAAACCGAAGCAATCATCAATTTTCAATCATATAATATACGAAACTCATTATTATTCTCAACCAGTGTTATATCCTCCCTCCTATTCATTTTACTTGTCTCATTTACTTTTTCACACTTTTCTAGTAACTTTTTTCAATCATATAATATACGGAACTCATTATTATTCTCAACCAATGTTATATTCTCCCTCCTATTCATTTTACTTGTCTCATTTACTTTTTACACACTTGTCGAGGTAACATTATGATTCTTAATATCTCTAATTATGCTTGATTAAAAATTATGAAAAGTTAATATCAATAATCCTTGCATTGAATAAAACCAGACCCAACTTAATTATATTTTAACTGATAGATTTAATATAAAATACAAATTATAAGGGATTGGTGAATAGTGACGAAAAGTAAATGGGACAAGTAAAATGAATTAGAGGGAGTAATTCGCAAGTTAATTCGCTTTTTGAATTCGCGATTTGCTGAAAATGATCTAAACATAGCCCAAAACGATCATAATTCGCTTTTTGCGATTCGCGAAAGGTTAGCGGAGCATGTGATATTGTCATGAACTACTAACACACATACCTGTCGAGCAAGTCTGAACATAGCTCCTCAAACCTTGCTCTCGTGAGAGTTGTGTCAATATGTTTAGGACCGTCTGCTGTTGCAGTAATGAAAGGCAAGCTGTAAAATCACACCATTTGCACCATTATTGATGTTAGTGAATTTGGGGACGACGAGAAAACAGCTGAAACTTCTAGATAAAAGGGTAATACCCATGTACGTACCTGATGCTAGTCTGCGTTAATGTGGAAAGCTCAATCTTTGCCTTCTCAGCAGCCTCGGTTAGACGTTGAAGAGCTTGTCTGTCTTTCCGAAGATCTATGCCTTCGTCCTTCTTGAAAGTATCTGCTAACCAATCCACAATTCTCTGCAGCAGCAGATGGAAATAGGTATGTCATTACACTCAATTGAAATTGGTGAACCATATAGAGCTAGTAAAGCAGTAGAGCCTAAATCATCTTACCTTGTCGAAATCATCACCTCCTAAGTGCGTGTCACCTGATGTAGACAACACCTCGAAAACTCCGTCTCCAACCTCAAGAACTGCAAAAGCAGAAGCAACAAATCAAGATAACTTCATCATCATCATATCAATAAGTCTCGCCCAAGACAGCGTCTGAAAAGGGTAGAAAAGAAGACAGACCAATACCCTCATCACAAGGAGGTCTGGTCCACATGATAACATATATTGAATATTGAATGTACAAGATAACTTATGTTCAATATTCATAGATTTGAGCCAACTTCATTCATCTATCCATTTAAATTTGCTACATTATGCTAATCAAAGTGAAAGTCTTTTTTAGATGTCTTGTAACAAATTCAAAGGTATAAAACTTACCAGAAACATCGAAAGTACCACCACCAAGGTCGAAAACCAAAATGGTCTCATTGTTCTTCTTTTCGAACCCATATGCTAAGGAAGCAGCTGTGGGTTCGTTGATGATCCGAAGAACATCCAAACCAGCAATTTTACCAGCATCCTTAGTTGCAGTTCTTTGTGAGTCATTGAAATAAGCTGGCACAGTTATCACAGCCTTGTTTACACTATCATTTAAGAACTTTGATGCATCTTCCACAAGCTTCCTCAACACCTGCATAAGTTTCCACATATAGCATTTTTAACTTTCATCTAAAAAAAGGAGAAAACAAACTAATTCTTTCAAAATTTGATTGAATTTTCTTCCCCATTCATCTTTTTTGATAAGCAACAACCTAACAATAAGTTAATTCAACAACCTAACAATAAGCAATCAACTTGATTGAGTTTGTTATTAGTTATTAGACTTGTATACTACAAGAACAGCATAAGAGGAAAATTACACCAAGTTCGATAAGATTCCATCTTAGAAGCAAATGATAATAGGAGAAATAGTCCATCAAGTTTATATGTTAGTCAGCCTCTCCTCTCTTTTATTCTTCCATATATCTTATAGACTCTAGGACACTTACGACAATCTTTTGGGATAAAAGTGCAAAAGCAAACACATGTCCTCTTTCATACATACTCTAATTCGAACACGTAACATGTAACATGTTACCTTCTAGCATGTGCTTAAGTTGATGATCGAAACGTCTATGTAATATACTCTTATCAATTATTATTATTATTATAATACTAAGTGTTCTACTTCTTTCGTTACATAACTACATTACCCTTGCAATTGATAATAATATTTCTGCTACGAGTATTTCAAAACGTACATAATATAACTTAAATCCATTTGCAAATCAAATAGAAGTAAGAAAATTAACCAAGAATAATTCAATCTCTTGTTTATTTCTTTATAATAACATCAACCGTGATTAATATCATTTTAAGTCATATTTCCCTATAGTATCTCTGACATGCTAAAAATCAAATTCTACTAAAATCCCCTAAAGTACAGTTAATCAAAAATTAATATCATAATAAAAAATTATGAAAAATTGTATTATTCACCGTATTTTTTTTCCGTACCTGGGCGGAAATCTCCTCAGGGGCAAAGAGTTTGCCAATAGCAGGACACTCAAGCTTAACATTCCCATTTTCATCTTTTACAACTTTGTAAGAAACCTGCTTAGACTCCTCATCAACCTCCCCCATTTTCCTTCCTACAAACCTCTTTACAGAGAAGAATGTATTCTCCGGGTTAACCACCGCCTGCCGCTTCGCAATCTGCCCAACAAGCCGGTCTCCGCCCTTCGTGTAAGCCACTACTGACGGTGTCGTTCGCTGCCCCTCCACATTCGTTATAATCGTAGGCTTCCCTCCTTCCATAGCCGCCACCGCCGAGTTTGTTGTCCCTAAATCAATCCCTACCACCTTCTCGCACGCTACCCTTAGAGTAGTGTACCTTCTAGAATGTTCTAGATGGCGATTACCATTCTTCCTTCTAGAATTTACTAGAACTGAAAATGGGTTAGTATTCTTGATCTTGATTTTAAGATTATGACCTAGGAAGGAACTGTTGTTTTTGTTCTGTCCTAGGATGTTAATCTGAGCTGCTGCTGAAGTAGCCGCCATGAAAATGCACACTAAGCTTTCACAGAAGAAGAATGAGTATGAATTATTGGTTTTACAGGGGATTTAGAATATGGGTTAGGAAGAAGTGTGAAGGATGATCATTTTTATAAAAGGAAGTTTTGGAGGGAGAGTATTCTAGAAGGATCTTTAGATTTTGGCCGTTGGATTGTGTGGGATTATGATGAAAGAGAATGGTGATCGTTGGATTTGGATGATGGTTCGTGGTTTGGCTTTATATGAAAAGGCTAGGAGAGTCCAGGAGGATCTGTAAGTTGGAAAATGGTAAGTGTAAAACTTGGAGTATGAAGTGACTTTTGATGGGTATTGTTGTAGATTAGTTGATTTTTTGGGGAAGAAGTTGCTAGAATTGGCTTTTAGCTCTTCTTTTCCGTTTCATAATACTTGCTATATTTTATTTTTTGGCATTATTTATCGTTTAAGTTTTATTTTATATATTACGGCTAATATATAAGTAATAATATAGTTAATTGGGATTTTGTTTGAATCGTTTAATCGCATACTTTCTTAATATAAACTTTTTATAATTTTTAAATGTGTATAGTTTGACATATAAATTAATAAAATAGTGCATTGGATTGCGTAAAAAAGTTAAATGTAGCAAGTATTATGAAACGGAGGAAGTATTTTATACTCCCTTTAACGCGCTATAAATGTCCACTTTATTCGGGGCGCACTTTTTTAGAGTGTGGTAGTTGGATATTTTAAGTGATTATAATAATTGCAAATGTGGTAGTTAAGGTATTTTTAGTGATTACAATAATTGTAAAGGTGGTAGTTGGGGTATTTTGAGTAATGTAAGTTGGGATATTATGATATTTACTTATGTGTAACATATAGGGTATTTGAGTAAAAAATCTATGCAAAAAGAAAAGAAAAGTGGACAAATATAGTGAATCGAAGGGAGTATTTTTTTTATTTACTCATTTGTCCGCTTTGATTTGCATCAAAGAGAAAGTGAGTAAAATTTAAGATAGTGGTAATAAATGAAGAGAGAAAATAAATTGTGTAGATGAAATTAAGAGAATTAAAATGTAATGGATGAGATTAAAAGAAAGTGGTGGGCCATAGTCCAAAAATAGAAATGATGCAAATTAAATAGGACGGACTAAAATAGAAAATGCTGCAAATTAAATAGGACGGAAGGAGTATGTAGTAATTTTTGATTTTTGTTTTTTTGACGTGATAGACCTTTAATTTTAAAATTTGTAGCGAGATTATGAGCTTTTAACCTATTCATATGGCAAACATAATGTTAAACTTTTTGTTATATTAATATTCATTTGAAACAAATTTTCGAAAAAAAGTGCATTATATAGGTAATCGAGGTGTCTGTTTTTATGAAAAAAATTTCATTAAGGGTGATTATAACATAAAATGAATAAAAATTTTAACAGTCGTCTACCAAGTGGAAAACTTAAGTTTAAGGTCATTATGTGGATAAAAACGCTTATCCACTAAGTGGAAAAGTCAAAAATTTACAATCACCATATGAAATTTTTCATTTTACTTTATTTCTTTTAATTTAGGAAAATTTGTTTTTAAAAAGCCAATCTTTTGGCCATCTGCAAATAAAGAGTCAACGTTTCATTTATTCAATAAAAAGACAACCTTTGTCTCATTTTTGCAAATAAAGAGTCAACGTTTCATTTATTCAATAAATTTAGAGTTGAAAACATACCTACTATAGTGAATAAATGAAACGTTGACTCTTTATTTGCAAAAATGAGACAAAGGTTGTCTTTTTATTGAATAAATGAAACGTTGACTCTTTATTTGCAGATGGCCAAAAGGTTGACTTTTTTGGAACAATTTTTCCTTTAATTTAATCCATAACTTTATCTCTTAATTAGTCAAAATTAATGTTTTTTTTGTTAAAATATAATCTTTTTCTAAGAATAGAAAATAGATTAGAAAACCGACAGTAAGCCAGTTTATGGCAAAAAAAGTTCATCACTGAAATGAATTTTTTTTCTTAATAAAATCACAAAAACTTGGGTGACACCGTCTCACTCAATCACTTGTAAGACGCGCCTTATTGGGCTGGTCTAATTGTATATATAACTTTTTCACCACTTTTACAAATTAAAATGTTAATTTATTTTTTTTTTTGAAAGGAATTAAAATGTTAATTTTAAGAGTTAAAAGACTAATTTAAAGACTTAAAAGAATAATTTCAAGAATTTAAAATTGACATTTTAAATCATGAAATATGAAAATTTCAAGACTTAAAAGTTCAGCTTTAATACTTAAAAAACCAATTTTAATACTTAAAAGACCAATTGCTAGACTTAAAATTTTCATTTCACCTTTAAAGTAACTCAAACATCAATGTTGATATTAAAAACTTTGAAATTGACTTTTTAAGTCTTAAAATTGGATTTTTTAAGTCTTAGAATTATTCTTTTAAGTCTTAAAATTCGTATGTCAAAATATTCTAAAAACACTACTTGAGTCTAGGCTGGTTGCACGGATAAGACGGTCTCACATGAGATTTTTTGAAATAAAATAGGTCCTATCAAAAGCCCAAATGAAGTCCTAGATCCAAACAGGGCTAAGCTCGTCAACCTGACTTGGCTTAATTGGATCAAATCTGGGCCAAAACCAAGCCCAGTGAGTAAATGGCAAACTCATTTGAACCACAATAAAAAATGACAAATTTTGAAGTTTTATATTTTGCTTGATCTCTATGCTTGTTAACGCGGGTGTAAGATGCAGGATTTTGGATATTTACAAATTCCTCTTTTTGAAGACCCTTGAGCGGGGGGACTCTTTTGACCGCCTTCTCCTTATGGGTATGAGATGCCGTCTATCTTCCCTCTCCAGACCCTGACCATAGATATAGGGCTTGTTTGGTTACCCCTATATCCCTTGGAATTTTAAGTTCCTAGGAATTGATATTATGCTAATTTGTTTGGTTGCCAAAAAATTTAAAATTCCTAGGAAATATAAAATCCAAGGGAAGTTAATTCCTATGAGACATAGGAATTAAATTACCATATACCCCCCTTGGTCATTAACAATTCCCATGTTACTTCCAAGGAAATGAAAATTCATATTGTCAAACAAACAATATTAGGTAATTCCTAGGAAATTGACAATGGAAGTAAATTCCAATGAATTGCAACTTCCCATAGGAATTTAATTCCTATGTCAACCAAACGACTCCATATATAGTCTATGAGCGGGATACACTGGGTATGATGATGGCTGTAAGATCATTCCTATGAGACTGACTTAATATATACATCTTAAAATGTTTACTTGTAATTATAATCGTAAAATAAGCACTGATCGTGTTTAAGTGATCACTAAGAATACCAAAATAATCTTATCAATTTTAAAGTGATCAATTGAAGAAATAGACTGAGTTTCAATTTTCATACGTTGGAAAAAAAATAAAAATAAAAATATATTCCGCATTGAGTCCTAGTTCTCGGCATACCACTAACATAAAATCCAACACAAGCCAAATGTTAGGCTACATTTCTCCCATGTGTCTTTCCTATATTCTACTTCCTTACTCACCACCACTTATACCCAATCTCAATTTTCTCCTCATATTTTCTTCCTTTTTTTTTCCAAAATATGTCATACACACAAAATATTTAAAATAATAATTAATCATTACATTATTAACTTCTTTCACATTACACATTTTTAATAAAAAAAAAAATAAATTCAAATAAACCTAGAACGATACTCCCTTCGTCCTTATGAGATTACACCCAATCTGTATTTGGTGAAATTTAATTAGAGAATAAGACAAAAAAACAAGTGGATGATAGAAATAAGTTTCTAGATGAGATTTAAAGAAATAATAAAGTGGGTCATTACCAAAGAAAGAAAAAGGTGCAAAATGAGTGAAACAGATAAAAAAAAAACGGGTGCAAATTAAAAGAGACAGAGAGAGTATTTAATACATTAGTTACAAGTATGACACATAGTAAAATGTTATTGTGATAACATATAAGATGATCATATGATTTTTTTTGTGTGTGACAAAATGATGGCTAATGCTAATCATCAAATAATCAGCATTTCTAGAAACTTCTCAAATTATAGAGAATCCAAATTACACCCATTTATTATTATTCCATCATCATCATCATCTATATTATTATTACAACAAAGGATTAGGAATAGGAAGCATATTCATGGTTTATCATGTGTTAGTGAAAAAAGCGGTAGTACTCTGGTACAACAGCGTCCACCGAGTAAAGATGAGGTGGTGGAGATGATGATTGATCAGACGGTTGAAGAAGGAAGTACAAGTTTAAATGGGATGGAAGAAAGTGAAGAAGTAGAGTATTTGGTGAGGGAGTATGGTTGGAAGGTGAGGAGGATGGTAGAGGATATGAATGAGATGAGGAAGGTTGCTGATATTCAAGCTTATTCTTTTCATGTTCCTTCTCTTGTCTTTGATGATTGGTTCTTTCAATTCTTCAAGGTATGTTTCCTCTATAATTATTCTCGAGTCAGGATTCTTTGACCGCACTCTCCTTTATGGGCATGAGCTGTCGTCGTTCTTCCCTTTTCAGACTCTTGCACATAGTTTCTATTAGCGGGATACATTGGTAAAATTATGATGATTTGCTCCGTTCTGTTCTATTATGTTTGTTACATTTCACTTTTTTAGACATTTTAATGTGTAATTTTGATTATTAATTGTTAGAGTATATAACATATGTTGTAACTTCAATCATCAATTTAAGCTTACGGTTGTGACTTAATGAATACTCTAACACACTCCCACATGAGAGTTCATTAGGCTAGGAGCGGGGATGTGCAAGGTGCTGAGTATGTTAAATAATCTAATATGTCAAAGTACTGATTCAACCAAAAGCTTAAGCTGATAGTTGAAGCCACAAGATATATTACTTTTCACATGAGGGTATATAACATAGTCTATTGGGCTAGAAGTTGGGATGCGCATAAGCGCTGCGCTGAGTATATTATATATTCTAATATGTCAAGGAACCAATTCAGCCAAAAATTTAAACTGATAGTTAAAGCCGTAGAATATATTATGTACTCTAACACGCCTTTTTAACTGAGACCATATTAGGCTAGAAGTGCATCTAATAACCATATATGAAGTATTTATTTTTCTTTGCAGGCTGAGGTTCTTGCTGGACTTCTTTATAGATTAAGGAACTCTCCACCAGATAGGTTAGTACTTGCATTGGTTCAAAATATATTTTTGCATCTTTTTCAATTGAATCCAAGTGAATTAAATAATCAATCACATTTTGATTTCATATATATATAAAGATGAACATGAATACTATGCTAGAAAAACCCATTTATTGTATTGCATTTTAGGGTGAAAATGAAAGCCCGAATTCGATGTATTGTAGAGGTGTTCATTCTGGTTGTTGGGTTTTGGGTGTTTCAGATCGGTTCAACGTCGGTCTTGTATTCTTGTTGTTTTTACATAATTATAAATTCATTTTTTAAGTTGGGTCAAATCGGGCTCAAGGTAAATGCCGGGTCGTCGAATCTGTTTTAAATACCTCTAATATATTGTTAAATCAACCGAGTAAACGGCCTGGACCTAGTGGCCGTTTAAGTTTGTGCGACACAATCGGGAGGTTATCATGTAGGAGTATGTGGTCCAAGGGGTAAGGTTTGCGTGACACGGAGTCTGTTTGGCAAATAGGTGTTCTATTTTGTTTATGACTTAAAAATCATTTACCACCACTTTTTTGACTGATTGACCTAGCAAAAAGCCGAAAGCTAAAGTCAACTAAAATGTCATCTATCGAACACAACACCCATGGTCGGGAAGTTATGGGATACTCGAAAGGAGTCTGTTAGGGGAAATCAATCTGGTACTCTTGTGCAGCATTCGATTCGATAAGGCACTATTTCCATAGACCATATGTCATGACCGTTAAATGAATACAATTTGCTTTATTAACAACGAACAAAAACAGGTATGCGTGTCTGGTGGCGGAACCAGCTAAGGAAGACAACAAGGTTATTGGCTCGACGAAGTCTCAGGCACAACAGAATCATCAACAACTTGTGGGTGTCGTCGATGTTACTGTATTTAGAGATGCCGATGTGCTCCCACACCTTCTAGGAGCCGAGGAGTATCTCTACATATCAGGAATTGCAGTTTCGAACAACTTCAGGTCTTTGCCTTGAAACTTCATCCCCTATTTTTTGATCTTTTGCACAACTTCGAATTGGTACACTTCTGTAGAAAAAGTGAAGTACGAGTCTATGATCAAATTATAAGTCTCTCGAACTAATAGGTTCGTGTAAATGATACGTCTATCTAACTGATCGATTGATAAATACTAATACTATCATAAAGTAGTATGGAATGTTTTTGGGATTCAAACTAAAACATGATGCTCTTAAGTCTAAACGCTCAAGCCAAGCTTCGCCATTAGTGATCTATGTTACTCGGATTTGGTCTTGGATATTCAGGTCCGACTCTGATACATGTTCAAGTGTTCAATTTGGCATTTTATGAAAAAAATATAATATTTTGAATTAAATTGAAGCATCCGATTGTTCTATTTATGGTCAAGTGTACGTAATATTGATGCAATTGTGAAGTAAACAATCCAACGATTTATATACCTAGGCTCATGGTGTTAGAGTGTGTAACATATCTTAGGGTGTCAGCCATCAACTTAAGTTTTTAGTTGAATTAGTTCCTTACTATCAGGAGTCAGTGTGACAAGAAGTCACGTGTTCTCAACAACCCTTCATTTAAAGTGGATTATTTAGCGCCAGATATGAGGAGAGTTTGTGCTGCATCCACACTTCTACCTAGAGGGTTTTCGTGTGAGGGTTGTGTTAGAGTATGTACCATATCTAAGGACCTCAAGCATTAGTTTAAGATTTTGGTTGAATTGATTTCTTAATACGTGTCACTTAGTCACACAATTAAGTATAAGACTTTCACTTTGGACCATATATACATCAATGACATAGTTTTAGCAAATGTGCAGGAGACAGAAAGTGGCAACTGTGCTGCTGAAAGCATGTGAGGTAATAGCCGTGTTATGGGGCTACGAGTATCTAGTGCTAAGAGCATACGAGGACGATTGGGGTGCACGCTCATTGTACACAAACGCTGGCTTTCAAATAGTTTCTCGAGACCCTATTTGGGTTACTTTGATAGGACGGAAACGACGAATCCTCATGACCAAACGACTTCCCTACGTTTCTTAACTGTTATTGTTGTAAGTTCGTACCAACACACGACACAATCAAGACGTGGTCCATTGCTTGTGTTTTGCAGGGATTGCCTAGGAAACAAAGAAAAAGCAATGTGGAGATGCTATAGATCAACATGTTGTGTATTTACTCAAAATTACATGTACATACATTGTATTCTTGTATTGTAATTTGTATATCAACTAGTTAGTCAGTCATGTGAATGCTGAATGCATGATTATAGATCATGTCATTCTTGCTATAGTATATAACGTATCCTGGAGCCTCAACTATCAAATTAATCTTTTGGTTGAGTTGGTTTTTTGACATGGTATCAGAAACCTACGTGATGAGATTACAAGTTCATATTTCAACAATCCATCATTTTAAGTTGAATATTCAACGTCACGTTTGAGGAGGGCTTGCATTGTATCCATACTTCCAGTGGCGAAACTTCAACATATTTTTAAGAGGGGCGAGGTTACTATGATACATTTTGTACGCTTTTTTATTTGTTTTTTCCACCAAGTTTAAGATTATATTATATTCTATGAATATAAGATCAAATAATTGTCATACTTGTATTATGTGTAAAT
Source organism: Amaranthus palmeri (assembly GCA_019776075.1). Classification (NCBI taxonomy): domain Eukaryota; kingdom Viridiplantae; phylum Streptophyta; class Magnoliopsida; order Caryophyllales; family Amaranthaceae; genus Amaranthus; species Amaranthus palmeri. The sequence goes on from JAAKBH010000044.1 coordinate 141,412, forward strand.
ATTTATGAGAAAAATAACATAATGATGATTATTTATGAGAGAAATTAAAGTTAAAGTAAGTAGACATGGTTATTGAAGTAGAAAATTAAAAAATATTATATTATCGTAATTGTTATAGTTCTAGAGTGATGGAGAAGAAAAAATTATGAAAATTATAAGCTTGATTTTGGGTAAATAATTTACCCTAGTGACTAGTGAGATGGGGTAAAATATTTTTTACTCGATCTCCTCAAAATAAAGTTGATTATCTTTTTTTTATTCTTCTTTCTTATACCTTTTTTTTTTTTTATTATTATCTATCTCCCCTTTTAAATTCACATCAACTTATTTTTATTTTTATAGTTTTAATTTTATTTCCCCTTAAAAATTTACCCTTATAACTCATACTAGAATTTCTCTTCTAATTCTTTTTAAATTAAAAAAAAGCTAACAAAAAAAAAAAAAACAAAATGATTCAAATTTATATTGCCATTAAATCTACTTAAAAATATTATACTTAATTTCTTGTGATATATTTTCCAATTTCTTGTGCTTTTCAAGCTAATTTAAGAGGTCTAAAGATAAATTTGTAAAGATATTATATATTGTTTGATTTATATAAACTCTTTTCTTTATTCTATTTCTTTGAGACATAGTTGGTATATATTGCATTGGGACTATAAAATCAAAAATTTTGCCAAAATCTCAGGGGGGCAAAGCCCCCTTCCGCCCCCTTTAAGTTTCGTCTTTGCTACTTCTAGCCCAAAGGGCTATCATGTGAAAGTATATATAGCATATCTTGGAGTCTCATCTACTAGCTTAAGCTTTTGGTTGAGTTGGTTTATTGAAAATCAGTTTGGTTATGTGTTCATTTCTCACCTAATTCTCCTCTTTTCTCGGCCTACCCTGTGACCGAAAAAACTTATTTAGTTAATCAAAATCGAGTTTTGTCAAAGTTAAAAAAAATAAATATCATTTTTCAAAAAGGGTCATGGATTCGATTCTTATTAAACATTTCTATTTTTTAGCCTACCCTACAATTTAAAAAAGCTATTTAGCCAACGATTTTAGCACTTTCTATTCCATATTATTTGCATCAAACCAACTTTTGCACTATTTTTTTAGTTAACTTATTGTTTAGTGACTTTTTTTCAATTCTTTTTCTTGGTGAAAAAAAATCAAAATAACCAACCAAAATAGACATATAAGATCTTTGTATAGGTAATCTTGTAAAAGACTGTATCTCAATAAGACGACCTCAACAAAAGAAGCTCATATTATAATGTTCTTTTTAATTTGTAGTATTTGAACGATTTAACCAATATCAAAAATATATGTCACAGTGAGATCTCTCAAATAAAAATTTTTCATTTTTGTATTATTACAAATTACTCCCCTTGTTTCCAAATGTTCTTTCCATACTTTTTGCACAATTTTCAAAGTAAATTTTGAGCCTAAATATCTCTAAATACGCATCATAAAAAATTATAAAAAAATATATAATAAAAATTTATACATTAAGACGAATCTAACGAGTTCTAACATGGATATATTTTGTTTTCTATGTATGTCTTAAAATTCTTAATCAAATTTCTCTTTCCAAAAAGATATTCTAAATGAAAAGAACATTAGAAAACGAAAGGAATACAATGTTGCAAATGGTAAGCAATTAATTCAATTAGTTTATTTGTTCTATCTATTGGGCCCAATTATCATTATAATTGAAACTCTTTAATTATTTTTTATAATCAAAACCTTTTGTTAAGGACATGATCACAAAATATCCTTAATTTGCATAAATCATGATTTGTTTGTCTTGACTTTCATGCAATTGGCAGCTGTAAATATGTGTAATTAAACTTTTTGATCGTCAAAATTGTCATCTTTCTTTGTCATTGATAGAGAAATAGGGAGCATTAAAATCAATTAGATTAATTGTGACTTGACTAGCTAATTAATACTTTCTCTATTCCAAAATACTTGGATCAAACACAATTTTGAGCAATTTAATACGTTTATCGGATTATTTATATCTAAGTTAAACATAACTAAAATTTATAATAGAATATTATGAAAATATACAACTAGACGAGTAAAATAAGATCCCACGTGATTATATTTTTCTCGTATGATAGCCGAAATATGTAAATTATCATATAATAAATTAATTTTATCGAATATTTTCATAACAGTTGACTTATATAATAAGAAATTAATGCTACCAGCTCATAAAAGATGGCAATTGAACCAGCCAACAACTAATCGTTAAATACCGTCAAAGATGATACATCCATTGTGTTGCGTTGCACATTATGTTCGAAAATGAAGATTACTTGAAGATAGCTTAAGCACAAACATAAGCTAAGATGGAACTAGAGGTGTTCATTCGGGTCGTGGGTTGATTTCGGTCAAGTGTTCGGGTCGATTTAAAATCGAGTTTTGTGTCCTCATTAATTTTTATATAATTTTAAATTCGTTTAAAGTCAGGTCAAGTCGAGTTCGATTACAAGTTAATGTAATTGGGTGAATATCGGGTTGTCGAGTCTGTTTTGAACACTTCTAGATGGGACACTCTCTCTTATTCTACCTAATTAGGTAATAAGATAGTGTGCGTTAATGATATTGAGATAATGAAACGAATGTTATAATGTCTTAGTATACAAGACTAGTCATTAAGCATGACAAAGAAAGGATGGGGCGGAGCAAAGATTTTGGAGACCCTATTTATTTTTGCGATGTCTTTTAAAATGAGATATTTTATTATATAATACATAAAAATTTCAACTGTAAGAAAAATAATTAAGACAAAATGTATTGTGACATTATATTAATTCTAAATATAAAAAATGTTCATAAACAAATCACTAAATAGTTCAACTCAAAGTCGAGTTTGAATAACACATTTACGACCCATTTGGTTAGTGGTACTAAACGACGGTAATGAGAATGATTTATAGTGTAAAATTTCATCAAAAGTTCCATATTATTCCCATGGTAATGAAACTTTGATCACAAAAAAAAAATTTTGTTTACAAATTTTCATTACTACCTAATACCTCATCTCCCAATGGTAATGCATTGGAATGAACTTTATTAAAAAAATGAGATGATTGAAGTGGGACAAGCATGATCATCAAGGTAACCAAGAGATTTTTCAACCAAAATTACACTTATTTTTCATTCCCATTACTATCATTTATTACCACCTACCAAACGGGCTATTAATATTTGAGGCCTCTTAATTCTGGAGGCCCTAAGCGGTCAGCTACAGGAATATCCTAAGAACCGTCACTAGCAAGAAGTAGCACAAAGAGAAGAAACCGAAACTTAGGTTCTTATTCAGGGTTGGCCCTAAGGGTGGACATGAGGGGCTGTCGCCCAGGACCCCATGTCAAAAAAGTAAAATTAAAGGTTATAGAAGATCCATATATTGGTTATAAATTGTAAAGGAAAAAGGCTTGAATATGCTATTTCGCTCGGCCTCAGGGCTCCAAAGTATCTAGTGTCGACCCTGTTAGAACAAACATATGTAGACAACTCTAAAGTGATTAACAATCACACATTAACAAATTTGTGGTACAACTTAGAAGAAGAGCTATATATCTGCTTGTAATAATCACACCCATTTGCTTAATTTGCCATTGGTACTTTACTTTCTTCCACACGTGCAAGTTGCAATTGCAAGCTATTTTTTTCATGTTCTAAATTCTAATATCCATCATAATATTCTTTTTGTTATAAATTTTTGAAAAATTTTTAATAAAACATTTTCATGATAAAAGATAGATTAATTTTATAATTTAGTAGTTTATCTTCTAAAAAAGTTTAATCAAGTTTCGACGCTAGATATAAATATTTATTTTTACCAAGAGTAGTATAGTACTTTGTAAATATAATTACTTTCTATCTTTTTGCTTATGATTTTGATTCCTTTACAAGAAGCATCACGATGACTATTAGATAGCATGCTTTGGCCTTTAAGGTTTAACATTGAAATAGGGAACATTTGCACAAAGGACAAAAAAAAGTTCTTGTGACCTTCAAATTATAACAAGTTAACACACAATATATATAATCATGATTGGGTTGTGAATAGGGATGGCAATGGGTCAGACTCGGCTCGGATTATACATACTCTGACTTTACTTTGGATAATAGTTGGAGTTTTTTTTTTTTCAGTCCACCTCCACTCGGAGTCGGATTATGCATACTCCAAGTTGCCCCGATTCGGACTCTCGGGCCTCCAACGGAGTCGGATTATTATCAAACAATATCGTTGTGATATTGTACTAATGATTTTAAAGCATATAAAATTTAAAACATATATTTTTCAAATACAATTTCATAAAAATATGTACTTTGAATTCAAGTTTAACAAGAGAAATAGTCCTACTACTACAATTGAACAAATTCTCTCGCATTTTGATTTAGCGTATTTATGTCTCTTGATCTGATATGTCGTTTTCTGATTTATTAATCCAAATAAAAATACCAAGTAGTTTATCAAAATCGAAAATCACAATTAGTATGAGAGAGAGCATGAATTAATCACGTCTAAAGTTTTAAAGGAAACAAAATATTGGTGTAAAAGTCAAATTTAAAGTTAGATTCCCTTCAGGGTCGGAGTGTCGGATTTTTATTAAGGTCCAACTCCGGTCCGTCTCTAACTCGGACTCGGATCGTAAAATCGGAGTCGGATGCTATTCCATCAAACTCGAATCAAATTATTTTCCTCTGATCGAATCGGACTAGGATCGAATTCGGACTGAATTGCCATACCTAGTTGTGAATTTGTATGATAAAAAAAATTTTTCACATAAAAAAAGCTATAATGTAGCAATTCAAAAATACAATGTCAGGAACGACACTGGCTTGAACGGGAGCTGTTTCGACAACCCCGACCGTGGTGTGGTGTGGTGTGGGTTGGGTAGTAGTTGGTCCCCGCTGCAGTAGCGCGGTGTAAAATGGAAGATGAGCGCATGGATTAAAGGGGCCCAAGAGCGCACATGAGTTTAATTAGGTTGGCCAGAATAAAGCTACAATAAAGGCGGAGGAGGATGCCATGGGCTGATTCGGCGCATGTTGGTAACAAACAACTTTTATTATTATTATTATTATTATTATTATTATTATTATTATTATTATTATTATTATTATTAATTAAGAGTTCATTTTATGAAATATGATTAGCCACACCACCTTCCTCCTTAAATTTGTTGGAACTCATCATTACCCACTTCTCTTTTACTAATCTCATTCTCTTTTTACTTCTCACTTAACTTGAATACTAGTTAGTCCCTTTGAATTAATATGTAAAAAAATAAATTAATATCATTATCATCCTACTCAGTGTATTCCACTGATAAAAAACTATGGACAGGGTTTTGGGAGGAAAGGACGGCGGCAACTCATACCCATTAAGGAGAGTGCGACCAAAAAGAAGTCTCCCGTCTCAAGAAAGACTTAGAGAAGCCCCTGCGACGTGTAGATAAAAGCGTAATAGATACAAAAAAACATAAAACAATAAAAACTAAAGAGAAACGGTGCAACAACAACCAAAAAACTAAAAGAAAACACTAGTCTAAAACATGTAAAAAAAATAAAATTATTTTAAAACATAGATATTAATTGGTAATAAATAAAAAAAAAAGTAAATAATGTGGATGAAATTAAAAGAGTATAAAATATATAAATGAAATTAAAAGAAAACAATAAATTATCGTCTAAAATTAAATTAATACAAAATAAATAAGAGATCCTAAATTGAAGATATCATATACTCCTTGTCAAACTTTTTATTACTTGTTTGCCTACATTTGTTTACTATTTTATATTTTTTTATATAAGAATTTTATGCCAGCAAAGAACAAACCAGCAAAGAACAAATTAGCTTATAAGGTTCTTACAGAAATTACAAAATGCTAATATTTATTTAAATACTGCAATTAAGCTAAAATTAAAAAAAATAATATTTTTTTACCATTTAATAAGTTATTGTTGTGACTCAACCAAAAACTTAAGTTAATGATTGAGGCCCCAGAATATGTTATATATTCTAACGAAAACCATATCCACACCATAGAACTCTAGGAAAGATGGAAAATCAATTTTATGTATACGTATACGAGTTATATGAACATTCTATCTTGGCTATAGTATGGTACTTTGTTGATATCAAAAAATTCATATCCAATTTTTATGTGTTAAACTTTTATTCGGTTATTCGTGTCGATTAAAAGTTTAAGTTGATGTTTGAGACTTTATGATATGTTATATACTCTAATATTGTCAAGAAATCAACTCATCCAAAAGTTTAAGCTGATTGTTGAGGTCCTAAGATACATTATAAACTCTAACGCGCACCTTTACACGAGAGTCCTTTGGCTATAAATGATGATATATACATCACGTGTCCTCCTCAAATTTGGCGCAAAATATTTCATTTTGAAATGAAGAGTAGATGAGATTTAAACCCGTCACGTTGACATTTAATACCATGTCAAGAAATGAATTCAATTAAATGCTTTACCTGATACATAAGACCCAATATATGTTAGTATACTCTTAACTACAATGATTGATTTCGGATTCATTTTGGCTTAAAGTTGTAAATATTACTATAAACCTATGAATGGGGATAAAGCTACTAGCAAATAAAGGTAAAGGCAAAGGACATTCCTAGTATTCCGCACAAGGTAGGGTCCGGGTGGGGGTTTTTTTTTCTGAAAGATGTGGACAAATCATACCCGTTCTCCCAATGAGGAAGTAAAGAGAAATGCGCATAGTCAGGAAACCCTTTAACTGATACATGCGCCCAGTAGGGGTCAACCCTAAACCTTATGCATGCTCTATCCATTGAGCTAGAAGCGCTTTTAGTAAGCTACTAGCAAGTGAACAAAATCAATAGTAATGCTTTGCGCCGTATAGTTAACTTAATCAAAGCATAAAGAAGTTAGTTGCTAAAATTTTAATTAACTTATCTTTGCTTTAAGATAGAAATATAGAATAAATTATTAGAGCTAAATCCTCAACCCTAACTCTAATCCCTTAATTTCTAATTAACTAAGAATTAAGAACTATCATTAGCTCTATGTGGTTGTACTTTCTACCAACTTCTTCATTAGTTCCAATTATACATGATGATCTTGTACAATACTTAAGTAAGCCAATCATATTGCCATAAATAGCAAAAAAAAGATTTTGAAAGTTGTGAATCATGTGTTATAGAAGTGGAATAATAATTACTAGAATAAGATTAGAGTCGGGGGACTCTCTGACTGCACTCTCCTAATGGGTATGAGTTGCTGTCTATCTTTCCTCCCCAGACCCTGACCAGGGGCGGAGCAAACAATTCCGAGGCCCTGTTTATTATTTATAGATTTCGGAAATTGGGCCCCTTTATCATTAAAAAAATTAACAAAATAAAATTTCAATACAATTTATATTTCTAATACTTAAATTAAGTTGTTAAAAATTGAACTTTCTTCTCTTACGTTAAAATGAAAGAAATATAATAAATTGATGACTAACAATAAAAAGAGTAAAAGTTTGAAAGGTTGAAAAATTTAAAATAACTTATTGATTATTTTTATAAATTAAGTTACTGATAATTGATATTTGATGAATGTGTAAACATTAAATAAGGTAAGAAAAAATATTTGGAAAATTGAGTTGTTATGGAAAGAGATAAAAAAGGAGAGAAAAATGTAATCAATAAGTTTTGAACATATGACCATTAATATATTAAATAAAACTCTTACCACCTACTCTACTACAATAATATGCTATTCTACAATAATTTTTTAATATGAGGCTCTTCAGGTTCGGGGGCCCTGTGCGGTTGGGCACCTCGCACGGGCCCAGAACCGCCCATGACCCTGACCATAGTCGTCTGTCTATAAGCAGGATATACACTAGGTATGATGATGATGATGAGAATACGATTAGAATGGAAGCCCACGATAATCTAACCTATAATTTTTATGATTTCAATTCTCGACGTGTAATAGAATTTTAACATTTCTAATTCAGAATCACATTAATCTTTACGTGGCCTACTTTATTGATTAGTAGCTATAAGTTCTTTGATTAAAAATTGTGATGGTTTTTTTGTACTAATTAATTACTTTCACACATGAAAATGTACGTATGTGATAACAATTTGAGCATTCATATCATATATTCAAACTCATCCTATATATCTATTAGTGGATAAATTCGTTCAATGTTTACTTGCTCTATTTTGTCGCTTAAGATGAAATAATATTTCTGTATGCACAAAAATTAATGTTTACTTAAATATATATTTTGTAATTAAGACAAAATATAAATTATAACATTTAATCATTGTTTTTGTGATTTAAGTCACAATTAGAACCACTCTATACAGATATATATAAAAATAGATAGAAATATATGTATGATAAAGGTGAAGGAAAAGGCCACTCCCAGTATCCCGTATAGGTAAGGTCCAGATGATTTTTTTTTTCTTGAAAGATGTAGACAAATCATACCCGTTCCCCCTAAGGAGAGAGTTATAAGAGACACGCGCGATCAATATTCCCCTCAATTGATAGCTGCGCCCAGTAAAGGTCGAACCTCAAACCTTCTACTTCACATGCAGATGCTCTATCAATTGAGCCATAAACGCTTTTGATATCAATGATATTAGCAATGATTGATTTTGGATTCATTTCGGCTCAAAGTTTTAGAACAAAATCAGTGGTGATGCTTTGCGCCGTCTTGTTAATTAGTTTATCAAAGCCTAAATAAAAGAAGTTAGTTGCTAAAATTTTAATTAGATTTAGAAGCAAAACAACACTTTGGTTCATATTAATTACGTCTTGTCCCATTTAGAGCAATTATCACTTTTTAAGTTTTAAACTGCTTTTGTGAGAGATCGTTTTTTGGTGAAACGACCTCAAAATAACGAGTCTATATATGCTGATAATTGTATTAATTGAGCTATTTAACTTGGATCAGATTTGATATCGAATATCCAATTTTATTTTTTCTAAGAGTGTTAATAACCACATTCAAATAATGTTTGAGAGAATATTTAGAATTTTAAGCTTAAACAAATCAAAATTTTCTTTAATCAAAAGTATTTTTTATGGTTTAAAAATAAATCATTTTGACAATATGATTAAATGCTCAATAGCCTAGATTAATTAACTATAAGCAACATCTTTATGAAATTTACTTTAGGATTTTACATTTTAGAATTTTCTATTTTAAAATCTAAACATAAAAATAAAAAATAAATCAAAAATATGACTTTAGTGTATATTTTAATACTAAAATTTCTTTTTTTAGTGATAAAATAAGCAACCCCAATTGATCATGTTAGAGCCATTTTAGTATTGAATTAACTTAATTGGACCACTTAAGGTTAACATAGATAACAAAACCCCACAAAGGATAGCTTTTTTCTTCCATAATGCATAGGTTATCTTTTAGAGTTAATTGTTTTAAAAATTGCTAAAGATGACCTTAAACAAAGAGCTTATTTTCTCATAACTTATATCATATGCTATGGACTATTGAATGTCAAAGAACCAACTCAACTTGAAGCTTAAGTTTATGGTTGAGCCCTGTGATATGTTATATACTCTAACACGCCCCCTCACACGATAACCCTTTGGGCTAGAAGTGTGGATGCAACACAGGCCCTCCTCCTACTTGACACTGAACTAACTCAACCAAAAGCTTAAACGTATGGTTAATGTCCCAAGATATATTATATACTCAAACATTAAACCTATATATGAGACGCGTCTCTCAATGAGACTGTCTATATAATAAATGAGACTGTCTATATAATATTGTGTGTATAGAGGGCCTAGGCTACTATAATGACCAACCAAAGTCTACACATTTTGTGAAACAAAAGTGGCAAAAGGCAATCAATAAAATTTTTAACACATCACAAATCACAAGTGAGCATGGAGCTATAAAGACCCTTTCTTGCTACCTAATTTTTCATTCCACAACCCCTTGAATCTTGATTACCAATTTGTCTCCCTAAAACATATTTCATAATTTACCAATTTTTCTCCCAAAACCCAAAAATTTGCAAACATGGGCAAAACTAAAACCAACCATAGCAACATAAAAAATGCAATAATAGCATTGTTAGCTCCACTTCCTTCTATTCTATTTTACCTTTATTTCTTGAACCATTATTCTCAGTCTCATCATTCTTTCTCCTCCATTTGGTCTTGGTGTTACAATCATCCTATTCTTCTTGCCAATGTCTTCTTCTTCTTTAACATCAATTTCTTGTTTTGGGCTATTGCCCACCTTCAGTCCAGTCATTGGGTATGCCATCAATTCTTTTCCATTACATTATTGTAATTAATACGTAGACGAGTTTGATATATGCAACTCTGCCCTTTTTAGTAAATTAGAAAATAATAAGTAGGTTATTTTCCAAAAGACCAAAAGGTCCAAAACCATATATCATATATTATATAGCATTTTACAAATTCCGTCGGTCGCTCTCTATAAATGAGTTGAATTAACTAACACAATTATTTGATGGGTTTGATGTCCGCAATTTGATATTTATTTTATTGGGGAAAATAAATTGATTATTTTCCAAAACCATGTAATAAATAGTATTATCATCCTGTGAGATGGTCTCACCGTGAGACACCCGTCGGCCGTCACCTTTCATATATGAGTTGAACAGTTCAAATAAACCAATTTTAAGATCATCCCACTGAAAAACAGTCCTTCCCACAAAGTTCTTGAAGTTGTAACATTATATGCAACTCCAGAAATTGCATAAAAGTCATTTTAAAATAAATCTTTGGCCCTAAGACTGTACATTTATGTTATAAACTCTTTGAACAGTTTTAATTTTGGCTTTTCAAAGAAAATAAAAACAAATTAACATTTTTTTAAGTCATAAACTTGATTCTTACTATGAATGTTTTTGGGAATTGTTTGTTATAGGACAAACAGGAGAGCTCACCCAAAAGACTAGCCTATTAGGTGAGAGAGTCCATTTGCCTATAAACCCCACACCAATTGCACTTTACAACCGATGTGGGACAAGTCCCATACCTTGCAATGGACCATAACAATCGACCCCCCATAAGGCCAACGTCCTCGTTGGGTCACGGCTGCATTGGGTCACGGTTACGTTGGGTCACGGCTAGCTCTTCCAGGCCACCCACTCCGCAAGCCACCCACTCTGCAGGCCACCCACTCCGAGTCCGGCTCTGATACCACTGTTATAGGACAAACAGGAGAGCTCACCCAAAAGACTAGCCTATTAGGTGAGAGAGTCCATTTGCCTATAAACCCCACACCAATTGCACTTTACAACCGATGTGGGACAAGTCCCATACCTTGCAATGGACCATAACATTGTTACGTTTTCATTATGATTTCTGGGTTTAATGTATACCATACCCTGTCTCAATTTTATGATATTTTCAGAGGATGTTTACACTTTATTTATGTAAAAGTTTAAATTTTTAGAGATTTTTTGGGGTTTGGTGTTGGGTGCAGTTGTTATTACGTTAATTATATGATCATGACTTAATCATGACCCTTAAATTTTAGAATTGTAGGGTTTGCATTCTGATTTTGGGTTTTGTTTATATAATGCCATTCATCAAATTTATATGTAATTTTGTTGGAAATACTTCATTTGAGGAAGATCCCACATCACTAAAATAGTGGCTTATGACGCTCATACTTATGGGTTAATGGGCCCAAGTCTGGGGTTCCTCGTGGGTGAGTCCACATGAGTGGCCTACAGGATCAGGATGATTGTGTGACGAATTATCACGGCTTAACATGTTTTGGGTATTATATTATGTTAAAGTTTTGAACTTTTGGTGATGTTTTTTGTGGGTTGATGTTGGATGCAGATGATTGATCCATATTGGACAGTGATTCCATTAATGCTAGCTTGCTACTATGCAACACACCCAATAGCTACTTATAATGTTTGGAGGTCCAGAATTGTGATCTTATTGACAGGGTTGTGGAGTTTAAGGCTTTCTCATAACTATTTTCGTCGCGAAAATTGGCAATGGGGTGCTAGGGAGGACTGGAGATTCACTGATATGCGCCAACAGTATGGCAAAAATTGGTGGTGGGTCTCATTTTTTGCCATCTATTTTGCTCAGCAGGTACTTACTACTCCATTAAGAACATTATGTGTTTGTGTAATTGTGTTTGTAAGGAAGATGAACAAGGTGTTAACTTGTATGATTCATTATGTGATTTTTCCATAGGGTTGGGTGCAATGTTACATAATTCACCGGTTAATTCGCTCTTTGAATTTGCGATTCACTCAAAATGACCCAAATATAGCGCAAAACTGACAGTGATTCGCTTTTTACCATACGTGATTCGTGAGAAGATTAGGGAATTGTGTGATACTGGTTGGGGGATTGGGATGTAATGTAGTTGTTGTAAAGGTGAAAGAATAAAGATTAAGGGTGAAAATTCTGAATGTGTCTCGGGTCTTTCCAGCGGGGTTAACACTTCCCTTTTTCTATAGGGTTGGAAGCAATGTTATATAATTCGTTAGTTAATTCGCTATTAGAATTTGCGATTTGCTCAAAACGACCCAAAAATAGCCCAAAACCGACCATAATCCGCTTTTGTGATTTGTGATTCGGGAGAAGATTAACGAATCATGTGACACTGGTTGGAGGATTGGAACTATGTAATGTTGTCGTAAAGGTGAGAGAACAAAGTTTAAGACTGAAAATTCTTAATGTGTCACATGTCTTTCTGGTGGGGTTAACTCTTCCCTTTTTTCTATAGGGTTGGAGGCAGTTTTATGTAATTCGCTCGTTAATTCGCTCTTTGAATTTGCGATTCGCACAAAATGACCCAAATATATCCCAAACCGACCATAATCCGCTTTTTGCATTTGTGATTTGCGAGAAGATTAACGAATCATATGACACGGGTTTGGGGATTGGCACAACGTAATGTTGTAAAGATGAAAGAACAAAGTTAAAACTGAAAATTGTGAATGTGTGACAGGTCTTTTGGCTGGTTACACTTCCCTTTTTCTATAGGATTGGAGGCAGTATTACATACTTCGCTAGTTAATCCGTTCAAAATGGCCCAGAAATAGCCCAAAATCGACCATAGTTCGCCTTTTGCAATTTGTGATTAGCTAGAAGATGAGCGAATCATGTGACACTGGTTAGGGGATTGGGACGATGTAATGTTGTTATTGTAAAGCTGAAAGAACAAAGTTTAAGACTAAAAATTCTGAATGTGTTACAGGTCTTTTTAGCAGGGTTAACCCTTCCCTTTTACACCATACATACTGTTGAAGCACCCTGGAGCATCTGGGACATTGCAGCCATTGCTGTGTGCTTAACCGGTATAATTGTCGCTTACTATGCCGACACTCAGCTTCACGAGTTTTCCATCAAGAACGCCGAGTTAAAGGCTTGCGGGAAGCCAACCTCGCCTACATTGGAAAATGGCTTGTGGAAGTATTCGCGACATCCAAACTATTTCGGGGAGCAGTTGTGGTGGTGGGGACTCGGTATCTTCGCGTGGAGCCTTGGACAAGGGTGGACATTCATCGGGGCGTTTGTTAATACGTTGTGCTTAGCTTATGTGACTGCGCTTGTCGAAGAGAGGATGCTTAAGCAACCCTCAAGAGCTGAAGCATACCGACAATACCAGAAGACTACCTCGGTTTGGATCCCTTGGTTCAGATCATCATCCCTTGAAGAAACCAAAGATAAGATCAATTAATTTTGATATTGTCAAATCTTTGCTCTATGTAACTGTAAACTGTGTGTTATTATCCTTGTTCTGTTTAGTGCTGTTATATCATGATCCATAAATGTTATTTGTTTGCAAGAGAATTTTCTTGCTTTGCCTTTTTCTACTAATATGGTGTATGGGATTGTATAGATCAATTGAATTTCCCTATTTACTTGCCAAGCAAGATTTCAAAAGTTTAAGAGGAATGAGGTCTTTTTAGCTATATGCTCAACCCCAAATCCCAAATACTAATATAAGGTTGGCCGAGCCTACACTCTACAGTATCTCCGCCATTTTTATGTGTTATATGTTACACAATCCGATATTAACTGTTTTTGATCAAATAACTCAGACTATAGTCTAGGCAGGCACGAGCTGGATTTCCCCTTATGTAAGCACTGAAGCACTGAAGGATTGTTTTTGCCAATCAATTAGGTGGAATGATGAAACTAATTACTATGTATTAGTAACTGTAAGTTGAATATTAGATGCTCCAAGAAAGTTTCCTCGTCTCAGGAGGATCAGTAGTGTAACATAAATCGCTAGTTAATTTGCTATTTGAATTCGGGATTCAATCAAATTTGTCCAAGAATAGTCCAAAATCGATCATAACTTGTTTTTTTTTTTTTTTTATTAATGATTAGCCAATAGATTTCATCTCTAATCTTGCCTTCAGTAAAGTTGGGTTAGAGGGTTGGATGTACGCTATCATACCCTGGTTAGTTAACTTATTGTTGCTTTGCTGGTTAGCTGTTCCTTTATGATTATTCCATATTTGACTTCTGCAAGAGAGTATATATAGTTTCATGAAGGAAAAAAATAGTAATAATTCCTATGATTCTAACTACTTTAGCTTATTCCAATGAAATTAGTAAATACTTCATGTTACTCTGTTAATTATTTCCTTTTCCAATATAAATTTTTAGTTGATAAATTTGTTATTGGGTTTGTACACGACAAGATCTATAAAAAAGGGGAGTTGACTAAATACAAATCCGATGAGTTTCCATCGTAAAACCAATTGGTATTAGGAGTAGCCTATCAAGTATATATGTTAGTCCACCTCTGTTTAGTTCTTCGATGTAGAATCACACGTGCTTTTTTTTTTCTAACATTAATAAGGGTAAACGCTGCAACTCTCCATTTAACTGCACAATTTATTACAATATATGATAGGACATATTATTCTAGCTGGACTTATTGTTAAAGATGGTAATGATAATGGTCAAATGGTCATCCTTTTATCTTGTTATAAGAATTAGATTCCCCATGTTACTCTATTAATGTATAAACCAAGGAACACTCTTGAGCTATGGATTTCTAAAGGATATTGATAGAGAATATAACATATCGGGTGCTACAGCCTACAAGCTTCAGATCAAGTTTTGGTTGAGTTGGTCTCTTGACATGGAATCAGATGTCATCGTACCGGAAGTTCACGAGTTTGAATTTCATATATACCCTTTATTACAAGTGAAATTTTTAGCATCGGGCATGAGAAGGGTGCATACTGCATGTCTGCATCCACACGAAACTAAGGGCAATCAAAGCTTCATCATCACATGGGTCATTAACCTTCATCACACAGCTTCTGCATGCTTATGTCACCATTGCCATGTGTCAGCTTGCGATTCGCCCAACCACCAAACTCAAACCATGCAATTTACCAAGTCACATTGCACCTGGCAAATCTGAGAGTACTCACATGCAATGAAACTCATATTGACTGTAAAATTAGTCATAACCATATACATATATTGATACAATTATCATTACCTTGATGCGTGTGGCCCGCCTTAGGTATGGTTTGGAGAGTTGGATGTATGCAAGCTGACGCTTCTACTAACAATAATGTTTGAATTCGATTAACCCTGTATTATGGAATATAAATGAGGCCACTCCGTTACATAACACAACTTTATAACGGTTTTTCAACTTATCGATTTACTGAACCCTGTTATGTTACCTTTTATTTATATGGAGTAACAACCATTATAAGCTGTTATTCCAACGTATTACCCATTTATATTTTAAAATCAAGTAACTATAAATCATTTTTTTTATACTCTGTATTATAAATTATTTAATGAGTCAATTTACTACAGCTATATTCCAAAACCAAACTATTCGTAACCGTGTAGTGTTATAAAATACTAAACTTTGATGACTTTTCCCTGCACCATTGCAATGTAAGAGAATCTACACAAATAAAGCATAAGAGAATAACCTTGTAAAGACAAATACTTTCTTATTAAAGAAACTGATGGTATATCTTCAATGTGAGCATGTTCTTTCCTTTCTATTTATATTGTGCTTCTATACTGCATTACCTGAGTAGCTCAATATAATTAAGCTTTGTTGTAGTAGGGAAAATACAATGATGGCAGGATTTCAGAAGTGGAAGCCTGTTATTGTAATACTTTCTGTTTACTTTGTGATGGCCTGTTTGAACCTTCTATTTAAGAAGATTCTTGATGAGGGAATTAGTCACTTAGTTATAGTCACATACCGACTAGCAACTGCTGCGGTTTTTTTGACGCCTTTTGTATATTTCTATGAAAGGTAATCATTTGAACATATTTCTTGAATTTTAGTAAAACCCGTCAATGAACCAACTCAACCAAAAGCTTAAGCTGATAGTTGAGGCCTAGGAACGCTGTATACTCTTACAGAACCAACTGATTGCCAAGCTCGTAGTCGTTTGGTTAAACTTTTGGTGTGCAAGCTTGTTAAGACGGGTTGATCAAGTTGGATTTTCGACTGTTTTTGCAGGAAAAGGGGTGTCAATGTGCAGCTCACAACAACAATCTTGTGCTATCTTTTCCTTAGTGCCTTGATTGGGTGAGATAAACCAGCTTTCTTGTCATTTCCACTATAAGATGTCATTTGTATTTTCTTTTAAGCTTAAAGGCATGTATGTTTTCAGGGCAACACTCACCCAATACCTGGTTCTTATCGGGATCCAGTGCACATCAGCAGCCTTTGCAAGCGCCTTCGTTAACTTGACTCCGGTGTTCACCTTCCTTTTGGCTTTACCAATAAGGTAAGATCATTTCACCTTCATCTTGTTGGGGACTGCTATATTTGGATCATCAGTTAGGGTGTCGAGTCTGATATATCAAGTTGGTAACATGGAGGTTATGTGTACCTTAACTAACACAATAATGCAATTTCATTTGTATGTTTGAGTTGGTTTTGTGTTAGAGACTTAGAGTATATAACATATCATGGGGCCTCAACCATTAGCTTAAGCTTTTGGTTGAGTTTGTTCCTTAACATGGTATTAGAAGCCAACGTGATAACAGTTCACAGGTTTGAATTTCAACCACCCCTCATTTAAAGTGGAATATTCAGAGTCTGTGCTTTCATGCTCAATGGGCTCTCGTGTGAGGGGGCGTGTTAGAGTATATAACATATCCTGTGGCCTTAACCATCAGCTAAAACTTTTGGTTTGAGTTGGTTCGTTGACAGTTTACACCCATTTGCTCAACAAGTGTAAATTGTATTGAACTTTTCTCAGACAGGAGAGTGTGAACTTGAGACGCACAAGTGGCAAAGCCAAAGTGTTAGGCTCGCTTATCTGCACAGGCGGAGTTTTAGTACTGATCTTGTACAGAGGGATTCCGCTCACCAAATCAACTTATTCGGAGAAGTTTTCACACGATGTTAGTAATAACTTGAGTTTAGTGGCTACGAGTGGGGACAAGCAAAAATGGATCGTTGGGTCGGTTTTCCTTGTGTTAAGCATTATGTGCTGGTCGTGTTGGTTTCTGATACAATCAAGAATCGGCAAGATCTACCCATGCAAGTATTCGAGTACTGCTTTGATGTGTGCTATTGGTTCTGTTCAGTCTGCTATTTTATGCTTTTTAACCAACCGAAAATTTTCCATATGGATCCTCAGAGGAACTTTGCCGATCTTTACAGTGCTATTCGCTGTAAGTATGCCAGTTCGATTCAGTTTTGTTCAGTTCAGATCGTCTCAAAGCATGATGTCATGAATCCTTATTGTTTAAAATACAGGGGGTATTTGGATCCGGACTATGCTATGTTGGGATGTCATGGTGTGTCGAACAGAAGGGCCCGGTTTTTACATCTGCATTCAGCCCATCTTTACAGATTTTTGTAGCAATCATGGATGTAGCTTTCTTTCATGAACAAATATACCTTGGAAGGTCTGTGTCTTCACTCTGTTTCTCTGTTACAAAATACTACATATATTGGCTTTATTGGTAATATGTCATCTTATACCATGAACGCGATGAAAATCTACAAAAATGATGTCAAAGAACCAACTCAACCAAAAGCTAAAGCTAATGGTTGAGGCTTCAATATATATTATATACTCTAACACGCCCCCTTACACATGACTATATGAGCCTGTTAGACTTGAAGTGTGCAACACAGGCCCTCCTCATATCTAGTGCGAATATTCTGGTTGAATTTAAGGGGTGGTTTAGATTTGAACCCGTGACCTCCACAGGACCTCCTCATACTTAGTGCAAAATATTCCACTTGAATTTTGAGGGGTAGTTAAGATTCGAACCCGAGACCTCTTATCACGGTGGCCTTTAACAACCAACCTTATTGTATGTAAAGTTGAGAATAGACCATCCCATCCCTAAACTTAAATCCACTTTGATCTGAAAGTGCAAATGGAATAACATAATTGAAACATCTTTTTTTTATGGAACAAAGAGAATATTAAAAAGCATGAAATTTTTGATTTCCATTAAATAGCCAGTTCTTACTCTCCTCCCTGCTTTTTGGGTTGTTAACAGTGTCATAGGAGCAATCTTGGTTATTTGTGGTCTTTATATTCTTCTGTGGGGTAAAAGCAAAGAGACATCTGATAATAGTAGCTTCAACAAGCCAGCTGAGGCAGTACATTGCACTGGAATCTCTACTAATGTAATTGATATTCCTCATGTCACCAATTCAAGATGTCCCTCCTAGTTCATTCTGAAGCATATGTAAAATACTAACCTCAAAACAAAAACACTATGTAACGAGCTAATCTGGTGACTTGTGAGAGACTGTCTCTCGGTAAGATGACCTAAAAAAAGTCCATATTCTCATAAATGTATTAGATGGGCTATTTATCTCATGTATGAGGCGTGTCTCTTAGTGATGAGACTGTCTCATAACAATTTGTGATATGTAATCATGCCTAATTGGTTTTAATAATAAAGAGAGAATTATTGTTTGTTTTCGTATTTACACTTTCCCCTCCTTGTTAAGTCGTAGGATCTCCTATACTGGTTGATCTTCTGATCAAACAAAAGGAAGACATATAACCCCCATTGACCTGATGACCTGAAATTGACCCGACATTGTAACCGAATCCAAATTGACCCGACTCAAAAATGGATTTACAATTACGTAAAAGCCAACGTTAACTCAAAATCCGATTTCAAACCGACTCGAAAGACTTGATCTGAAATCAATCCCATGACCCGAATGAACACTTTAATGATAGGACACTCATTTTGACAGTTCAATATAATGGGATTAGATAGCTCAAGGAATACCCTCCTAAGTCCTAAAAGATAATGTCATAGCCTGGAATACTCTCAGACCTAAAGATTCTTGTCTCACTTGTGCATCCCTCACCAAGTAATTTAGACAAATAATACTAATTTACGCTGTTTTAATCCCAAAAGATTGAAATCAACTATTTTTATTTCATCATCATGAAATAGCCAAAAATGCAAGGAAATTCTTGATACTGGTGATCAGCATTAATCACACAACCTTTGCATGCTTATGTCATCGTCGCCACGTGTCAGCTGGCGATTCGCCAACCACCAAACTCAAGACATGCAATTGTGCTAGTCAAATTTCACCTGCTGCTCCTTAAATTCATGAGTTTTTGCCTGCAAGTATATAACAAATGACTCACATGCAACTAAACTCACATTAAATGTAAAATTAGTCATAACTCATTTTCATATAGTAACATACATATGTCATTACCTTAATGCCAAGTTCCTCCCGCCTGGTTGGGTTCGGGGATTGGGATCAGATGTATACAAGCTTTCCCTTATAATAACAGCGAGGTTAAATGAATTTGATTAACTATGTATTATAAATGATTTAATGGACAATCATCATACATACTAATTAACATTTTGAAAAATGACAAATGGAATTATTTTAGTGTACCTTAAATAGAATTTGATTTGTTTTTAAATTGGAGCTAAATAGATAAAGTATTTATATGATTTATTAACCTATAACCTAAAATTTAATATGTTTAATTGAATGAAAAGTGATGTATTCCGTAAATAATTTCAAAAAAACATTAGTATTCAATTTTTGCTTTAAAAAGTCACATATTCGATGAATTGAATTACTATAATATCAAAAGCCACGAGGTCATAGTCTCAACATTCAACTTAAGCTTTTAATTGAGTTGATTTCTTGACATGATATCAAAAGCCAGCGAGGTGATAGCCTCATTTAAAGGAAGACATGTGCTGCATATCCTCTTCTAGCCCAAAAAGTTTTGGTGTGAGGTGATGTGTTAAGAGTATATAACATATTATGGGGACTCAGCAATCAGCTTAAATTTTAGTTGAGTTGATTCCTTGACATTCTAAGAGTATATAACATATCTTAGGGCCTCAACCAAAAGCTGAAGCTGATGGTATATTATATATACTATAATAATACTATTATAAAATATTAATCTTTGATGACTTTTTTTCATGTACCCTTGATGTGCAAGAGAATCAACACTAAATAAAGCATAAGAGAATAACATTACAAATGGAAAATTATTTGTTATTGAAGGAACTGATATGATTTCTTCAATGTGAGCATGTTTATTCCTTTCTATTTATATCATGTGCTTTTATTATATTGCTACATGAACCTCAATCTACTTAAACTTTTGTTGTAGGGAAAAAAAGTGTAAGTAAGAGGAACCATACATACTAACCTTCATAATGGCAGGATTTCAAAAGTGGAAACCTGTTATTGTAATACTTTCTCTTTACTTTGTGATGGCTTGTTTGAACCTTCTATTTAAGAAGATTCTTGATGAGGGAATGAGTCAATTAGTTATTGTCACGTACCGACTAGCAACTGGTGCCGTTTTTTTGATGCCTGTGGCCTACTTCTTCGAAAGGTAATCGTGTGAACATATTTCTTGATTTTTAGTCGACAAGCTGACTAGCCGACCCCAATGTTTTGGAAATAAAGCGTTGGCATTGTTATGGTAGAACGTGCTGATGTGGGTTTTGTTGGGTGGGCCTATTTAGGCCAAGCCTACAAGGTTTGGTTAAGTTTTTTTGTTGTGCAAGCTTGTTGGGTGGATTTTTTAATGTTTTTTGATTTGGGGTAAGGCTGGAGAATTTCTGCACGAATCATTTCTAATGGTAGTGATAAAAAACCCCGACCTAACAATGGTGGAAGGGAAAGTTTTTAGGCTAACCGATGATTCTCTAGACCATGTTGAATTTGATCACCTCTAGAAACATGTTAATAAAGATGAAATTGCAACTATTTTTGCAGGAAAAGGGGTGTCAATGTCCAACTCTCAACATCAATCTTGTGCTATCTTTTCCTTAGTGCCTTGATTGGGTGAGCAACAAAACATTATGTTCAATACAAGTTTGTTCTTTTGTCATGTCCCTTAAGATGCCATTTATGTTCTATCGAACAATACGTATCAGATGTTTAACAATTATTGTTATTTTCCGCATTTTTACATCTATGAGTTTCTACATATATAAACGCGAAAGGATACTAAAAATCACAGATGTTTCCAGGGCAACGCTCGCCCAATACCTCGTTCTTCTTGGGATTCAGTGCACATCAGCAGCTTTTGCAAGTGCCTTCATCAACTTGACTCCTGTTTTCACATTCCTTATAGCTTTACTTATAAGGTAAGATGTTCATCGGGGTGGTCATTTGAGTCATTGGTCTGATATGTATGTCCTTTTCAGGTTAGATTTGGGTCGATTTACTAGAGTTGTTTAACAGGGCGGGTCGACCCAACGGGTCAAGGTCGGATCACATTTTAATGGGTCATTAGCAAGTTGGGACAATTCCAGGTCGAGTCATTAATAGGCCTTGGTATAAAGGGTCAGTCGGGCTGGTCGGATATTTATAGGAATTGGTTGCGGAAAAAAAAAGCTCCACTCTTTTTTATATTTTTATATGATATTATTCTATACATAGGTATAGGTCGACCCAAGAGGCCATAAAGTAGAATTAAAAAAACTATTAAATGAACTTTTAAAAAATGGGAGTTGACAACTTGACATGACCCACCCCGACCCTACCCATTTAAATTTTGACCCAACATGACCCGCCCCATTTGCCCATAAAGTGTAACTGTGTTGAACTTTTCTCAGGCAGGAGAGTGTAAACTTGAGAAGCACAGGAGGGAAAGCCAAAGTATTAGGTTCACTTATTTGCACCGGTGGTGTTTTACTACTGATCTTGTACAAAGGAATTCCGCTCAACAATGCAATTCATTCGGAGAAATCATCGAACGATGGTAGTAATAACTCGAGCATACTTACTAAGATTGGCGACAAACAAAAATGGATCCTTGGATCGGTTTTTCTTGTGTTAGGCAATCTTAGCTGGTCGTGTTGGTTTCTGATACAATCGAGAATTGGCAAGATATACCCATATAAGTATTCGAGCACTGCGTTGATGTCTGCTATAGGCGCGGTTCAGTCAGCAATCTTATGTTTTTCGACCAACAGAAACTTTTCCATATGGGTTTTGAAAGGAACACTTCAGATCTTTACAGTGTTATCTGCTGTAAGTATGCCATTAGTTCATGACTTAGCCTATTCTATACAACGTTAGTTCAGTTCGGTTCAGTTTAGTTCAGTCTGTTTACTCTCACAAATCACTATTCATTTAGTTTATTCAATTACGTTTTGGTTTAGTTCGGTTTAGCTTATCTGTTTTAAGCCCATGAGAACACACCCTAAGAAACTCGAATAATGATTATTGCTTACAATGCAGGGAGTATTTGGATCTGGACTATGCTATGTTGGGATGTCATGGTGTGTTGAACAGAAAGGCCCGGTTTTTACATCCGCGTTCAGCCCTTCCATACCGATTTTCACAGCAATTATGGATGTAGCTATCTTTCATGAACAGATTTACCTCGGAAGGTATGCATAGTCGCTCTATGAGTATTCCTACTAATATGCATCAACGTGAGAAAAACCTACATACATGACCCCCAACCTCGACTTTTGTCAACAGCTTAGGGAGTCTTAACAGGTCTGATACACACAAACTTACCCGTATCCGATTGACCCTTGACAACAGTCATCATCTGTAACTTTACGTAAAGTAGAAGCGCGCAACTTGACTGTTTATCAAGTTAGAAATGATCATCCCTATACTAATATGTCGTGTACTCCATCAACGTGAGAAACCTATAGTCATGACCACCAACGTCGACTTTTGCCAACAACTTAGGGGGTCTTAACGAGTCTGATACACGCAAACTTACCCTTATAAGTGACAACAAAAGAGGTTATTTCTGACCCTTAACAGCAGTCATTATCTGTAACTTTACGAAAACTAGAAGTGCGCAACTTGACTTTGAGAAGCTAGAAATGATCATCCCCATACTTAAACTTCACTCTTATCTAAAAGTGCAATGGAATAACAACTTTGAGACATGTTTTTTTGGAACAAAGAGAATATTAAAAAGCATGAAATCTGATTTGTGTTTTGGGGTGTTAACAGTGTAATAGGAGCATTCCTGATTATTTGTGGTCTCTACATTCTTCTATGGGGTAAAAGCAGGGAGACATCTGATAATAACAGCTTCAATAAGCCAGCTGAGGCTGCACATTGCACCGGAATCTCTACTGATGCAATTGATATTCCTCATGCCACCAACTCAGGATGACGGAACCATCCATTCCTTTGTCCGACTCATTCTGCTATATTTATATCAAAAATCTCATATTGAAAACCGCAATGTAGTAAATTTATTGGGATATGCTATAAAGATAACGACTAAAAAAACGTAAACCCTTGAGCGAAATTTTTTCGATCAGTAAGGAAAAATTGTCTTAAAGAATCCCTAGCTACTTTGGCTAATTACTATACTTTAAAATTTCACACATGGGTTTTCATATTGGATTTGTATTATCTTGAATCATTTATGATGGTTAACAAAATTTTCATACCAAAATGCATCAAAGTCATTGGCTACTTGTTGATGTATAATACCCATGTACTCCATTTAGTGTTTTTTCTAAGATTTTATGGGTTTTATGTAAAATAAAAGAAATATGTCTTTCTATAGAGGATTGATTATGGTCTTTAATAAATGCTTGACAAAATAACAAAAACAAATCCCCTATATAATAATCATTATCATTTTGAACATAAATGTCTCATATACTTTTTAAGACATTTTTTATTGGGTCAATTTACTGAAAAATATCTCATTTTTATTTTTGTCATTCTTTTTTACCCTTTTACCCTTACTATAATAACACAACAACACATAAGTATCAATACTCTTTATGAAAAAAGAGAGTTTTCTACTCACTTTTAAGTAGTCTCCACCCCTCAGTTTTTGTGCAAAATTGAAATGTCTCATTCCCTAAGAATATGAGGGAGTAAAATGTAACTATAAAAATACAAACTTCATGTCTCTTTCATTAACAAGAATTTTCACATAATATCAACATAAACAATCATGCAATTGTCAAATCTTTTTTTGGTTAATAAATATCATCATCATCATCATACCCAGTGTTCCCGCAAATAGATACTCTATGGCCAGGGTCTGGGGAAGGAAGGTCGACGGCGTCTCATACCCATAAGGAGAGGGCGGTCATAAGAGTCCTTCGGCTCTAGAGGAGTCTTCAAGGATAGGACCTGCAAAAATCCGAAAACCTGCATCTTACACCCACGTTAGCCAAGCATAGGGATTAAAAAAAAAAAAAAAAAAAAAAAAAAAAAAAACGATATAGGTAAAAATGGAAGTGAAAAGCGATGACAAAAGTCACAGAACAGTATCAAACTAGTCTAGTAATCTAGGACATGAATAAGGCGCCGCCATGTGGCTCTATCCCTGGTCAGGTCCTTAGAGAGGTGTAGTTCGAGCAGGTCGCTGTTAATCTGCTCCTCCCACGTCCTCTTAGGTCTTCCCCGGCTTCTCTTGCCCTCCACTATGATGCGTTCGACCCTTCTCACTGGGGCGTCATGGGTGCTTCTCTGCACATGCCCAAACCATCTGAGCCTGTTCTCCCGCATCTTTGCAGAGAGAGGTGCAACCCCTAACTTTTCCCTAAACTCCTGATTTCTAATCCTGTCCATCCTTGTCTTACCACACATCCATCTCAGCATGCGCATCTCTGTTACATCCATTCTCTGTTCGAAAGCCTTCTTTACAGGCCAACACTCCGTTCCGTACAACAAAGCCGGCCTAATCGCTACGCGGTAGAATTTCCCTTTAAGTCTATTAGGAAATCTTTTATCACAAAGCACCCCAGTCGCTGCTCTCCACTTGAGCCAACCTGTCTGTATACGGTTAGCAACGTCACCCTCAATCTCCCCATTGTTCTGAATTATTGAACCCAAATATTTGAACTTGGACGTGCATGCAACAGCTTCTCCCCTAATGGACACCTCTGGCTCCCCTATCGATTCTATCCCACTAAAGTTACATCGCATGTATTCAGTCTTCGAGCGACTTATGCGCATCCCCTTGCCCTCCAAGGCTTCCCTCCATTCCTCCAATTTACCATTAGCCTCCTCCTTAGTTTCTGCAGCCAATACTATATCATCGGCAAAAAGCATACACCATGGTACGGTTTCCCAGATGGATTTTGAGATTTCATCCATAATTACCGCAAAGAGGAAAGGACTAAGTGCTGATCCCTGATGTAGGCCCACTCTAATACTGAAAGACTCTGTTAGCCCCACCGGTGTCTGAATGTTGGTCAAAACTCCATCATACATGTCCTGTATTACCTCAATATATCTTGATGAAATACCTCTTTTCTTGAGGCTATCCCAAACGATGCTTCGTGGTATGCTATCATATGCTTTCTCCAGGTCGATAAACACGAGATGCAAATCCTTCTTTCGCTCCCGATACTTTTCCATCAGCCTCCTCAAAATATGAATCGCCTCAGTAGTTGATCTCCCCGGCATGAAACCAAACTGGTTCTCCCTAATCACCGTCTCCCGTCTAATTCTTTTCTCAATAACTCTTTCCCACAGTTTCATAGTGTGGCTTAGGAGTTTGATACCCCTATAGTTCCCGCATTCCTGTGCATCGCCCTTTTTCTTGAACAAAGGGATAATTGTGCTAAACCTCCACTCCTCCGGCATCTTACTAGATCGCAGGATAGCATTAAAGAGATTAGTAAGCCATTGAATGCCCTCATCACCTAAGCTCCGCCACACCTCAATCGGGATATCATCCGGTCCAACTGCCTTAAATCTCCCCATCTTTTTGAGGGCTTCACTTACTTCTTCCTTGGTTATGTCACCAAATGACCCACAAACCCGTGTTCTTTGTGTGTCCGAAGTCTGTCGAGTTTCCTTTGTAGGACCCCTTGACATATTTAGTAGTTGGGAGAAATACTGATGCCATCTTAGTTTGATGTCCTCTTGGCTAATGAGAACCCGTCCACTCTCATCCTTGATATACTTCACTGCTCCCAAGTCTTCCCTCTGCCTAGATCTGGCTTTAGCCAACTTGTAAATATATTTCTCCCCCTCTGCGGTATCAAGCTTTTGGTAGAAGGCTTCAAAGGCATGACTCTTTGCCTTTGCGACTGCTTTCTTCGCCTCCCGCTTCGCTTCCTTGTACGACTCTTTCATTTGTGCCCTAACCTCCTCCTCCGTACAGGCAATAAGCTCCTTGAATCTCTTGTTTTTGTTCCTTATCTTCTCTTGCACCTCCTCACTCCACCACCACGATTCCCTGTATTCCCTTTCCTTTCCTGTCGACACCCCTAGCGTTTCCTTCGCCACCATACGAATGGTTGTCGCCATAGATTCCCACATTTGATTTGCATCGCCTGAGAGATTAGGGTAGCCTAACGTCTTGATCTTGCTTGATAGGGTTGCGATTTTATCCCCTTTTAGACTACCCCACCTGATCGTATCCTTTCCCTTAGACTTCCTCTCGACAATCTTCCTCCTCATACGGAAATCTAGTACTAATAACCTATGTTGGGTTGGCATCTTAGTGCCAAGCACAACCTTGCAGTCCAAGCACGAGCTCCGGGTGCTCCTACGTACTAAAAAGTAGTCTATCTGGGTAGCAAGCCCACCACTCTTGTACGTTATCAAGTGCTCATCCTTCTTTCTGAAGATCGAGTTTGCTATAACTAGGTCCTTGGCAAACGCGAACTCAAGAAGGTTCTGCCCACTCTCATTCCTTACACCGTAACCAAAACCTCCATGAACAGAGTTATAGTTAACAGCCTCCTTCCCTATGTGACCGTTGAAGTCCCCTCCTATAAAAATTTTTTCGTCGATAGGGATAGCTTCCAAAAGGTCACCCAAATTATCCCAAAACTCACGTTTCACTTGCTCATCAAGCCCAACTTGCGGTCCATACGCACTAATGATCGAGACGACCTCTTCCCCTACCACAACTCTAACTAGCATAATCCTATCATTGCACCGCCTTACTCCTACTACTTGCTTTAAGATCTCATTAGCTACGAGAATACCGACTCCACTTCGTGTCCCATCCAAACCGGTATACCAGAGTTTGTATCCCTTCAAAACACATGCCTTTTGCCCCTTCCACCTGGTCTCCTGAACACAGGCCACCTGAATCCTATATTTAGAGAGTTCAGTTGCCAATTCCAACGATTTAGCTTGAAGGGTGCCTATGTTCCATGTACCCACTCTGAGTTCAAAGCCCTGGTTACGTTGCCCCCTTTGCCCCCCCCCCCCTCCTTGGACCTGACTTTAGGTTACCATATGTCTGCTTGGACTCTATACTCGCCTACCCGTGGATAAGACAAACACAAACACAAACACAAACACAAAAGAAACGAGCAAGCAAGGACAAAACCAAAGAGATACACCAAAACCAAAGAGACTATCCAAAAACAACAATAAACTCAACAAAACAAATTCAAAAAGTTAAGAGAGGACAAAAACAAAACAAAAGAAAACAAGTCCAAACGATAAACAACAAGTCACAAAGATGATCAAGAATTGAAATTACAAAAAAGGTGATCAAGAATTCAAAAAAAAAAATGATCAAGAATTGAAATTACAAAAAAGATGATCAAGAATTCAAATTACAAAAAAGATGATCAAGAATTCAAAAAAAAAAAAAAAAAAAAAAGATCAAGAATTCAAATTACAAAAAAAGATGATCAAGAATTGAAATTACAAAAAAGGTGATCAAGAATTCAAAAAAAAAAAAAATGATCAAGAATTCAAATTACAAAAAAGATGATCAAGAATTCAAAAAAAAATGATCAAGAATTCAAATTACAAAAAAGATGATCAAGAATTGAAATTACAAAAAAGGTGATCAAGAATTCAAAAAAAAATGATCAAGAATTCAAATTACAAAAAAGATGATCAAGAATTCAAAAAAAAAAAATGATCAAGAATTCTTCAACTAAAAATAATTATTTTACAGTGAGATTATTTCTATTGAGTAGCTTTAATCTACACTAATTACCATTTACCATGCATATATTCTTCAACAAGAAGTTATTTGAGGTCATCTAGTCAACTAAGACAACAAAGTTTAAAGCTTAAAGCTTAAAGCTTATATGTTGCATCAGAGAACATAGCATCGTATCTCAACGACTTTTCAGTTTGCGTCTCTTTATTTGCGCCACTTTTCATTTAAGTCGGTCTCATAAGTTTCGCACCCATATTTTTAATACTGGTCTCACTCTTTTAATCTCATCTAAATAACTTTTTCTTGCGTTTTTTAATAACTACACTTTTGTTATCCACTTGTTTTAATCTTATTCTTACAATTTCTTTATCTACTAAATTTCACTCAAACACTCTTAAGGGAGTACGGGTATGGATTGTCCGTCAACTTCCCTTATTCTGACCCTATTTTCGGGCGGATTATTGAATTGATGATAATAACGACTAAATTTCACTCAAAATACAATTGGTGCATTTTAAAATGGACAGATAGAGTAATACTCTAGAATTGTAAATATGCTGTATAGTGACTGCTAAATGCTCGATATGTTACAACATAAAGCTAATATGCATTAATTTTCCCGGAGTAACTTTCATGTGATTCTCACTTGTCTCTTTGAGTTTGCACTATAAGGCTCTCGTTGATAATTGTACGTTGGGGCCATAGTGTAAAAATGTTGTACGGCTGCGATTGCGGTAAACCATAAGATATCCATTGATACAATCTAAAACGCTTTTTTTACACTTTTATAACCCCGGGAATATATCAATTTGTTTGATTTGAAAACCTTTACAACGCAGCAGGTGATGCTACGCGGTGTGCCGATGCGGCCTTATTTATAATTTACACTATGGTTGGTGCTAGAACTGTCAAAATTTATCTGATTAACCAAAACTGAATATTATCCTACTTACCGAAATTGATCAAAACTTTACTCAACTCAACCCCGCATATTATAATCTAATAAGTTTAGAAATATGCCCGAACACTCGAACGTTCACCTCCAATTGTTGTATTAGTGTATTTATTAAATCCCTTCTATTATATGACATGACATATTATGCTTGCTTGCCTTATTGCATGAGGCTGTTGGTGATTGAAGGGTGTTGTAATAAGAATAAGATTCCCTTAAAAAGAAGGACATGCCTTAATTTGCATGAGACACAAAATAGGAGTAAAACATATATCCCAATTAGGGTAAGTATAAAGTACAAAAACTAAAGTGTATGATCACTCTATGAGGTTACTAGTTTATGATGAAGACGTGTGATGTTGGCTACCTCTACTCTAAATTGCTACATAAAGCTTGATACCATCTACTTGCTTCATAAAAGCAATGATGTGATTGTACAATTATTCACTGTCAATGAACCAACTCAATCAAAAGCTTAAGTTAATGGTTGAGGCGTCCATGATATGTTATATACTCTAACACGCCTTCTCAAACGAGAGCCATTTGGGCTAGAAGTGTGGATGCAACACAGGCCCTCCTCATACCTGGTGCTAAATATTCCACTTTTAAATGAGGGGTGATTGAGATTCGAACATGTGACCTCTTGTCACACTGGCTTCTGATACCATGTCAAAGAACCAACTCAACCAAAAGTTTAAGCTAATGGTTGAGGCGCCCAGGATATGTTATATACTCTAACATTCACTCTTTAGGGTTCGACCCCTAGGCGCAGGTATTAATCGAGGTTTCTTGACTGCGTGCATCTCTCTTTACTCCCTTCTTGGGGGTACGAGATATGATTTCTTTGCATTTTTCAAGAAAAAGAAAATCCCCACTTAGACCCTGTCTTGTGCGGGATACCGAAAAAGTCCTTCTGTCTTTACCTTTTTGTTTCGTATTATTTGTTATGTTTGACTAAAAAAGGTCTTAACAGTTTTTATCAAAGTGAAACAAATAATATAAACGAGAGAGTAATCCTTAGGTCGAGTTGCTATTTACATGGATAGTACTCTCTTGCATTTTGTAATATTAATCAAATATCATTCTCACTTAATTTTATTTGACACTAAACTCGAGAAGATAAAGAGAGTACTGATCGGTCATTTGCGTATCATGAGGAGAGGTTCTAAGCATGTTTAACATATTCGATAGCGCAAGGTCCTGAAATTTCGAGGGCCTCAATATTATTTTTTCTTAGCTCTTGTATAAGTTGTACAAAGGAGTTGTTAATAGGGATGTATTGTCAAAAATAGTTATTGTTGGTTGATTGTTTCTTACAAGAAAACAAATTGTATCAAAATTAAAGTATTAAATGTGATCGTGATTTGCTAATTTGAGTTCATTTTCATTTTGTATGCTCTTTTAATTTCGTGCTTTAGTGATTGATATTTGAGTGTATTCAAGTAAGTTTTCGGTCCTCAATCATGTCTACCTATCTTTAATGATGTGTCCTCATCGCATGTATGGACACCATTATGTAGCTTATAAGGACTTTGATCGAAGATGAGGAATGTTCGAGGATCATTTAATAGTGTTCTGTTGTTATTTGGATGCCCTATGCATCATCTCGGGCTAGATGAATGTAGCTTCAGTGTTAGAGTATATAACATTTCATATGCCTCAACTATTAGTTTATGCTTTTGGTTGAGTTGGTTCTTTAACATGGTATTTTTCAGTTTTGTGAAACTATCTTCGAATCCCACCAATCACCATATAAAATGTCACGAGTTCGAATGTCAATCACCCCTAATTTAAAGAGGAAAATTTAGCGTCAGGTATAAGGAGGGTCTGTGCTGCATCCACAATTCTAGACTAATAGCCTCTCGTGTGAGGGGGCGTGTTAGAGTATATAACATATTTTGGGGCCTTAACCATTAGCTTAAACTTTTGGTTGTGTTGGTTCCTTGACATGATATCAGAGCCAACGTGATAAGAGGTCACAGGTTCGAATCTTAACACACCTCAAGTAAAGTGGAATATTCAGTGGCCCCAAAAAACTCTCGTGTGAGGGGTCGTGTTAGAGTATATAGCATATCTTGGAGTTGGTTGAGTTAGTTCCTTAACACTTTTAATATAATGAAGGACCCATTTCAAAATACATTGCAAAAATAAATATGGTCTCTAAAATCTTTGCTACATCGCTAGTTTGGCAACTTCATAGAGGAAAAAATAGTTTGCCTTACACTTTAAAGAATCTTCTTCTTGTGTTGATGAACTTGACTTTCAATTTTAGGCTAGGAGACTTGGTGTTTATTCACTTGCTCTTTAGTAAGGGTGTTTAATGGGTTGAGCCCTCATTTTGAGCCCTTATTTGGTCCGTTTTTAGAAGGACTTTGTAAAGATGGGGTTGAAAATGGGTCGGGCCAAAAACGGACTCGACTATAATTAGAATGAAACGGGCTATAAAAGGGCTCAATAAGGGTTGGAAATGGACCTTTGTAAAGCCCGGCTCATTTAAAGCCCATATTATGTTTAAAAGGCCCTCATCCAACTCAACCCATTTTTACTTAAATCCGGCCCAATCCTTATCTGACCCACTAAACACCCTTACTCTTTCGGCCGGTTTGGTTAATGGTACTAAATGGTGATAATGGAAATGATTTATAGTGTAAAATTTCATCAAAAGTTCCATGTCATTCTCATGGTAATGAAACTTTGATCACAAAAAAGTAAAGTTCACAAATTTCCATTATCACCTAATACCACATCTCTCAATGGTAATGCATTGCAATGAATTTTATGAAGAAAATGAGATGATTAAAGTTGAACAAGCATGACCATCAAGTTAGCCAAGAGATGTTTCAACCAAAATTACACTAGTTTTTCATTCCTATTACCACCGTTTATCACCAGTCACCACGTACCAAACGGGCCGTTTAGCCTTTTTGCTTAGTTGGTGCTTGTTGGGGATACCACTCACTTACAATATGGTTCTTGCTCATTATCATCAATTCTTCATCCCATGTCCAAAATATGAGCTAGAATCAGAATTTAGATTTTTAAGAATAAACCATAACCCTTTATTTGTAAAAGGTTAATAGGTTGGTTTTTTAGAAGTAATTTTTCTTTTATTTTTAATTGTAGTTTTCTATTTAAAAAATAAAATTAAGCTATAAACATGAGTGAAAAATTAAATTATTTAGGAAAAATTACCATGAATAATACAATCTTTTATTGATTTCTTTACAATAACACAAACTATTGAATAATACTAACTAACAGGTGTATTTTCCACTAGCTAACTTAACCTATTAGTTACGGTCATTTTATAAAAAAAAATAAATAAAAAACAAAACAAAACCACCCTTTTAACTCTTTTACTAACCCATCCCAACCCCTACCCTCGTATTCAAAAGCGGATACTGGGTCGGTCCGGTTCCGAAAATCCGAGTACCCGCTTTTCCGGATATCTGATTTTGCTATCCGGTTCCGACCCGGTTTAAATCGGGTACCCAGAATCCGAATATCGGGTTTAAACCGGGTCAAAAACCGGGTACTCGGTTTTGTGTCTCAAATAATTTTTTTTCTTAGTTTTTTAAGTACAAGACTAACAAAATAATTATGATAATAATAAACAAACAAATGGCAAGATTAAATTTCAACACAAAAAAATTTAAAAATCAGTAACTATTCTAATACTCAACAAAAAAATAAAAATTCATTAACTATTGTAAAGAAAAAAAAAACAACTAAATTTCAACTCAAAAACAGTAACTAATAAAAAAAATGGCAAAATTAAATTTCAAGACAAACAAATAAAAAATAAAAAAAACTAACAAAAAACGAAAATCAACAACTTCAGTCCAGGCAGCAGGCACCAACAAAGTACAAACCAGAACAAAATCAGTTCTAAATTAGAACTAGAAGCTTAACCACTGACGAAGTGACGGCTACTTCAAATACTACACCAAACAAAAATCTAGAACTTAGAAATCTAGAAATCTAGCACTTCAAATACCTAGGTTTAAAAATTGTGAGGGATGAGATGAGAGTTGTGAGGAAGAAGCAGATGAAACGGCAGTGTGAAGGGATGAGATGAGAGAGGGAGAATTAGGGTTAACTTTGGCCTTTGGGTTTAAATACCTAGGTTTAAAAATTGAATTTTAGACTCAATTAAAAGAAAGTAAGAAGCAACACAGCCGGCCCTACTGGCAGTAAAAAATTTTTTTTTTTTAAAATAAAAATTCGGATGCCGAGTACCCGGATTTATAATAATGTGTATCCGATTCCGACCCGAATATCCGGTTTATAAACCGGGTACCCGGTCCGGAATATATGCTTTTCAAAATTCGTTTTTTAAAACCAGATACCAGATAAACTGGGTCGGTTTTTAAAGTCGGATATTTTTTAACACCCCTAACCACCACTGCTCCACCCACACTCTCCTACCCCAACTGTCCTCTACCTCCTTTGTAGCCAACCCATCTTTGAAACCCTCACCTTAATCTTCCACCCACCACCAAATATCCAAAGTCTAGTTTGTCCATTCGCCACGACACCACCACGATATCCAGATTCGACCACCATAAAAGTCGATAGTGGTTTTGTTTTATGGGTTTAAATCTTTGGAAAATTTGCCAAGAATAATCCCAACTATCACCCGTTGGCCAGAAATAATCCCAACTATTGATTATTTTTTAATAATCCCAACTATTGATGAAGTTTGCTGAAAACAGTCCCACTCTATTTTCAACCGGCTGTAGAAGGTTTTTTGAGTATTTTTTTTTACCTTTTTTTAACTTTAATATAGGTTTACCTAATTTGATGAAGGAAAGTTTTAAAAAAAAAAGTAAAAAAAATACTCAAAAAACCTGCTACAGCCGGTTGAAAATAGAGTGAGACTGTTTTCAGCAAACTTCATCAATAGTTGGAATTATTAAAAAATAGGAAAAATTGTCGGGAATAATCCGAACTATTCGCAAACCTCTGTGAATAATCCCAAGTATTGATTATTTATGAATAATCCCACCTTTCAAGTCTATTTGCTCGTGGCACCCCAAATGAAATTTGACCTACTATTACAGGTTAGAGTGATCTTTCATATCCTTTAATTCCCTAAAATAAACATTACCCAAAAAGTCATTCCTTCTCACATCAACTTCATTTGCTGTTTAACATTCTTCTCACCATCTCCTTCAAAATTTCAAAATCTTGAACCACCATTGTCATTTATAATCATGAAGCTTCACCCATAATCAAGACTCACCATCATTAACTGTAATTTCCCAAAAAACTTAGGGTTTTTTTTGCTTCAACAGTGCCGAAATTTTCCAGAAAAAACGAAGCACCATTGTTGCTCTGTAAGTGCGAATTTCTTGGTCTGTACGTGCGAAATTCTCAATTAAACCATGGTAATTTCTTTGCCATTCCTCACTTTAATCTTTGATTCTTTAATGTTTTCTTTGTTGTTATAGAAATGCATTGGTAATTATGTTCAATTGTGTTGTTTTTTTAGGTTAATAATTTTAAAAAATTTCAAGTGATGTTTTGGTATGGGGGTAAATTCAAAAGGACTGGGGTAGGGTTGGATTATGTGGGTGGGGAATATAGAAGTCTTTCACTTGATCCTGATTGCATTTCATGGTTTGATCTTGATGATTTGGTGGTCACTAGTCTTGGTGTTAATTATGAGCATCAATAATATTGTATTATTTGCTTCAAAATTGTAATACATTTGAAGAGGGCTTGCGTAGGGTTAATAGTGATGAATCAGTCATGGAAATGGCTGAAATTGGGGCCAAAATGAAAGTTGTTAAAGTTTTTGTTGTTAGGGATGTTGATGATGATGAGTTGTGTGTAGAGATTAGTAAATACTTGTCTCATAAACAATTGGGTAGTAAACCATGTATTTTGGCTTGATGATGGTATATGTAGTATATAGGCAAAATTCGTATATGTAGTACCCTTTTTTGATGGCTTAATGATCAAGTACATTACTTGATGGTATATGTAATTAAATATGTAAGTGCCAAGAAGATAATGCAATTGACTTTGTACTCAAAACAAAGGTTTATATTAGAAATGCAATTGATGGCTTAATGATGTACATTACTTGATGGCTTAATGATCAAGTACATTACTTGATGGCTTAGTGTTTATATTAGAAATGCAATTGACTTTGTACTCAAAACAAAGGTTTCATTTCATAGAAGTTCAACATTGATATTACATTGCCAAATCAATACAACAATATCCCAATTACAATACAAATCAACCATGAACACATAACAACATATGCAAGTGATTTAACTAAGATAGCTTGCTTCATAACTTCAGCCTTGAGAGCAACATTTTCATTCTTCAAATTGTGGTTTTTAAGCTTCAATTTTTGGACTCTTTCCTTCAAATTTGCATTTTCAGCCTCTAGCCAATCGACCCTCTCAAAACGAGTTTCAGTAGAGACAACATCACTTTCCCACTTAAAGAATTTGCAACTTGAATCCTAAAGAACAAGAAATTTCCATCAATTCCAAAATTAGGGTTTATTTTCAAACAAGAATGTGATAAAGTTTAGAGGTTTACTTACGGGCCAATTTGGACAAGAATAAAACTTTTCTCCGGGACGAGAACCCCTTTTAGCAACCTGCAATTTCGCCAAAAGCCCATGGTCACATCTCATGCCATTATTTGAGCTTGAAGCTCTACTATGGCTTCCGGAACTATTACAGTTCATTTACCCAAAAAAAATTAAAATTATAGCTTCTTTTATGGAAGAAAGTGAAGAAGGAAGGACACAATGGAAGAAGAAGGTGAAGATTGAAGAAGAAAGTGGAATAAATTGAAGAAGAACAATGGCTTTTGGCATACAAATCAATACCTGGGTAAATAAAGAGGGATTGAAAAAGACATGAAGAAGACAACCTGCTACAACCTGTTGCAGTAGGTGAAATTTCATTTGGGGGTGCCACGAGCAAATACTCTTCAAAGGTGGGATTATTCATAAATAATCAATACTTGGGATTATTCACAGCAGTTTGCAAATAGTTCGGATTATTCCCGACAATTTTTCCTAAAAAATAATCAATAGTTGGGATTATTTCTGGCCAACGAGTGATAGTTGGGATTATTCTTGGCAAATTTTCCTAAATCTTTTTGATGGGTTTAATTGATTTGGGGAAGTGGTTTCTTCATTGGTTTGGCTTTGGTCGCCAGCGTGTAACTTTCGTTGGTGTAGTAGGTTGGGCTAGCTATGTTGAGGGTGGTGCCGGGCAAGGGAATTAGGGCATTGAAAGTATGGAAAGGTCGATGGCATTAGGAAAAGTGGAAATACACCTGTTAGTTGATATATTTATGGTTAATCAATTGTTTATATTATTGTAGTAAAATTAGTGAAATGTTGTGTTATTGACGGTAATTTTTTAATTATTTAAAAGTATGATTTGGAAAATTTTCTCAAAATAATCCCAACTATTACCCGTTAGTAAAAAATAATCCCAACTATCAATTATTTTTAATAATCCCAACTATTCTCATAATTTGTTGAAAAAAATACCCACCCCCTTGTTACCGGCTGAAACAGGTTATTTTTCACTTTTTTTTCCTTTTTTTTACTTAATTGTTCAAAATTAACCCTTCCCCTCATCTATTAAATTAATTAAAAAAGAAAGATTCAAGTGGAAAAGTTACATGTTGCAGCAGGTTAAAAAGGAAGGTGAATATATTATCAACAAATTATAAGAATAGTTGAGATTATTAAAAAATAATTAACATTTGGGATTATTTTTTGCCGACGGATAAAGGAAAGGACCGTAAGAGTGTATTTGGAATTATTAAAAAATACCCACCCCTTGTTGTCGGCTGAAACAAGTTATTTTTCATTTTTTTTTCTTTTTTTTTTACTTAATTGTTCAAAATTAACCCTTCCCCTTATCTATTTTTATTAATTAAAAAAGAAAGAAAAAAAATTTGAAAAGTTACATGTTGCAGTAGATTAAAAGGAAAGTGGATATATTATCAATAAATTATAGGAAAAATTATCTAGAATAATCCAAACTATTCATGATTTTCCTACAATAATCCCAACTATTGATTAACCATTAATAATCCCAACTTTAAGGAGTATTTTCCTAGAGTGAACTTGGATAACCCGATGACCTACTATACTAGGTAATTCACCAAAAAAATAAATCAAAAATTAATTTAAAATATTTTTAAAAATTTACACAAAAAATTCTAAGTAATAAAAAAATCATAAATTTTTTAAGAATATTTTTTTAACATTTTTTTTGATATTTTATTTGAATTTATCTTTTTAAAAAAAAATAAAACGTCACTAGGTTAACTCTAAGAAAACGCCCCTCAAAGTTGGGATTATTCATGGTTAATCAATAGATGGGATTATTGTAGGAAAATCGTAAATAGTTTGAATTATTCTAGTTAATTTTTCCTAATTTATAAGAATAGTTGAAATTATTTTGAGCACATTTTTTTTTTCTAATTTTGAAAGATTTAAAAAATACACTCTTACGCTCTTACCCGTTTTCTTGAACCCGAAACCAAAACCCTAGCAAAACCAATTTTTTCATCTCTCCTTCCAATCTCCGACACTGCCGAACCCAAACCACCATTCGAACACAGGAATCAAAGGAAGAGAGAAACTATGGGATACAAAGGAAAGAAGAGAGAAAGAGAAGGTTCCAACAACAATGGCGGAGGAGAAGAAGAAGAATCAAAACCTTCAACTACAACTATTAAGAAGAAGGAGCAATTACTACCTTCAATGATTAAGAACAAACAAAAAAGGTCTGAAATTCATTCCAAACTCAAACGTGAAAAAAAACTCGAAAAGCGAAAGAAGCATAAAGCTCGCGATGCTGCTGATAAACGCGCTATGGAACTCGGCGAAGAGGTAAAATCCTTTTTTTTTTCTTTTGAATCGCTTGATTTGGAATTGAAATTTGAATTCATGATGGTTTTTTTTTTCGAATTTGGTGCAGCTTCCGCCGAGGCCAGTTCCTAAGACTATTGAGAATACTAGAGAAGCTGATGAGACTGTCTGCAAGCCTGATGATGAAGAGGTTTGCTTTTTTGTTGTTTTGATTGGATTATTTTGAGGATATTTGTCAAGTTGTGGTATAATAGAATCATTGATTGTTGTGTCTTTTTTATTTAGTTGTTTGCGGAGTTGGAGACTGATGAATTCAGTGCAGTTTTGAAAGGTGAACGGGTTCCAAAAGTGTTGATCACAACTTGCCGCTTCAATTCCACTGTAAGATGTTTGATTTTTTATCAGTTACGTTTGTATTGTTATTTTGATCCTTGTTGTGTATAGTAATGTATATGTATTAGAATTGTGCTTAGCTTGTTAGAGAAGTGTTGTTTAAAAAGATGTACTTAATTGTAGCTCTTAGAGTATTTTTGTGGTTTCTTATGCCTTGTTAGAGTTATTTTCGATGGCAGCTTACATGTGTTGAAATGCAATAAGAATGGGGCCTTATGTTTCTATCTTTATCCCTAGAACATCCATGAATAAAGGTACAGATATACTTGATCAAACAAATTACTGTAGCAATGATTCAGTAATGAAAACAATTAGAAAAAAAGCAATTATAAATAAACACACAATCTTTAATGAGGTTTACCCAGCTTGAGCTACATTGTCGGTGATGGCTAGCTTTGGTTGGTAGTAGAGAATCAATGGAGCTTAAAGAGCACATCATTACAATACATAGAGGATTACACTTGAAAAGAGAGAAAAGAAGAAAGAAAGGTTAAGTTTTTGGTCTTAGAGTTAGAATCTTTAGATAATTTAGGTTTAGTGTAAATATCTTCTTTGTATACTAGCAGTGCATTACAATTGATGCCCATGTCATAATAGATGAATTTCCCAGCCGTGATAATCTTACGTAGGAAAAGGACAGCACCAAATTGGTGCTCGTTCGAGTGTAGATCCCACGTTCTATTAATTTATTGCTGGTTGACTGCCTTCAAGGCGTGTAGGCTGCCTGCCTATTGATGCATTGTTCGAGCACTCAAAGCTGCACATTAATCAAGTGTCTCTACACTCATACAACATCACACTTATCACTTACGGTATCTGAAACTAAACTCGACACACTATGGTGCATACTCAAGTCACCGAACACAACATGCATTGTAGTTCCTTCTAATATTTTGGGATGTCAAAGATAATAAGCTAGTACAACCTTTTCTCAAATAATAGTACAATAAGTGATTTATGCTGGAATGTTGCTGCTTTCATTGAGTGGGTGAGGAGAATGGGGCATAGCTATCATAGAATCTCTATAAGTTGCCAAGCTCTTACATGATGTTTTCCAATAGTGACGATATTGTGTGGGTAGCGAAGGAGGAAGCAGCGATATTCTTTTCTTTTTTTTTTTTGGAATCACACTTGGTGATTGATAAATATATGAGTCGTTAATATTTTAAGTCATACAAATAAAAAAAATGATCTTTTGAGATCATCAATTGTGTTTCCAAACGTTGTCTGGACATTGGCAACAACAATGTATGTGATATTCATTTAACATCTTTTGTTTGGATGAGGAACTAAGTATAAAGAGAAGTTAAGAATGGGTATCTGCTCCATGATTAAGACGATCGTTGAAGCATTTATGTGGTTAGAATGACATGAATTGAGGGAATATATGACAATTTATTTGAACGACTATTGGAGAGTATATAATAATTGGAATTGATATTGTTAGCTGTAGACTAGAATTAAATATTAGTATCAGACTATCAGTATTAGATAGGATTGGATAATAATACCCTTAGAGATGATTTTTCGCGCTGAATTGTTTTGCAGCTGACCCATATTGTTGGGATTAAGACCTTTTGGCATTATTGTATTGTTGCATCTTTAAGGTGTCGGCATAGTGTAAAAATGAGGTAACGGTTGCGATTGCGGTATCGGAACGCTGATGCGGTAACGGGAGTGATGCGGTTATCATATCGGCTTAATATCGGTCGAAACCATAAGAAATCTCTTAATGCGGCCCAAAACGCGGTTTTTTTACACCTTTACAACGCGGAAAATATCGGTTCGTTTGTTTTGAAAACCTTTACAACGCGGCCGATGCGATGCGATGCGGCTTGTTTTTATTCTATGGGTGTCGGTATTCTTCACTAGGCGCTTTTGGCAATCAGGACTTATTGTTGATGTGATACAATCGTAAAATGTATATCCATACTACTTAGTGTTTACCCCCTGTTGTGTATGATTTTGTTTATAACTTCATTTGCTCGTCTTATATCAACTACAAAACAAATGCAATTTACATTATGTTTCATCTTTTTACCGCTTTGCAGAGAGGTCCTGAATTTATTAAAGAATTACTTCAAGTGATCCCAAATTCGTCTTATCGCAAGAGAGGGACGTATGACTTGAAAAAGGTTTGAACATCTTTCCTATAGTCCTGTTTTTCTAATTGGGGAAACATGGTTGGTGATACTTGCTTGCAGAACATCTTATTTATTTGATCTTTTGTCTATCTCTCAGATCATTACCTACGCGAATAAAAAAGATTTCACATCTTTGATTGTTGTGCATACAAATAGAAGAGAACCAGGTCAGTGACAATTTTCTCAAATCAACTGTCATTCGTTGTTGTCATTTTATTCTGAATCCCTGCCCTGTCCTCTTTGTGTCAACAAGCAGACTATATCACCTAATTCTGTAATTATGTGGTGTTGTAGATGCGCTCTTAATTATTGGCTTGCCTGATGGACCAACTGCACATTTTAAGCTTTCCAAGCTTGTTCTGCGAAAGGACATTAAGGTTTCTTACAATTTTATGCTGTTAATTCTGAATCGCATAAATATACATTTGCAATTTTCAACTGAATTGCACTGTTTTATTGTGCATCCTTATTCCTTACACATTTTTGTGTGTAATTTTGCATTGATGTATATTTGTGGATTGCGCTAGCATATATTGTGAGTTTTATGGTACCGTCTTTCTCTTACCTTAGCGGAAAGAGATATTTCTCCATTTTGTCTACAGGCAAGCATTACCTATAGTGTGTAAACTCATCATGATCTTCCTGCAAATCTTGCGAGTGTTCTCAGGTTCTGCCTAATAGAACTGCGTAAAACTGAAATGCTTATTTCTGGAAAATTATGTTTGAAGCTATCGATGGTCCAGTATCTTGTTTGTTTCACTGCTATGACTAATTGCACTGTGGCTTTTAATTTTATTTGTAGTAATGCATCTTTTGACGTGTAATTCTTTTATGCTCATGAATTAATTATGTTTTGCAGAACCATGGTAACCCAACCACTCATTGGCCTGAGCTAGTTCTAAATAACTTCACCACTAGGCTTGGCTGTCGTGTTGGAAGGTCTCTTCTGTTTCCTCTTTTGTATATACATTTCAAGTTTGCGCTTCTAGTTTTTTTCTTCTGCATTCTTAAGTCTTTGATTGATCTCACTATCATTGCTTGCTTTTGTTCTCCAGAATGATTCAATCTATCTTTCCCCAAAATCCAGAATTCCGTGGTCGTCGGGTTGTTACTTTTCATAATCAACGAGATTATATTTTCTTTCGCCATCATAGGTGTGTTTGGTGTCACTTGTTCTAGTAGTTGGAATTTGTCCTCCCATTTGGATTCTGCTGTATTAATTTTTTGAATTTGATATTACCCTAGGTATATCTTTGAAAAAAAAGAAAGCAAGGCTACAGACTCAAAAGACAAGAAAGTTAAGGCACAAGAAAAAGTCATTGCTCGTCTTCAGGTGTGTATTTTTTTCTTTTATGGTTTTCTTCGTCACCTCTTCTCTTGCACCTTCACTTTTTTACAGAAAGTCTTTGTTGACCTTTGATTCTGGAAAATAAGCATGTCAGTTGTCTGTTTACATGTGAAATATAGATCACTCCCTTCGTTTACTATTTGTTTTGTTGCTAAGGTTGTGTCCCAGAAGTAGGAATGATAATAATTTTTTAAAAAGCTTTTTTTGGTAGAATCTTAGGATGCACTAAAGAAGTTTTATTGATTAATGCATCAGGAATGTGGCCCTCGGTTTGTATTGAAATTGATTACTCTCCAACATGGAACCTTTGATTCTAAAGGTGGTGAATTTGAATGGGTACATAAGGTAAGTTACTTGCAACATGTAATGTTTGAGTAGAAATCAATCAAAGTTGCTATTGTACATTCTTGTGGCAAAGCTGTATTCTAATTTGCTTTAATTTTATGTATGAAACAGCCGGAAATGGACACCAGTCGGAGAAGATTTTTCTTGTGATTCAGTAGGCAAATTGTTGACCCATTGGGTAATTGTAAAGTCACAAATTTTGTCAGAGCTTTTCCTTGAATTCCAGTTTCCTACTTATATTTTATCTATGAACACATATTTTATTGATGAAATAACATTGAATTTTGTTTGTTTGAACACTTTATTTACTTATCTGTTGGAACATTATTTGCTACAATTCTACATCTTTCGCCTTTCCATTACATAAAGCGACAATAGAAGCACTAAGCCGCTTTATGAGTTGGAGGCACATCAAAAATGTAACACCGCTAAAA
The DNA here is from genome assembly GCA_019776075.1 of Amaranthus palmeri. NCBI lineage: Eukaryota > Viridiplantae > Streptophyta > Magnoliopsida > Caryophyllales > Amaranthaceae > Amaranthus > Amaranthus palmeri. The sequence goes on from JAAKBH010000044.1 coordinate 184,248, forward strand.
CTAGCTGCTTTTGTCCAAGTTTGTACAGGTGGAGGAATGATTAGTAGATAGATGCATTCTACAGTCATTAAGATCCAACTCATAGTTTCCATGATAGATTTCATCAACATGGTTTTACCTTTGTTTTCTGTTAGTCTGGAAAAAATCCTGAGTATTAGAGTACCCACTACCAAAGCAGTTGTCACCGACCATCCCCTGTAGACCAACATTCCTCCCACGACTAGAACTTGTTGCCTACAGACACATGACAAGCATTCACCTGAGAACTTGGACAACATTAGGGCATCTAGACCTGTGTAGTAAGGCAGGATTACGGAGTCCAAGTGTAATGCTGTATGTATAATTCCCGATATGGTTGATGCCTCCAGGAAAACATACTTGATGTCACTTTCAGTTTTAGTGTTGAAGGCAAGAGCCGAAACCCGAACTAATTGGAAAATCGCAGGACCATTATATGACAAAGGGAACGTGGTGTTTATCCTGTGTCCCTTTGCCATGATAACAAGGATGACGGGTAGAAAAATCGGACCTGATGGTAGAAAGTATCTCCGTAGGTGCTTGAGTCGAGTCAGCAGAGCTGGCTTCCTCCTGCCTATCATCCCCGCCACCATTAGAATTGTAGTTGCTAAGAATGTAACCATCATGAACACAAAGACCAAATTATCGACCCAAGACGGGTAATCTCCGAGATAGTTGCTGTTGCAGTAGTAGTGGTACGGACAGTTGATTGGATCTAATGTTTCCTCCAATTGCCATTTTGTACATTTGAAGAAGGCTTTCTGAATATCCCCCTCCCTTATTGTTGACAGAAATGCAGAATTTCTGGTTTGCAGAAGTTGGTTAAACATATTTTGTCTGTCTTTTGCATATTAAAGTATCAATTTGCATACATTCCAAGTTTGATTTATAAGATTTTGCTGTGATTTTAATCTCTAACTCTTTAAGGGAAAGGTGGGTCCTCCCTCAAATTGTTGAGCAGTTGTTTTTAGGGAATGAGAATTGGATGAAGATTGACCAACAGCAAAAACTTTTTGAAAAAGAGCAGATCATTTCTGGTCTTTGAAGAAGATTGAGATATCTGACTGATCTTATCTTACATTTATACATGTATATGCTGTGAGTTGCAAGGTAAGACTCTTTCTCAAACTTGAGCTTGTGGTCGATTCAGATTATACGTTATAAAAACCCGATCATGGTTTTATTCTGTTATTAGATATAATTAATTATAATAATTAATTAATTTTATAGTATTCTTAACTTTGAACTCTGTTGATAATTATACTTTAATGTTATTTGCTTGTTAGTTGATGAGATTGGATTTAGTCTTTAAGTCTTTGGGGCTAATCTTTGTATGGAAGGAATGTTTGTTGATGATTGCTACTTCAAATTTGTTAGCTTTTGAAGTTGTTGGAAGTCATTTACTAAAACTGGTTAATGAGGAAATAATTTGACACGTGGCTTTGTTAAGATGATTAATTATTATTATTATTATTATTATTATTATTATTATTATTATTGGGATTAATATATACACCCTCCGAATCTTTTTAGTTGTCTCATTTCCTTATTTAGCAAATTCATATCAATTGTCTCATTTTCTTTTTTGTCTATCTTTTTTTACCTAAATAGTAAATACCCTCACTTTTACTTCTCTCAATACTCAATTACTACCTTTACAATTAATTTAATTAATTAAAATATTCAACTACCACCTTTTTAATGCACCCAACACCATCCTTAATAACCGTGAAAATCCAAATGGGATATCTTTGATTCAGAGGGAGTATAACATATAGTTCACTTGGTCCAAGTTGAAGTTTTGCTTCCTAGTTGCAATGTTGCATACTATTAAAAAATTTCCAAGTTACGAATTGCGATGATGTTTTTTCCTGGTAAGGATTATGGATTAAATGAGTTGATTATTAATTTATTATGTTGATGGGTGTGTTCTAAATTCTAATTGTGATATTGGTCTTTATTCAATAACTCATGTGATACGGCGATTTGTCTAAAGCTCACTAAATTTTATTTTTAATTTAGACATAAAAAACAATTTTGAGACTTGAAATGTCACTTTTAAAGTTTTAATTATTAAGTTCAATGTTTGAGTTTTAAACTTTGAAATTAGCATTTTAAGTCTTAAAATTAGGGATGATAATTCAGTTCGAATTCGACCCTAGTCCGACTCGATCCAAGGAAAATAATCGGATTCGAGTTCGAGGTAAAAGTTATTCAACTTCGATTCCGACTTTATGGTCCGAGTTCGAGCTAGAGACGAACCGGAGTTGGACTTTATTTAGAATTCGACACTCCGACCCAACTCTGACCCTAAAGAAAATTCGATTTTTGATTTGACTTTGCCCTAATATTTTGTTTCCTTTAAAACTCTAGACGTGACTAATTCAAGCTCTCTATTATAGTAATTGTAATTTTTGATTTTGAAAAATTACTTAGTATTTTTATTCAGATTAATCATTTAAATATGACAAGTCAAATTAAGAGAAATAAAATACGTCAAATCAAAATGCGAGAAAAATTTGTTAAATGTGAATTCAAAGTACATATTTTTTTGTTGAATTATATTTGAAAAATATATTTTGTTAATTTTGTATGCTTTAAAATCATTAGTACAATATCACAACGATAAAGTTTGATAAGAATTCGACTCCGCATCCGACTCTGTTGGAGATCCAGGAGTCCGAGTCGGGGCAAACTTGGAGTATGCATATTCCGATTTCGAGTGGAGGTGGCTAGAAAAAAAAAGTTTGACTACTATCCGGAGCAAAGTCTCGGAGTATATATAATTCGAGTCGAGTCAGACCAATTGTCATCCCAAACAAAGAGGAGAAGTAGTAGTCACTCATAAACCGAAAGAAGATTTACTACTAAAACCAATTGGTGATAGTAAGAGTTACTCCTTGAGTATATAAAGTGATGCATACTCTTCTCTCTCTCCAATGTGCACTTTAACGGTTGATCAATGAGTGGCGGAACCACATAGTTCACAATGAGACCATTTGATCCCACATAGTCAACCGCGAAGCCAAAATTAACTCTATTACTAAGATAATATTCTCTCAATTCATTTTACTTGTCCCATTTTTACACTATTCATCAATTCTTTTTAATTTGTATTTTATTCTTAATCTATAAGTTAAAACATAGTCATGTGAGATCTTGTTTGATACGTCTCACTAGAAGGATTATTCGTATCAACTTTTCATAACTTTTAATTACGCATAATTAAAAATATTAAGAGTCAAAATATTACCTCGACAAGTGTGTAAAAGCAAATAGGACAAACTGAAATGAATTAGAGAGTATTTTTTTTGGAAAAATTACATTAAAAACTCCCAACTATTTGCGGTTTAAATATAAAACTCCCAACAATTGATTATTAATTAAAACTCCCAACTTTAGGCTCATTTTATACTTAAAGTCCAAGATGACTTATAACCAGACAAATTGGTTTTAGTTGAGAAGTAGCGGGATCTAATTGTATTTATTAATCACCTCACCCCTTTGACTTTACACGACCCTTCACGTACCCTCTCATTTTAACAACATGATAATCGGTTAAACATGTTATAAAATTGTATCGGTGCTTTAAATTTAAAATGGGCCTAAAGTTGAAAGTTTTGAATAATAATCGATAGTTGGGAGTTTTATATTTAAACCGCAAATAATTGAAAGTTTTTTAAGTAATTTTTTCTTTTTTTTTTGGGCTAACTTCTACTCCTATGAGGCTATAACTAACTAGGAAGGAATTGATGTAGAACCCTAATAATAAAAGGCATATACCCAAATCGAAAGAATAAGATAAACATCAACTAGATCGACAAGTAATGATTTGACGAGCCAAATTGATAAGTTACAGAATCTATTCTCTCATATTGATGTGGCCGTGGGTGGGTTTGCTGCTCTGACCAATCAAACTATGACTTTTTGTTTAAAATCTCGGGGCTCAACCATGAGTTTAAATTTTTGGTCGAGTAGTTTCTTGATATGGTATCAGAAGTCATCATAATAAAAGGTTACGAGTTCGAATTTTAACCCCTTTCAATTCAAGTGGAATATTTCACACCAGGTATAACAAGGAGGGTCAGTGATGTATCCACACTTCTAGTCCAAAGAGCTCTCGTGAGAGGGAACGTGTTAAAGTATAACATATTCTGAGGCCTCAACTATCAACTTAAACTTTTGGTTGAGTTGGTTCCTTAACAAAAAGAACATCTTACTCTTTGAATAAAGTTGTTTGAAAAAACGGCTTCATTTTAAGTAAACTCGTCGGTAAATTAATAATAATACTATATAAATATGGGTGAATATGAGCTGAACATCCAACTCTAAATGTGTTAACATCCAACTTAACTATCACTCTAGCTATAGGGTGCTATACGCTAGGTTTTAATCAAACAATTCGAGTTATGTTAATATGACTATATGAGTGGATTGGTAAGATGTTGCCTCCCTTTTTATATCCGATTATTCATACTTATCTAATTTTTTTTTACAATAATGGATGTAGTTTAGTACTCACGCCTAGATATATAAGTATTCAAAATTTCAAACCCATCCTTATTTACTATTGTCAACTAGATATATTCATTATTCTTTTATCGTTTCATATTCACTACATGTACGCATTATATTCATGCATCCCATATAATTGTACTTTCTTATAAAACTATTTGTATATTTAATTATTATGTTGTCAATGTTCTAATGTAGGAAAATTCAAATGTTAGAAAGGCAAATTGATGTATACGAATTTAATCTCTTGTCAAGAGCATTATATTTTAAATATTTATGTAATTTCTATTGGAGTACAATAATCTCTATTTTGCATATTTGCATGGTTGCTTTAACCATATGCAAAATGTTTGACAAGACTTAGTTTTTTTAGCTTGTCTCGTTAATTTGAGTATTTTATATTGTTTTTTTTTTTAATTTTCTTTAGTTTACTATTATGATATATTTTTTTAAAAAAAATTAGAGTTGCATTGCACCCATTATATTATGTATTTTTTAATTAAAAAATATAGCATTTAATTAATTTATTTATTTCAAAATTAGAATTGTGTGTGCATTTCTCCTTGTCCTCTGTTTGGAGGGGGAACATGTACGATAGATTCTTACCCTCCTCATCTCGAACCCTAACTTATGCGGAATACTGAATTGATGACTATGAGTCTATGACTATTCGGAAAATTAAAGTTGCATTACACCCCTTGCACCTTCATTGGGTGGGCCAATGACAAATTACAACTTTGACACTCATTTCTCCCCTAGCACAATATCATGACTAAGTTAAAAAAAAACACCCTACATACATAGCTTATATTGCAAGTGTTCCTAAGCTCAAGATAAAAATATCCTTCAAATCTAGAGACACCAAGAGAATAATAACACCCCAAAAGTCACCACCATTTCTACAATGGCACATATATATGTAACCCCACCATATACTTTTTCTATGGCACCTCCTATGGAAGATCTTATGCTTAAAAGGATAAACAAATATTCACCATTTTATTACTTTTCATTTGTTCCTTTGTTATTTTTATAGATACCAAAATTCCCTATAAAAGAATAATACCAAATACCACCCCAATCATAATAATCTAGGGGTGTCCCTTAGAATCTAGGGGTCCCCATAGGCCATAGCTTTAAACCCCAATTTGACCTTCTTGAATTGTCATGTTTATGCTTTTGTAACTCAATTATCTCCTCCTCCTTGTTGGACTTTTGGGTATGTATGTTGGTCTTTTGAGGTTATTTACTACTCACCCACCAAGTCAAAATGTTAATTCATATGTTTGCATTAGTTGTAAATTTAAATAATTAAATTATTTATAATTTGGGTTTTTGATGATTTGAGCTATATTAGAAGTTTTTTTTTTATAAAGTAGGGTAATAAGGAAGAAATGGGTTAGGAGAGAGGCAACGAGAATCGAATGTAGGACTTCATATAGAATACGTGCTTTAACTGAGATAAGACATGATTCTGGTTTATTAAAAGTTAATTAAAGATATTGTTTGCTACCAATGACCAATGGCAGACCTACCACTAGTGGAAAAAACCGCAAGGGCTGCGGTTTTTTAGCCCTTATGGGCTGCGGTTTTTGACCCCAGCCATTATTGTAGCAGCAAATAATATTAAATAAGGGCTGCGGTCAAAATACGCAGCCCAAAAAAGACTCAAGGGCTGCGGACAGGTCAAAAAACCGCAGCCCTTTAGCCTATTTTCAAAATAAAAAAAAAATTTTTTTTTTTTTTTTTCGTTTAATTTCATTCCAAAGAACAAGATCAAAGAACAAGAACATGAACAAACTCAGATCTTACAGAACATAAAAAAAAACCCAGATCGAAATAAAAGAACAAGAACATGAACTTTATAGATCTTACAGATCTTATAGAACAAAATAGATCAAACCAAACTTACAAATAAAAAAAAATGTAATAAAAAAAACGAAATAAAAAAAAACGAAAAAAAAAGAAATTACAACGAAATTACAACAAAATGTAGATCTAAAAACGGCAATTACAACCAAACTTTCAAATTTCTGCAATCCAAGAACAAAATTACAAAGAAAAAAACGAAAAAAACGGCATCCAAGAACCTTCGAAATTTCTTCAATAACCTTCGAAATTTCTTCAATAACCTTCGAAATTTCTTTAATGGAAGACGAAATCCAAGAACATTCTGCAATTTCCCTTGATTTTTAGGTTTGAAGAAAACGAAAATTAGGAAGAAGATGAAGGAAGGGTATTAGGTCCTGCCATGGCTGTTTTCACTGAAGATCTACAAACTCGAAATCTTCAAAAATTCTCTTCAAACGAAAACTCAGATCTTCAAAACTAATTTCTAGGGTTTATTGATAAACTCAGATCTTCAAAACAAACTCAGATCTGCAAACAATCAAAAAATGAAAAATTCTCTTCAAATGAAAATGTCTTCAAATAATATTGACATTTGAAGAAGAAGGAGTTAGAGAAGAAGAAGAAGGGAGTTAGAGAAGAAGATCTTCAAACAAATTTCTAGGGTGAAAAACGGCGTGAATTTAGGAATTTAGGGTTTATGAAAAAAGTTGGGTTTATGAAAAAAGTTGGGTGAAAAACGGCGTGAATTTAGGGTTTATGAGAAGAAGAAGCAGCGCCCTTGAATCTTGATGACTGACTTTATATGCAAAAACGGCGCCCTTAAGGACTGAATTTAGGGTTTATGAAAAAAGTTGGGTTGGGCTTCTAATTTGGGCTGCGGACATTTAAAAAAACCGCAGCCCTTTACTATTTTTTTTTTTTTAGAACTTTGGGGCTGCGGACATTTAACAAAACCGCAGCCCTTAATAATTTTTTTTTTTACCACATTTTTTTAACTCATATTGGCTGCGTATGCCTAAAAACCGCAGCCATTAAGTAGCAGCCAATAGCGTTTTTTCCACTAGTGTACGTTAGGACATTCCCTCCATTTTACATTAATTTTTCCAAGTTAAATAATTAGAAAACTTAAAAAATGAGAATATTAAAGATTCTTGTGTGTATGAGTAATTTGATCCAACAAATATATATAAATCATTAGTATAAATTTCAAAATACATTAAAATAAGTCATTGTAATAACCGAGAATCATTATAGTACGAATTAAAATATATATTTCGTATCGTTTAAACCGACCAATAAATCAAAAGTCAAAATCAACAAACTAGCAAACTAAAAGTTAAACTCAACAACTCATAAGCATACTAGAGGTGTTCATTCAGGTCATCGGGTTGATCGCGAGTTTTTTGTTCACATTGTTTTTACATAATTGTAGATCCATTTTTAAGTAGGGTCAAATCAGGTTCGATTGTAAAGTCGGATGTCTATCGGATCAACAAGTCTGTTTTGAACACCTTTAAGCAATCAGTAAGTCTCATAGGAGACGGTCTATTCTATAGACGGAATCCATGAAGCCCAGCCCAAAATATAACATAATATTTGGGGTTATAATAAATTATTTGGGGTTATAATAACTTATATTTGAGGTTATAGAATAGCATATTCGAGGTTATAATACCTGACATTTAGGATTATAACATAATATAATTGATATTATAATAAAAAAAATCAGTTAAGGGAAAGGCTGGCCCGATTTTGTGGTCTATCCTATAGACCGTCTCTTATGAGATTTTGTGTTAAGCAATACCTAAGTAAGAAGTGTACTCTTGATTTTGCAAGTACAAGTTGACAAAATAAAAGGGCTTAGTTGTAAAATTGTGGAGTTGTTAACCGCTGGTTCACTTATTTCATCTCTTCCTCCTCTTCTTCAAACCTAAAACCCTGAACCGAAAAAAGCATCTAATTTTCCAGAAAAAGATATCTGATCATTCATTTTAATTTCCCCTTTTTCTGGAAGGATTATTATCATAAATCGAATCCCTAATTCCCTTTTCTCTGAGAATTTAAAGCAGAATTTCGTTGATAGACCGTGGATTCTTTGAATCACTCAATTTGCTTTACTTTATTTATTTATTTATTTTTATTTGCTCTTTCTCTCTCTCTTTCTCTTCTGCATTTTGCGTGCTTCGTACGGTCTATCAACGCTTTCTCTGCTCTCCGTTCTCTCCATTTTTTAGTGAATTTGGGGATTTTTTTAGGTTAAGTTTTTTGAGTATTGATTATTGATTATTTGATTATTATAATTGTTTTTGTTGTTCATTGGTGATTTATAGTATGGAGGGAGGAAGTAATGGTAAGAGTGCTTTGGATGATGTCAAACCCAATTACTGGCTTGATGCTTGTGAAGAGGAAGATGATATGATGATTCCTTGTGATTTTATGGGTGATTTTTCTGAGTTTACGAGCTGTAATCAGAGTGAAATTGCTGGTACTGGCATTGATCAGAGTTTTTTTGGTGGTATTGATCATATTCTTGATAGCATTAAGAATGGTTCTGGTGTGCCTTCTAATAACATTCATACCCATAATGTTAGTGAAAATAATAATAATAATAATAACAATAATAATAATGTTGGTATGGAAATTGAGAATTTTGTTTTGAATTCTGATGCTGAGGGGGGGAATTCTTTGATAAGTGATAAAGTAATGGATGATATTGAGAATAATGGTGGTAATTTAGAATTGATAGTGAATAGTGGTAAGGGGAATAATGGAGATGTGGTGTTGCAGGGTGTTGCCAATGGGGATAAGGATCGAGATGGTGAGGAGAGGAATGCGAAAAGGGCTCGTCTTAATAATGGTTTAAAAGATGAGAAGGGGTATTCGAGTCATGGGAGTTGTTTGAGGGATTGTGATAGGAATGGAAGGAAGAGGGGTAGGGAGTTTGAGGAGAGTGGAAGAAGGGATAGAGGCAGGGATAGGGATAGGGAGCGAGAGCGAGAGAGGGATTCGAGTTGTAGGAGAAGGGGGTATTACAATGGGAGACGAGAAAATCGGGATAAAGAGTGGAGAGATAGAGAAGCAAAGGGTTATTGGGAGAGGGAAAAGCATGGTTCCAAGGAACTTGTGTTTCGTGAGGGTTCGTATGAAGCTATACGAAATAGAGACATGAATAAGGTGGAGTCTGAGAAGAATCAAGATTGTAATGGAAAGGTGGAGAAGAATGAGAATAAAGAAAAGAATTTGGAGGAACAAGCACGAAAATATCAGTTGGAGGTTCTTGAGCAGGCTAAGCAAAAGAATACTATTGCATTCCTTGAGACTGGAGCAGGGAAGACTTTGATTGCTGTTTTACTTATTAAAAGTATCTCTAATAGATTGCAATTGCAGAACAAAAAGGTGTTGGCTGTTTTTTTGGTGCCTAAAGTTCCCTTAGTTTATCAGGTAATGACATTGGTGTATACTTTGTTGAGAATTGTAATTGTGATTTTGGGTGTTAATTGTGTTTTGTTGATTATATAGCAAGCAGAAGTTATACGCGAGCAAACTGGTTATAGTGTAGGCCATTACTGTGGTGAGATGGGTCAAGACTTCTGGGACACTCGTAGATGGACACGGGAGTTTGAAACTAAGCAGGTATTCTTCATAGTCTTCTTCACTTTGTTTTGAAGAATGGTGTAGTATTGTTTTCTAATATTGCACCTGGTTGCAAAATCAGGTTTTTGTCCAATAATGGTATAGTATTGTTGAATATATGAATGTTGTTCCAATTATGGGTAAATTGAGTTTTTATATAAGTGTACCACAACTTTTACGATAGATAATTTTATTAAGAGCTAACAATTTTCACTTTAAATGTTGTCCTGTGTCTTCTATTTGTTTGTATTTTCGTGCATCATGTGGGATTTGGTCAGGGATGGAACCTTTATAGTGTTTGTTAAGGATGAACGTAAGGATGGAGGTTAGACGAGTTTGAGTTTGTGAGAAGTGGGCTTAGGATTGAAGAATGATTTGAGGATGAATGTAAGGTATGAAGGGTGGATGAATGTGGGCTTATGTTGGACTTATCGTGTGAATGAGGATGAATTGAGGATGACATATGGATTGGGAAGTGTTCGAGGATGGCGAAATTTTGTAAGTAGGGATAGAACAATAAACACAAGTTCGACACCCATAGGTGGTTCTTCCCTTGCTGGATCTTTGAACGTGATCTCAAACAGTCTTTCTGCTCTTTTGATGCTATTCGTCTTCTTGGATCTATTTCATTGCACCCAATCTATTTTAGTGTAAGGATAAGACACTTTCCTTTTAGAAAGTTTAAGACACTTTCATTTATCGAAAGTTTACGACTATTTTTAACAAGCTTAATCTAAACTAGATCAATTCTCGTGTCAAGCACAATTTATTTTTTTTTTCACAAAACTTATTGACTATATATATAACTAAGTTATTATGCAACTTTTGATTCAAAATAAATGATAAATGAATTTAATTTGGAAAAGTTAAAATATTGAATAAGATCCAAATTTCTGATTATGTATGTTCCTTTCATTCTTTTATATTTGTCAACTATAGTATAATCACACATCAATATAAATTGAATCTTTAGAGTAAGTGGGGTATTGTTTTATTGAAAAAATGTAATGTGATAATGGTAGTATTGATAATATAAAAAACGATTATGTATGAAAAGATCATTCTATAAATAATTCAAATTTACAATAACTATACAAAGATGAGGTATCAGAGAACCGGTAAGGAAGATAGAAATAGAGTTTGAGAGACTTTAAAATAGGTAGAGAAAGATTGAAGATGATTGGAGGACAAGAATGAAAAATGATAGAAGGATCTAGACTTATAAATTGAAATGGTAGATTATCGAAATGAATGGAGAAGAATAATCCATGTGACGACTATTAGAACTGATAGATTGGCTCATGCAATCAACCCAATCTTTTGGGATTAGGGCTTTGACATTGTCGTTATTGTTGACTTGTTGTACAAATAAATTATTGAAAGTCTATTAAAACATTTATTACTATTATAATCAATTAACACAAAACTCAAAGATTGTTTTATTGATGTTCTCTTTGTCTTAACTCATTACGATAATATATAATCTGATAATTTATAAATGATATGTCTACAAAAATTTATATTTTTTACCTAAATGATTTATGTGTAACCCAATGATTAAAAGATATTATGTAATCCAATAATTAAAAGATAATGTGTATCTTAATTGTTTAAGGTATAAAAGTAAGTAATTGGGGTATAATCTTATATATATATATATATATATATATATATATATATATATATATATATATATATATATATATATATATATATATATATATATATATATATATATATATATATATATATATATATATATATATATATATATATATATATATATATATATATATATATATATATTATAAAACTAATTTATATAGAAAGATTTCTTACAATCAAATATTAAAAATATATTTTGTTTTATTTAATAAATATATAACTAGAAAAAAAAATGAGTAGGAATATTTTTGTTGTAGTATCAAAATGTGTTACAAATTGTTTATGCATTAGTATATTATATATAATAGATATAGATAAATTGCCCATGTGGCTTTATTGTTATACCAAACTTCTAAAACATCCTACAAATTTGAATCTAACAAAGAAAAACAAGAAATCTTAAAGAACTAGCCTTGATTCTATTGAAATTTTGATTGAAGTTAGTGAATGTCAATAACATCATTCTCAACATGCACCATGAATCTCCTCTTCGAGTAGCAATTGACCAAGATCATTGTTGTGGTCATAGATATCACTATCTAAAGTGTATTTTGGGTGTATGATATACTAGTATAATGATGATAATCGGTGGAAATGGATGTCAGCTTGTTCATTGAACAAATGAGGTTTTACATTGATTTTTGAAATGCAAGGGTTTGGTGGGTTTGATGAAGAAACAAATTGATAAAGAAAGCACAAAAACGGAGCAACTAAAAAAAGAAGAGCAAGCACAAGATTAATGAGATATCTACGCATACCTTCCCCACAAAAGTTTTTTATCATTAATATATCAACATACATCAATGACTTAACTCACACAAGTTTTGAGTACACTATCTAAACTTAAAGATTGAATCTTTAATGTCTATCCCTCTGAAATGCACTAATACAAGGAAGAAAGAACTCTCTTGGCTAAACTCTAGTTGTTTCTATGTATTAGGCTCTACACACTCCTCCTAATGATGTTCTAAGTCCCTTTATATAGCATACAACATATTAGAAGCCTTAAGTCTATTGCTTTGCTCCCCAGGACAAAATACCGCGAAAAAAAATTGCGTCAATGGGCTTCTGGGCTGAACCACTCGGACGAGCGGCTCATTGTGGCAGGCTCTTGCCTTCTGTGCATCTGCTGCCTTGGACGATCACCCTTCCCCTTGCCTATGACAAGGCATAGCTCAATGCCCTTCCTTGATCACTTCCTTGCCTTGTTCAAGGCACACCAAATCATCCCCAATGATCACTTCGTCAAGTGATCCAAAGCTTATCTTTCCATACTCCATTGCACACTCACCATCATTCTCAATTGTGCAAGCCATTGAGTATGCAACAAGATGATCGAAGCTATCTCCATCATCGTGAGAGTTGGCTCTTGCTTTAACAATAATTTTGTTCTTTTGATGAATAACGAGTCAAAAATACTTTCAAACATGGTGTAAAAACAAGGGCTCATCGCATCTTATCGCCCGCGTTGTAAGGTTTTTGAAACAAACCGAATCAATATTTCCTGCGTTGTAAATGTGTAAAACAACCGTGTTTAGGCTGTATCAAGGGATATCTTATAATTTGACCGATAATTAGGTGTCATGATAGTCACATCACTCTCATCACCGTATCACCGTTCGATCTTGATCGTGATCGCATTTTTACACTACGCTATCAAATGAATACAAATGTACTAAAATTTAAAAAATTCATGCATTGTAAGAGAATCTTATCTGAATGTGTACTGCTAATGCTAATAAGATTGACTCCTTTATTTGTGCGATTGGTATTTGTGGAAGACATGAGGTTAAATAGCTTCATGTGAATTTGTGCAGACCGGAAATCACCTTTTGTTGTCCATATGTTCCATATTATGTTTACTGTCTGGTGGACCTTATTGATGAATTCGTACAATCTGCATGCTTTATGGTTAATGGTTCAATACACGTATCTTTTATTTTTTTTTTGTTTAGATGATTCATGAAAATCCAAAAGTTGGCTTTTGGGTGAGCGCCTTAATCAGTTATGATGTTCCATGTTAATACTATAAAACCGTTGCTAAGGAGCAATTTGATGTGTATCCTTTATCGTGAGTCAAAACATTTAGTTTTGTGCATGTATTACTCATCGTTTTTGGGTTTTAATTGAGTGCATCTATGGTCCTTTTTGTCTCGTTAATTTTTTTTGTTCTACAATTCTGTGTACTTTGGGTTTTGTGTTGCACAGTTTTTTATACCCTGATAAGTATTAATAGCTTTATATTTCTGCAGGTTTTAGTCATGACTGCTCAAATTTTATTAAACATACTAAGGCATAGCATAATCAAAATGGAATGTATACACCTCCTTATTCTTGATGAGTGTCACCATGCTGTAAAGAAACATCCATATTCACTAGTGATGTCTGAATTTTATCACACAACTCCAAAGGAGAAAAGACCAACTGTTTTTGGGATGACTGCTTCCCCTGTTAATTTAAAGGGTATGTGTATAATATTTTTATTTTTCTTTTTTCCTTTTGGTGGTATCGAAGGGGTTTGTCTATTTTTCTGTTCAAGATTGTGGTCTTGAATTTCCATCTAAAAAGCTGTAATTGTAGTAAACTTATGGCTTCATGATCCTATGTTTACATGCCTTGTGTTAATGAGGACATCTTTTCTTTACTCTTCGATTTTCTGGTGATGCAGGTGTTTCCAGCCAAGTAGACTGTGCAATCAAGATACGGAATCTTGAGACTAAGCTGGATTCTGTAGTTTGTACAATCAAAGATCGTAGAGAGCTGGAAAAACATGTTCCAATGCCATCAGAAATTGTCATGGAATATGACAAAGCGGCTTCATTGTGTTATTTACATGAACAGATTAAACAAATGGAAGTGGCAGTTGAAGAAGCAGCACGAGCAAGTACCAGGAAAAGCAAATGGCAGTTTATGGGAGCCAGAGACGCTGGAGCCAAAGAAGAACTACGTCAAGTCTATGGTGTATCTGAAAGAACTGAGAGTGATGGTGCTGCTAATTTGATTCAAAAATTGAGGGCTGTTAACTATGCCCTCAGTGAGCTGGGACAGTGGTGTGCTTACAAGGTATGCAAACTTCAGACTTATCTTGGTGTTTTATTATTGGTTCTTTGTTTCAATAATTATATTTAAAATCTTAAGATTGTATACTACCCTGCAGGTTGCGCACAATTTTTTAGTAGCCTTGCAAAATGACGAGAGGGCACACTACCAGCTTGATGTCAAGTTCCAAGAATCCTATTTGAGCAAAATTGTCGCACTTCTACAGTGTCAGATATCGGAGGGAGCTGCTTCTAACAAGGAGACCAATAGTACAGAGGAAAATATTGGCTGCCATCAAGTCAACGGCAATGCTGATGAGATTGAGGAGGGAGAGCTTCCTGATTGTCATGGTGAGGAACTGAGGATGGATAGCAATTTTCTTACTGTTAAACTAAGTCCCTTTGCCCGTTACCTTTTTTTATTGCTATCTTGAATTGCTGAACTGCTGTTCAAATGTAACAAGTTTCTAAAAGCTATTTATCTTTAGTGAACTGCTTTCATGAGTGTCAAATTATATTGCCTGATAAAATCGAATGAATATATCCGTTTTTTGTTTGAATAATCTATTTCGTACCTATTTTAACTATTACACAGAGAGATATGATATGAAATTAAACGGGACTAAGAGTGTTGGACACTATCTTTAAAGTATCTGGAACAATGGATACAAAGGGCTGTATTGAAAAGCATATAAAAATCATACTAGATCACCTAAAAAAGTTGATGTTATGTCAACTTCAAGCCTCAAACATGGGACGAAATTTGGAATGCAATAGTTCCTTGAATTTGGACGAAGTTTAAGGAATGTGGAACCGTGGAATGTGGATAGTTCCTAGTTCCCACTTTGTATGTAATGTACAAGTGTTGTTTATATGCTGACTGTTCTGCCCTTAATTCTAGTTTTGTTAGCAATCCCTCTTGAATTTTAGGTAATTGGTGATCAATGTTTTATATTTGGAATTCATCAGAATTTACGCTTATGTCTTTTTTTTTCTTCAAATATCTGTTAAGAAGCCCCTTATTTGTTGATGATTTTGCAGTTAGTGTAAACTGTTATCTTGCAATCATTGTTATGACAGATTCAATGTCCAACCCGTCCTGGTTTCTTTTTGTAATCATTATTTGTGTATTCTGATATCAAGGACTAAAGCAATTTGAAACAGGGATCTGTACATATATTTGAAGAAAGTGGCACTAGATTTGCTTGGAATTTTTAGATATATACATGTATATTTATTCTAGCTCTTAATTTTTCTTGTGCTTTAGTTGTCTCTGGTGGAGAGCATGTTGATGTCATCATTGGAGCAGCTGTTGCTGATGGGAAAGTCACCCCCAAGGTGCAGTCATTGGTGAAAATATTGATGAAGTATCAGCACACCAATGATTTCCGTGCAATCATATTTGTTGAGAGAGTTGTGGCTGCCTTGGTTCTTCCAAAGGTTCAATATACCTTACGTCTTCTTCTCTGTCTGCACCTTCTTGTACAAAAATGTTTTATGATGTGCCAAAATTGCAGGTTTTTTCTGAGCTTCCATCGTTAAGTTTTATCAAGTGCGCAAGCCTAATTGGACATAACAATAGTCAAGAAATGCGGACATCACAAATGCAGGATACAATTGCTAAATTTCGAGATGGTCGTGTATGTTTCTTGCTCTTATAGAACCAAAATTTATGATGAATAAATAATGATCACAATGGTTTTAACGGCATTTTTTTGGATTGAATACTTTGAAGAAAAATTTTCTTGTAACTTTTAAATCCTGAATCATCTTGCTTTTTTTGTCGGAATTGTTTCTAGGTTACTTTGCTAGTTGCCACCAGTGTTGCTGAGGAAGGTCTAGATATTCGACAATGTAATGTGGTGATTCGCTTTGACCTTGCAAAAACTGTTTTGGCTTACATTCAATCTAGGGGTCGTGCTAGAAAACCAGGATCAGATTATATCTTAATGGTCGAGAGGTATTTAATTATTTATGGCTTTTTGGTGTCTATGTTTGATGAGAATTTGCAATATATATATGATTAATTAGGTGAGACAGACAGATACTTAACTCTGTTTTTGGTTATTAGGGGGAATCTTTCACATGAAATGTTCCTAAAGAATGCTAGAAACAGTGAAGAGACTTTACGTAAAGAAGCGATTGAGAGGACTGATGTTAGTCATCTTAAGGGTAGTTCAAGATTGGTTTCAGCGGAAAATGCCCCAGGTTCAGTGTACCAGGTACCTTCAACGGGGGCTACTGTGAGCTTGAATTCTGCTGTTGGCCTCATCCATTTTTATTGTTCGCAATTACCCAGCGATAGGTGCAGTAATTGTTCATCGTTTATATATGTTGCTTTGACCTCTTGTTAATATTAATTCTTCTTGCATCTGTTTTCCGTCACTCTGACATATTGACATCATCAATGATTCAGATATTCAATACTTCGTCCGGAATTTATCATGCAACGGCATGAGAAGCCAGGTGGGTCAACGGAGTATTCATGCAGGCTTCAACTTCCTTGTAATGCCCCATTTGAAAAACTTGAGGGCCCAGTTTGCAGTTCAATGCGACGTGCACAACAGGTTTGTTGAAGTTGAACCTACTGTTTCACTTTGGTATTGGCATCCCTATTTCCTGAATTTTGATGAACTGATACCACCATCTTGCTTGTTACATATATTTTATGGACTTAATGTGCAGACTGTTTGTCTGGATGCTTGCAAGAAGCTTCATGAGATGGGGGTGTTTACTGACATGCTATTGCCCGACAAGGGAAGTAGTGAAGATGGAGAAAAACTTGAGGTGAATGATTTAGGGGAACCACTTCCAGGAACAGCCAGACACAGAGAATTCTACCCTGAAGGCATAGCCTCGATCCTCCGGGTTAGTATATCCTGAAGAACTTGTTTGTTACACAGCAATGCCAAATCTTAATCCCAACAGTATAGGTTGGCTGCATGAATTAAAACAAACAAACTTGGAAGAGCGTTGCCAAAAAATTTTTACTTGTATAATTTTCCGTGGATGTCTAACATGTAAACATGAAATTTTTTTGGCCATGTCCAGCATCCTTAAAGAATGCCCCCATTTGTCATTTCTTCAGCTTTTGCATAAATATGTGATCTTATGTTGCCTATATGCTTTTTATAAATTTTCATGGACAATGGCAAAGGCCTACATTGATAAAAAGAGCACTCTCAGGCAGTGGCGGAGCTAGGTTGGAGCCCACGGGGTCACCTGCCCCTAGGCGTTTTTAAAAAAAAAAATTAAAAGTAGATTTTTCTATTGATAAGACTAAAAGTGAAAATTAATACTGAAGTCTTTTGATGATAAATATTCTCTCATTTTAGTAACTTTTTCTTATTTATTTATTTTATCTCATTTTTTTAATTAGGTCAGTTGATTTATTTTGTTCCATTTTCTTTTATGGTATGTCGTATTTAAAATTTTAGCAAGTAAGGGTAAAATAGTTGTTAACTTCACAAATGAAACTCTGTCAGAATTTCATCCATCAGTTGTTGCCCCTAGGACTTCGAACCCTGGATCCGCCACTGCTCTCAGGAATTATTGATTTGACAAACTTTAGTGGAACATACACTACACAATCTTGCTTAGTAATAAGAGTGGATGCATGATGACCATCTTTTGACTCTCCCATGGTGATGAATTGTTGCTTCAGAGTTTTGTAATCTGCCTATACTATATTTATGTGCCTCAATTGTTGGTGAAATACATTTTTTGTTGCACGTGTTAGTTTAAACTTTTTTTTCTAGGAGTTGGATGTGGATTTTTGTACATTAGGATGTAACTTTTGTTTTGGCTGCAGGGGGATTGGATCTTATCTGGCAGAGATGTTTTTGGTGACTCCAAAGTAATTCGTCTATACATGTATGCTGTGAAATGGGAACATGTTGGGTCCTCAAAGGATCCATTTGTTACCCAAGTTTCAGATTTTTCGGTACTTTTTGGCAGTGAGCTGGATGCAGAGGTCCCTTTTTGAGCCTCACTCTTTCCGGGTTTTTTTTTCTTCTGCATTTAGTGGTTTTAGTTGCACCCATAACATCTTCTTGGATATCAGGTGTTATCGATGTCGATGGATCTCTTTATCGCTCGAACCATGAAGAGTAAGGCATCGCTTGTCTTTCGGGGTTTAATTGATGTCACGGAAAGCCAGGTTTGCTTCGTTTGTTATTATTTATTCTCATCAATTTTTTTTTCCAACTATTGTGCAAAATTCTGAAATTACGAGTATTTAGAGTGGCTTCTAAATTGGAAATGTGCAGCTAGCATCCCTAAAGAGTTTTCATGTGAGAATGATGAGCATCGTACTTGATGTGGATGTTGACCCTTCAACAACTCCGTGGGATCCTGCAAAGGCTTATCTCTTTGTACCTATGGTTGGCGATAAATCTTTAGATCCTTTAGAAGAAATAGACTGGGATCTTGTTCAGACTATAACAAAGACAGATGCGTGGAACAATCCCTTACAAAGGGCTCGGCCAGATGTTTACTTGGGAACAAATGAGCGGACTCTAGGTGGGGATAGAAGAGAATATGGGTTTGGGAAACTGCGGTATGGTATGGCATTTGGGAAAAAACCTCATCCTACTTATGGTATTAGAGGTGCAGTTGCACAGTATGATGTTGTAAAGGCTTCTGGATTGGTTCCTGACCGGGATTATGATTCTCATACTAACTTGGATATCCCTGATGGAATGTTGATGTTAGCTGATACCTGCGTTAGTGCTGATGATTTGGTGGGAAAAATTGTGACTGCTGCACACTCTGGAAAGAGGTTTTACGTGGATTCTGTACGTTATGATATGACTGCAGATAACTCATTCCCTAGAAAAGAAGGATATCTAGGGCCCTTGGAGTATAGTTCATATGCAGATTACTACAAACAAAAGTATGGTCCATTCTAATATCTCTTTTCTTTCCCCTATTTTTCTCTGATCCAGTCTTGACCAAAGTTGCTCAAGAACTTCTTTCAATATGAGTGTTTATTCTGTGTATTCCTTTGTCATTGTGGTCATTTTCTTTGATACTAATGTCTGGATGTGACTGAATGCCACGATGTACCCGAAGTTGTGCTGGCAGAAGCAGAAATGCCTTAGCCAATTTGTGAAGGAATACTTGATTACTGTTTAGTGTTTGAGGTACATGGCAGTAGTTATATTTGATTCAAATAAATTGGATAAGGTTTTTCTGCCTCCTGCACAATAGACGGGTGCATATGGTATTCTGATATTCATCTTTTGTCGATAGGTATGGAGTCGAATTGCTCTATAAGAAACAACCTTTACTGAGAGGTCGTGGTGTTTCATATTGCAAGAATTTGCTTTCCCCAAGATTTGAGCATTCAGACGGTATGTTAATTGCAAAATTCTCGGTCTTTTTTCTTTGTTCCCTGTTTATGTTTGGACTAACTGTTTCTATGGGTGTAGAACATGAGGGTGAATTTGAGGAAATCCTTGACAAAACTTACTATGTGTTTCTACCTGCTGAATTGTGTTTCGTACATCCACTTCCCGGAGTGCTGGTTCGAGGTGCCCAAAGACTGCCATCAATAATGAGACGGGTGGAAAGCATGCTTCTTGCTATTGAACTTAAGAATATCATCAAATATCCTGTCCCTGCTTCTAAGGTTTTGTCTTTCTCAAGCCTCTCCTCCTCTACCTTCATTGGTATGATTCCTCTTAAGTGATTCCTTTTTAACTTTTCAGATTCTAGAAGCTTTGACTGCAGCCTCTTGTCAAGAAACATTTTGTTATGAAAGAGCCGAACTCCTAGGAGATGCTTATTTGAAATGGGTCGTTAGTAGATATCTTTTTCTTAAATATCCCCAGAAACACGAGGGTCAGCTCACACGGATGAGACAACAAATGGTGAGCAATTTGGTCTTATACCATCATGCACTGGAGAAAGGGCTTCAGTCATATATCCAAGCAGATCGCTTTGCTCCGTCCAGGTGGGCTGCTCCTGGTGTTCCTCCTGTTTTTGATGAGGACACCAAAGAAGAGGAATCATCTTTATTTGATCAGGAAAAAACTAATTTAAAGATTGATCATGAAAGAGTCAATAATTATGATGTTGACGATGATGAAGAAATGGAAGATGGTGAACTTGAAGGTGATTCAAGCTCTTACAGGGTGCTTTCTAGCAAAACATTGGCTGATGTTGTTGAAGCACTAATTGGAGTTCATTATGTCGAAGGCGGAAAGAACGCCGCTAACCACTTCATGAAATGGATTGGAATTGATATAGAGTTCAATCCTGAAGATATCGAGTGTTCAAAGAGGCCAATTATGGTTGCAGAAGGTGTTCTTAGAAGTGTGGATTTTGATACATTAGAAGGTGCTTTAAATATTAAGTTTAAAGACAGGACTTTGTTGATTGAAGCAATTACGCATGCTTCACGCCCGTCTTCTGGAGTTGCATGCTACCAGCGGCTTGAGTTTGTGGGAGATGCAGTTTTGGATCATCTAATAACTAGGCATCTGTTCTTCAGGTATACAGATCTGCCTCCAGGCCGTCTGACAGATCTGCGTGCTGCAGCTGTTAACAATGAAAATTTTGCCCGGGTTGCCGTCAAACATAAGCTTCACCAGCATTTGCGACATGGGTCTACTGCCCTGGAGAAGCAGGTTTCACTTCTAGTTCATATTTTTTACCATTTGCAATTTCCCTTGCCTTTTAGAATTTGAGTCAATTTTGTAATTGTCGGGCCTTCTTAATTTCACCTTTTTCTGTTCTGGACTATCTGCGTAATCGATTGTAGATACGGGATTTTGTGAAGGAAGTTCAAGAGGAGTTGTTAAAACCTGGTTTTAATTCCTTCGGATTAGGAGATTGTAAAGCCCCGAAAGTACTTGGTGATATTGTTGAATCGATTGCTGGAGCTATTTTTCTTGATAGCGGACATGATGCAACAGTTGTTTGGAGAGTAAGTTTAATTCAAGAACAATTTCATCGTCACATTTATGGTGCTGTACATGTGCACTTACTTGCAAGGTCAAGGTTTTGACGCTCCATTTTGATGTGTTATTCAGGTTTTTGAGCCTTTGCTTCAACCAATGGTTACTCCCGATACACTTCCCATGCATCCTGTCCGAGAGTTGCAAGAACGATGTCAGCAGCATGCTGAAGGCCTGGAATATAAGGCCACTAGAGAAGGGAATTTAGCCACTGTTGAAGTTTACGTCAACGGAATCCAAGTTGGAGTCGCTCATAATCCACAGAAAAAGATGGCTCAGAAATTGGCTGCTCGGAATGCTCTGCTTGTTTTGAAGGAGAAGGAAACTGCTGAAGCTAAGGTCAAGGCTGAGGAGAGCGAGAAAAAAAACAAGAATGGGGTAGTAACATTCACAAGGCAGACACTGAATGATATATGCTTACGCAGAAATTGGCCCATGCCACTCTATAGGTAATTCGTCTTTTCTAGAATCCGCAACCCCTTGCTCAACCCAAAACGAAAGAATAATAATAAAATAATACCCCTACGTTCTTTTTTGTTCTTCTCGTTACTTTTTGCAGTTTTCAAAGGAAATTTTAAGTCTTAATATCTCTAAATATGCATAATAAACAATTATTAAAAATACATAACAAAAAAGTATCCATTAAAATGAATCTAATGAGATTTCACATGGATATGTTTTATTTTCTAAAGATGTCTCAAAACCATGATCAAATTTATCTCTCCGTAAGGTGAAATATTACAAATGGGAAAAACATTAGAGAACAGAGGGAGTAAAATGAGATTTAGGGCTAATAACAAGGTTTCATGGCTCATGAGCTCATTGAGCTCAGCGTATATTTTCATGAGCCGATCAAAAGGTGAGCTTGACGAAACGATTGTGATCAATTTTTTAGGTGTGTGAATGAAGGAGGCCCTGCTCATGCCAAGCGATTCACATTCGCAGTTCGGGTTAATACCAGTAGTAAAGGTTGGACCGAGGAGTGCATTGGAGAGCCTATGCCTAGTGTTAAGAAGGCCAAAGACTCGGCCGCGGCTCTTCTTTTGGAACTGCTGAACAAACGATATTCCTAGTTGTCGTTCAGAATTCGCTTGTACGCTTAAGGTTAGTAACCGCCTTGTTTAAGCGTACACCAACTTTCTTTAGCTGAAAATTTAATTCAGCTAGGCTCCTGAGTGACTGTCTTTCTGAAAGACATCTTTCTTCAGCCCATTAAAGCCTAATTTCTATTTTTACTCTACATTTTCCTTTATGGGTCAGTTCAATTAAAGATGGTTTTTCAAGGAGACCGTCTCTCACAAGAATTTGTGAAATTTAATTGTAGTAGTTATTTGATTTTTGTAATACATGGTAGTATCCTGATTTAGCCTACAAATAAGTTAGGTCACAATTTTTGAAAGAAAATTTTGTCTTGGTTTTATCTAATGGATGTGATGATGATATTGGATCATACTCAACCCTTTATACATTTTTATGTATAGGATCAAATAAGAAAGCTATTTAGAGAAGGATAAGAACAATTTTTTTAGTCAAAATGTATAAAGAAAGATTTATTATGTTATGAATTATAAATATTTCTCCGAAATGTTTTTTTTGTGACATAGAAAGTCCAACAATTTAATTTTTTTTTTTTTTTGCATTATATTAGCCTTAGATTTTTTTTATCTTATTGAAATCAAATGTATATTATACTTTTTATCCTTCTTATTTTGTTCGCTGCTATTTGTCTTCACCAAGAGAGAGAGAGAGAAAGTAAGAAGGAGAAAAACGTTTCAAATCCTTATTTTGAATATTTTTCTTATTTAGAATAAATTTTTTTCCTCTTCCTATAAGAGAGTTGTTCTACCCATTCATTGGGTTGATTCTACCCATATATTGTGTTTTAAAGTATCTCCTTGTGAGAGTGAGGAGTTATGAATTTTGGTCTTTAGTTGATTTGTTGGTAGAAATTAATGCGATGATGCAGCAGACACCAAAATTGCAATTATCTTCAACTAAATCAAATTCAATATTTTATCATTTGATTAGTTTATGCGTAGAATATTTACTATTCAATAAAAATAACTGTTAGAGTATATAACATATTTTGGCAATGAGTCTCAACCATCAACTTAAGCTTTTGGTTGAGTTGGTTTCTTGACAATAGCAATTATCCGATTATAATAGCGATTAAAATATAATTTGTTTAAGAAAGTATATGTTACAAATCATTTCTAAACAAGTGTTTTAATTTGTTCAAAACATTGCTCCATAATTAGATAAAGGATTAGGTCAAACATATCCGATCCGTTGATATTCAACGGGCAAGTAGTGTTTTTTTGTGTATAAACAATATACACAAATTCTTGCTATAGAAAGGCTATAACATAGACGGGTAAAGATGAGTCAACTTATTTTGCAAAATAAATACTGATTAGTTATCAATCTTATTTTTAATTTTAAAATTATTGGACTTAACTGTTAGGAGAGCCGTATTTATCATAGACTGAGAGACCTTCTTAATAATATAATCATTGTTTTTCGCCAAACCATTAGAACGCCACTAGCAAGTCAATTACAGGCAGCTTACCACTTGCCACTAATTTATTAATATTCTTTCAATCGTGTATGGAAGAAATAATATAATTCAATCAATAAAGTAATAAGGTGCCCGACAAGGATGATTTTGTGCAATCTAATTCAAATAAAGTTTGCGTTTGCTATTAAGGATCAATTAAAAATATTTTTTTATTAGTGTTATATGTTCTTCGGATTTTATTAGTTGTTATAGTTTCTTTAGTAATTACTGTTCATTATATTTTTTCATGTATAATATAAAACACAGTCAAGTGAAATCATGTTTGATTCGTCTTAATGCGTTTTTTCGTAATACTCCCTCCATTTCAGTTTACTTGTCCCATTTCCTTTTTTGACAATTTCATACTACTTGTCCCATTTCCTTTTTTGGCTAACCTTTTCTTACCTAAATACCCCCACTTTTCTCATTCCCAATACTCTACTACCACCTTTACAATTAATTTAATCAATTAAAAAACCCAACTACTACCTTTTTAATGGATCCCGCTCAACCCCTAAAGTCCGTGAAAAGTCAAATGGGACTAGTCAAATGAAATGGAGGGAGTATTTAACTTTTTAGAATTTTTATCATATTCAATTAAAGATATTGAAAAATCGATCGTTGAATAAAATTGTACCAACTATTAAAAACCAGAGGAAGTAATTAACAAGTGTAGAATTGCATACATTCGACCCCCAACCCTATCTTATACGGGAGTTACTTAATAGCGTGTGGAAATAAAACATGTAATCGTCGAAAATAACCCACAAGTCATCCCACATCCAAAAAAAAGAAGAGGTTGTCTAACATATATACTTGATGTGCTACTCCTCCCAATACCAATTAGTTTTAGAATAAAACCTTATCGGACTTGTGTACAGTCAACTCTTCTCTTATATTAATCTTGTGTACAAGCCGAAATTTATCAGGATTCTAACAAACAATATAGAAAGCTCACTATAAAACTACCCATCAAACCTAGCTATTTGATTCATAAAAATATAGTTCTACTAAAAATATCAATGGCTAGAGATACAAAAGGTCTTCACATAGTAATGCTTCCATGGTCAGCCTTTGGCCATATGATCCCATTCTACCAATTTGCTATAGCCCTAGCCAAAAAGGGTGTAAGAGTCTCATACATAACCACCCCAAAAAACTTTTCTAGGCTTCCTACCATCCCTTCTGAATTAGGACACCTAGTAGAATATATAAGCCTTCCATTACCAATAGTCCCTAATAGTGGCCTGCCTCAAGGAGGCGAGGCCACTGTCGACTTAGAGTTCGATGAGATCCAATACTTAAAAGTGTCGTTCGATCTTTTAAACGAATCCGTCAAAGAGTTTATTCTAAGCCAATCTCCTGATTGGATTGTGTCTGATATATCAGGACACTGGTTGCCTAAAGTTGCTAAGGAATGTAATGCAAAACTGATGTTTTTCTCTGTTTATACAACAAATTTTATGTGTTTTATGGGCCCACCTGAGTACCTAAAAGAGGAAGGGCAGAAGAAGGTTAGGCCAACACCTGAAAGTCTAACAATTCCACCTCCATGGGGTGAAATTTTCCCACCATCATTAGCTTTTCGGGCCCACGAAGCACACGGGTTTCATGCTGGTGCATATAGCAAGAATGCATCAGGGTTATCAGATTCTGAAAGGGTGGTTAAAGTTCTAGAAGGTTGTGATGTAGTCGGTATTCGAACTTGTAGGGAATTCGAAGGCGAATACTTGGATCTTTACCAAAGACTACTTAACAAGCCTGTTGTTCCTGTGGGCCTACTCCCACCAATTGAAGGAGAAAATATGGATGGAAAATGGCACAATGTGTTTAAATGGCTCGATGAACAGAGTCCTAGATCGGTTATCTATGTAGGATTTGGGAGCGAGTATAAACTAACCAAAACCGAAGTTTATGAGATCGCGTATGGGCTTGAGCTCGCTCAATTGCCATTCATATGGGCTCTTCGAAAACCCACTTGGGCTATGAGTGATTCGGAATCTTTGCCATCCGGGTTTGCGACTAGAACCTCAGGGAAAGGGATGGTGTGTCTCGGGTGGGTCCCACAATTGAAGATTCTAGCACACCCATCAATTGGGAGTTCTATGTTTCATTCTGGTTGGGGCTCAATCATAGAGACATTACAACATGGGCATAGTCTTATATTGTTGCCATTTATAATTGATCAAGGGATTAATGCAAGATTTATAGTAGAAAAAGGTTTGGGGATTGAAGTAGATAGAAGGGAAGATGGATCATACACTAGAGATGATATAGCTTTTGCATTGAAGAAAGCTATGATTGGAGATGAGGCTAATAAGATTAAGGCTCAAGCTATGAAGGCTTCTAAAGTATTTGGTGATCAAAAGTTGCATATGGAATGTTACATTAGTGAGTTAATTGAATTTCTTGGGCAAAGTGGGGCCAAACCTGAATTTCCAACCCCTTAAACGAAACCAAAAATCGTGAAGGATGGGAGGGAATTTGAGTGTTACAAAATACTAATAAATGAAGCTAAGAAAGAAACTTTTGTTTGATGGAACAAATGTTTAATGATCCCTTCATCATATGGTTTGGGGTTCACAAGATGTAGCTTGGTGAAGCCAATGTTTAGTTTTTGTTTGTTATTGTTATTTTGAAATTAGAGCTGAAGATAATGTTACTTCCGTTTCAAAAGATATGTTTTCGTTTGATTAAAATAATATGGACGGATTAAAGTTGTTTCTATTTGAGTGAAATAATAAGAAGGCAGATATGTAATTCTCTTTTTTCTTTTCATTTATTTTTTTCGCTGAATTTAAGGTAAAATTGAATGTTAAATAACTTTAAATATGAGGTTTTAAGAAACTATGAAAGTTAATATTCGCGAAATATGTGGATTAATTAAGATTACACGTGACCATTAAAGTTTAATAATTAAAAATCCAAAAATCCTATTTTGAGTATAAAATTAAAGAGAACAAAAGGAAAAATCTCAAAATAATCCAACAAATCATAATTAAGATTTGTTCTAAGTGCTACCATCTTTAATTTCGCAAATTGCGGTCTAGTAACTTTTGTTTTTCAAAACAAACGTCAAATACTATTAGGTGCTCTCTTGAAAGATCGTCTTTTATAAAAACGACTCTTCAAAGTCAAGCCAAAATCTATATTTAAAGTTGTAACAATATATATTTAAAAATGGACTAGACTTTTGAAAGTCGTCTTTACAAAAGACGGTTTCAAGTAAGAATATGTGTATTTTGATAATCACCTTTACCAAAAAAAAATATTTTAATAATCACCTTTACCCAAAAAATTATTTTAATAATCACAGCTAAAATCACTAAAATTAATCAAACCACCTATATTACTCCGCCGCCTTTATTAGCAATTTAGCATCAAACATAAAACAAGTTGATTTTAACAAAAAAATAAATAAATGAATATTTGATAATAAATAAAAATGAATTGAATTGTATGAATAAAATGAAAAGACAATTATAATATATGAATAAAATTAAAATAAAGTAATAATTTCATTTCTAAAATTAAAAATGATGCTAAAGGTGAAAATTATTGATTTATTGATTTAGCGAAGCAAATCAATACTATATTTCATTAATCATTACCCTAACACTAACAATTATTTTTTTGTTACATACTAATTGATGATAATGAAAATGATTTATACGATATTTTATTTGAAATGCATTATGTTATGCACACGATAATAAAATTCCAATCATAAAACTTTTTTTTTATAATTTCTTGTTGTCATATAATATCACCCCTTCAAATGATAAATTCCAGTTCGCTTTCAACCGAGTGCACGAATTTGTGCTTGTACACCTTTTAAAAACCTTGTTCTAATTCGGAACTAGATTTGATACATGTTTATTAACTTTCTTATTTTTACCATGTAGGACTTAGCTTGAGATGTACACTCAATATCTATTTTCAAGATTGAGTCATTGACGTTCAATTAGCCAGAATTGATTGTGAATGTCAGCATATTTTCATGGAAACACGAAATGCACACTCTTTATATGCTAAGGAGATACCATCCCATAACCATATATTAAGAGAACAAAGGACATTATATCAACCCCAAGAAACATAACAAGGCTCCCTAAAATCCCATCTGAATTAGCTTCCCATTTTGAATACATTACTCTCCCTATGCCTAAACTTCCTGATGGGTATCTGCCTCAGCAAGCCGAAGCTACTGTCGATGTCGAATTTGATCAGATTCCACACCTAAAACTGGCTTATGATCTTCTTCATGACCCAATACAGAGCTTTGTAATGAGCCAGTCCCCTGATTGGATAATCTGTGACATTATATCATACTGGATGCCTGATGTTGCTAAGAACTGTCGCGCCCGGCTGATGCATTTTTCTGTCTATACAGCTACCTTGCTCTGTTTTGTGGGTCCTGTAGAGTATCTAACAGAAGATGGGTACATGAAAGTTAGACCCACACCAGATTGTTTGACAAAACTGTCTCCTTGGGGTGACATTTTAGACCCTTCTGTGGTTTTTCATGGGTATGAAGCTGCAAGATTTCATGTCGGATTCTATAGGAAAAACCCATCAGGGATATCTGATGCTGACCGGATTGCACATGTTCTAAAAGGGTGTGATGTCGTAGCTGTACGCAGCTGTAGGGAGTTCGAAAAGGACTCCATCGAGCTCCATCAGAAGCTCGTTTGTAAGCCTGTTGTGCCGGTAGGCCTG
Source organism: Amaranthus palmeri (assembly GCA_019776075.1). Classification (NCBI taxonomy): domain Eukaryota; kingdom Viridiplantae; phylum Streptophyta; class Magnoliopsida; order Caryophyllales; family Amaranthaceae; genus Amaranthus; species Amaranthus palmeri. The sequence continues at coordinate 213,206 of JAAKBH010000044.1, forward strand.
CTCCCACCTGTCGAGCCACACGAGGGAGATCGATATATGGATGGAGAATTTGATGAAGTGTTTTAAATGGCTTGATCAACAGAAGAGAAGATCAGTTGTTTATGTAGGATTTGGGAGTGAGTATAAGCTTAGAAAAGATGAAGTATATGAGATTGCTTATGGGCTAGAATTGGCTGAACTGCCATTCATATGGATGATTCGGAAACCCACATGGGCTATGGATGATTCGGAATCTTTGCCATCCGGGTTTGTGACTAGAACATCAGGGAAAGGGATTGTGTGCATTGGGTGGGTCCCACAGTTGAAACTACTAGCTCACCCATCAGTTGGAGGGTCTTTGTTCCATTCAGGTTGGGGGTCAATCATAGAGACATTACAACATGGGCATAGTCTTATATTGTTGCCTTGTATTGTTGATCAAGGGCTAAATGCAAGGATGATGGTAGAAAAAGGTTTGGGGATTGAAGTAGAACGAAGAGAAGACGGGTCGTTTACAAGAGAAGACATAGCTTGTGCACTAAAACAAGCCATGCTTGGAGATGAAGCACAGAAGATTAGAGTTGAAGCTATGAAGACTGCAGCAGTTTTCGGTGATCAGAAGCTGCACCAGGAAGGATATATCAGTAGGGTTCTTGAATTTTTGAGAAATGGATCTAGATAATGTTGAATAGAACTACAAATAAACCTATCTTTATGAATATGTAGCAAATAATATGTTGTGAATGTTCTTGTCATGACTTGAGGAATGAGAAATTGGATTCGGACAGAACAAGGTGGCCAATCGCATATACAAATAAACAAGTAGTAATTGAAAATAATCTCCTCTGATAAGAGTTTGTCGTAATTTTTATTTTAGTCTATCCTTTTAACTTGTAAGTTGCACATTATTATTTTAGATAATGTGTCTTCTTCACTATCTTTCTGTCATTTTCTTTAACTTTCAATCATAGTTACACAATCACAAATTCTTACTTAACACCATCTTTTGTAAAGACGGCTTTCAAAAGCCCAATGCAATTCTACATATATATTGTTACAATTCTAAATAAAGATTTGGGTTGGAATTTTGAGAGTCATCTTTAAAAAAAACTGTCTCTCAAGAGAGCACCTGGTAGGAGCCAAGGTTCTACCTTAGGGCCTAAGCCCCAATCATAAATTTGTTTGTAAAAAATATATGACAATCTGTCTTGTATGAAATACTCTCACGGTAAGACAACCTCAAAATAAAAACTCTATTAACTAAAAGATTCTATTAGTAACTAATTAACCAAGTATGAGGCATGTCTCATTGTGAACCTGTCTCATACAAGTTGTATAAATATAAATATAGTTATGTTGATGTACACAAAAGTGTATCAGTATGACTTTACTATTTTTGGCTTTTTTACCCACTTTTTCGCTAATAGACGTCTAGTAACCAACACTTAACTTTTACTAAACAATTAACACTTTTAACTTGTCTAATTAGGTAATATTCATTCCAGCCAATTTCCTGAGAGACTGTATCTTTATTAAAGCTTAATTAAACTAAAAATAATAGTATTGAGCTTACCAAATTAGAAGTAATCTCTAAAAAGATCGCCTTTCATAGAAATTTGCGTATTCTTAGTCAAAATTTGTGAAACTTAAGCCGGAGAACTTTGGAAATCTTTATTAAAGTGCGCATATGTCCTACATTTCTCTAAGGTTGTATGTGAAAAAGATTGGCTTTTTAAAAAACTATTTTTTCCTTTTTTATGATGATAAAAAAAATAATAATTCTGTTAATAATTATATCTCTATGCTCTATAAAATAAGATCCAGACTAATATATTATCTAATTATAATTTTTCAGTCTTAACAAAACTACTACTAGTTTTTTTGTTGAAGAACAATCATGGTTAGTATTTGGGTGTTTGGATTGAGAAAAAAAAATAATATTATTATATTATTAAAATTACTAAACCTCAAGGATATTACAAAACGCCCTCTAAATTGAAATAGCTGTAAATTCATATTAAGATCCAAGAACATAGTAGTGATAAAGTATAAATTACAAAGGAGAATTTATGATTTGAAAAAATATACCTATATTTATCTCAGAAAAATTGTACCTAGATTGATATCTATTATATTTTGTTTTCGAAATAAATTCTACATCAAATTATGGAAATTGATAATTACTCTAACCGGGACATCTGTATATTTTTTGGGTATATCATAACGTTTTTCTTTGTCATTTGACTTTTTTTCTTTTTCTTTTAACTATCTCATGTTCTTTTTCTAACTCAGTCTATTATAATCTAAGATCAAATACTCTTATACCAAATAAGCTCAACAACTTTAGGTAATATTATGTAATTGATTATAAGGTAGAGTACTGAGAGAAGATGGCTATGTGAGAATCGAATTCAGGATTTTATATGAGAAAAGTAATACTTGCTTAAACCGAGAAATATGATTCTCTTTACATATTATGAAACATCCGTAGAATTAGAAATTTTATAGTTTCATAAGGTTAAGATTTCAGAATCAGAATGTTCATCCTTAAAATTAAAGCCCAAAAAGAAAATCGGATCGTATTTTAGTTGGAGTAAGTAACGCCTTTTCAAATAATACTATGTGTTAGATTCTTATTGTCCTCTCCTAGGCCCTAGTCATCTTCTTCTCTCAGCCTACTATATTGCAAATAAACGGTAAAAGTTTAAATTACAAAAAAGTAGAAAGAAGAATATATATATATAATACTCAAAACTTTTGTCTCTTGACTTCTCATCTATGGAAGTAGCAGGCAGAGTAGTTTGTTGTGAATTTTACAATAATTTTTAAAGAAATAGTTTTATGGGAGAAATTATAATTTATCAATTTCATCCTCTAAGGTATTTATAAAATTCTAATATAAATAGCTAAATAATTCATAATTTCCTAATACTGTTCAAGATAGATAGGTGCACATATAATCATCACCGCTTTTGATCATGGTCATAGTCATGATTATCAGCCCATTATTCCGCACAAAGTCACGTTCTTCATCGCTTTAGAGTGTGCATGATATATTCAGCATACAGATCCCTGTTTTCATACAAAAATAAATCTTGTTAAACAACAATAAGATGTGCCTATAATTAGGCCCAGAACTGCCTAGGCCGATTCGATGATTTGATTAAAAATTTTCAATTAATACTGAATGATATGTAACATATAACACATAAAAAAATTAATGGATGATTTTGCACATATCCGAATTGTGTATTTATATGGCTTGAGAAAGACAGAAAAGAGAGCTACTTTTATGAAAGACCATCTTTCGGTGATTTCAAGGAACCAACTCAACCAAAAACTTAAGCTAATGATTGAGACCCAGGACATGTTATATACTCTAACACACCCCCTCATACGAGAGCCCATTGGGCTAGAAGCGTGGATGCGTAGGCGCTGAATATTTCACTTTAAATAAGGGGTGGTTGAAATTCGACCCGTAACCTCTTGTCACGTTGGCTTCTGATACCATGTTAAGGAACCAACTCAACCAAAAGCTTAAGCTATGGCCGGTTGAGACCCCATAATATGTTATATACTCTAACAGGTGAGACCAAACAACCTCAAATAAGAAGTTCATATTCTAATAATACATATTAGATGACTATTTAACCCATGTATAAGATGCGAGACCGTCTCATACAATAATTTATGTAAAAAGTAAGAGATGCTTACATCGAGTGTTGGATAGCCTCAAAGGCAGCCTCTTTAGGTAGGAAGTCATTCACTGCAACTTCTTTGTTCTCATTCTTCTTGTCTGTATTTCAAATTTTAATAACACAAAATTAAACCATAATTATAAAAAAAAATTAAAATATTATGAGGGTTTTTTTTAATTGTATTACAATCTTCAAAAAAACGACGGATTTCAGTAAGTCTGTGAGGAGGAAGCTGATGAATGTCAGAATAGAACTTGTATTCAGGATCATCTGCACAAACTGCTATGATTTTATCATCTGCTTCACCCTGCACCAATTACTATTCTATGTTAAATAATCGTAATTACCCGTCTGTTTCTTTGAGTTTGCTACTGATAATGACATTTTACGAAAATCAATATCACTTTCGGTAGCAAAATCAAACGGACAGAAGAAGTATACTAGTCAAGTAACAATGCTTGTATGGTGTTAATTGTACCTGATCAATCATGGGCATTAATCCAATGGCCTTTATTCTCAGATAACAACCTGGAACAACTGGTTCCTGTTTATAATAATCATAAATAGACCACATTTAGATTACTCAAACATTCAACTAAATTTATATGGTCTCTTCCAAACTTACGATGAAGTCTATATTTTTAGTTGAATTAGTTTCTTAATATGGTATCAGAGGATAGAGCTAGCGTGATAAGAATATGTTATCACAAATTCTTGTGAAAGACGGTCTCTTTGAGAGACAATCTCTAATAAGCCCAACCGGCTATTATATATTTTTTAAAACATTGTAAGTAGGCATTAATAATGATGTAGAAAGACATTTAAGATGTTGAAAATAGGCACTAAGGATACGATAAGTAAGCATTAATAAGGATAATACAAGTAGGCATTAAGAATACCGTAAGTTGGTATTAATCTTTAATAGGCTAGACTTGAGATATACCTCTTAAAATGACGGTTTTTTAAAAAACTAGCTGATATATATACTTCAAACAATATATGTTATGCATCACCAAGTAATTTTGTTAGATAAGTCAAGCATTCAACCAAACTTGTAAGACCTTTCCTTTTATGGACTAGTATATGACTCAAGTACGTGTATTGTATACATTATATATGTGTGCATCTAGTATCCTACTCGACAAATTTATATAAAATACTTATTGTAAGCTTAAATTATTATATCTATGTCCGAGTATTCAGAATCGGACACAATAACTTTCTTGACATGCGCCAATATAATGTTTAGAGTTATGCATGACCGAATAATTTTGTGATTAAAAAAAAAGATGTACCTGCATGAGGACCATGACATCAAGGGGATCATTGTCATCACACAAAGTGCGAGGGATAAAACCATAGTTGTGTGGATATACCACTGATGAATATAGGATACGATCGACCTGTTCAACGATCCGATTTAATTGTCATGTTGATAGTATAATATGAATTTGTAATACAACAACTATGAAATTGTGTTATTTTAAATATATTTTATCGACTGTTATATATCATATAATAAAAAAGTGTAGTAAATTTCTGCTATAAAAGTATCACACATTTTTAAATGAGACGGTTTCATGGTAAGACCATCTTTATTGGACTAATTCATGTACGTTTAGTGTGTTAAATTGATTACTTATAATTTTAAAGTGATTAATCACTATACGAACCCGTCTAATAGTAAGACAGTCTCATACAAGATAAGTTGAGGAAGTATAGTAGTTTATATACCTTAATCAATCCTGTCTTTTTGTCAAGTTCATATTTAACCTTGCTTCCCTTTGAGATCTCAATCACCTGTACCATTACAATCACGTATTTAACACCTTTTAGTTTGGAAAAAAAATTTCTATGCGCGAAATACACTGGGTAGGATGATGATGATGAGGTTGGCAAAAAAAAATCACAAATTCTTGTGAGACGGTCTCTTGAGAGACCATCTCTAATTGGGTTGGCCCATTAGGGAAATATAATGTAAATATAGACAATAAGCTTTAATGGATTGAGCCTGAGAGACGTCTTTTAAAAAGACGGTTTTCCAGGAGACCAGCTGAAAAAAAATAGGTAAACAAGCATAGAACTTACACTATTAACAATGTTTGGTGCATCAGATCCTGTAACCAAAAATTTGAATCATCTCATTAGAATAGTAACTACATTTAAATTCAATTTACCATTTTCACCAAACTTTTGTTCACCCTTAAATTTTCTACCCCTCAACCAAATCATATCCAAAATAACTACATTTAAATTTTCTCATTTTCTTATCATTATCCTTTTATAATAACAATATTTTTGCCTTTTATTTATCAGATATTCGGACAATTTTAAATATTAATAAAAAATGAAAGATAGTACTCCCTTCAATTCACTATATTTGTCTACTTTTTTTGGACATGCATATTACGAGCATTGTAGTGACCACCTACAAGTAAGTAGTTTGGGACCTTTGGGTATTTAAAGTGATTATATTAATTGTTAAGGTAGTAGTTGGGAATTTTAAATAGTGTAAGTGGGGGTATTATGGTCTTTACTTGTTTGAACATAAGTATTTATGTAAAAAATTCTATGCAAAAAAGGAAAGTTGACAAATAAGGTGAATTTACCCAAAGAATAGTGGACAAATATAATGAATTAGGGGGAGTATTAAATTATAAGCAGACCCTTTCTTGAGAGACCGTCTATAGTATAGACGCTTCTCAAGAGCCCAGCTCATATCTCTCTTTAAACTTGCAAAACCACCAATCAGTTTTTTTTTTAATTTATAAAATGGGCTAGACCAATACTTGAAACGTCTATTGTATAGACGGTCTTAACTAAGAATTTGTGAATTACAAGTTACTTCTATGTAGATTTCTCTTTAATCTTTGATTATAAAGTCGACTGCGAAAAAAGTGAAATAGGTGAGAATCAAATCCAAAATCTGTATGAAAAGTTTATTTGCTCTTTAATATAATTGAGACAAAATCCGATTTTACGATATTTTCAATTTTTGAAAAAATATATAAAAATAGCAATTGTAGATAAATATTATTACCAACTTCAAGATCATGCCATGGATGGGCAGCCACAGATCTCCTAGACAAGGATGAAAGGATTCGCTCATTCAATTTGGCTGGTCTTCTTGGTGATTGGATCACCATCTCTTCATTTTCATTTGTTTGTTCACTCATCTTTATCTGCATCCCATAAATACCATATTTTCTTATTATTATACTAACAACGCTAAGATTGCATACATTCGATTTTGTTGAACTCTGCATGGATAAGACTCACTAATATATGTCTATAATAAAATATTTGTACATTAGATCCCTTACGACTTGTTTGGTAATTTGTATTAACTGGTGGAACTGGTATTGAAAAGTTAGTGTAATTTTGGTAGTATTATTCCTTGACAAGTTAAATGTTCATGTTTTTTCTCCTTCAACGATCTTTTTATCTTCACAATTCTGCATTATGCTTTGAACATGTGGTCTTAAGTGGTGATGAAAAATTGTTAAAAGAAGAAAAACTTTTTTACGATTAAACTTTCATTACCATGAAAATGACACGATACACATTATGAAAATTTACAAATAGATCATTCGCATAATCACCAATTAGTACAATAATTAACCAAATAGACCGTTATCAAGGAACCAATTCAATCATACGTGTAAGCTGATGATTGAGACCCAAGAATTATTACCCTTGGTTGAAAACTTAATATGCATAAGGCAAGCTGCATATAGCTAAATAAATCTCTTCAAAAAAAGCTACATAGCTAAAAATCTTTTCAAAAAAAAGCAAAATAGCCAAATAAATTTGTTTTACTAAATTTGCTCTTTTTTCATACGAGCGTTCTTTCACATCCGAGGGACAATAAACTCAAAGGAACAAATTAGTATAGTCTCTTTTCCAAAAACATGTTCACCTTTTTATTCATATAAGTATTATTTTAATCTAATTGAAACATATTTTTGAGTCATAATTCGTCTTATATAGAACCTATTAGGCCGTGATAATTCTTCATATAATCTCACCGTAGCCCACTCGTGGGGACACGGGACACCCGTGGGCTCGGGCCTACAAACCCACGGGTTAAGAGCGTTGACTTGCACATACACTTGGTGAGGTTCATTGTTTCCTAAAACCATATGGCAATAGGAGGATTAACTCACCAAGTATATATGCAAGTCTACAACCCACTTTTTTATCGATGTGAGATCTTGTCTCACATGTGAAGTATTTCCAAGAGAACCACTCCTTGACTTTGACACATTTTACCTATGCTTGAATCTCCATTCCCCTCTAAATCGTAAACACATAATACCATCTTTCGTATAAAAATAACAATAAGCGAAGCCTTAATTTCGAAAAAATTAGTAAAGTAATATAATAAAATAGAGGTAATAAGCAGCGAGAAAACATATGTACCTGCAAATTTTAAAGTATATTATAATGAAAAAAAATGCTAGGAGAATAAAAAAAATTAAAATGGAGGTTTTATGGAGGAATAGAGAGAGAGAAAGGGAAGCAAGGAATGGTGGTTAGCTAATGTTCAAAGGAATCATTAGAGAAATTATAGGCCATAAATTAAGGTGTCAAAAAAAAAATTGTTAATTAATATTTGGTGTATGCAAATTAAGTTGGAATCCATTAAATTTATTTATTTTTAGTATGGGGTGAGAAGGGGAGTGAAATTCGATTTTAATTAGGATTTTACATAAAAAAGACGATATTTGTTTCTGCTTAGAAATCAGGTCAATGTCTCCCTGACCGGAAGGTGTTGTTTCGTTGACTATTCTCAGATTATTTGAGTGAGGATCTGCAAAACAAATGAAGTCAGCCTATCCGGGGGCTTTTCCCGGAAAGCCTCTCCGACGCTCAAGTCAGTTGGATTGATTTGTAAAATGTAATTAGGAATTTGCTTTGGTAAAAGGAGAGAGAAAAGCTTACCAGATTTTTGTGAATAGTGAGGTATTTATAGCAGAAAATGAGTGGAGCAAATAACCCCAAGGGCATTTTGGTAATTTCCCACAAACTGATAGTTTTGGGCTTACCATTAAGGCCCAGATGAGAAATTAGGGTTTGACCCAATAACAATATTTATTTTCATTAAGACAGTACATAATTTTCAATTAAATTTATTTAAATCATATGTTAGTGGGTTTCCATCCTCAACCTCTATTATGGTATTAATTTATCTTCTTTCTTTCTCTTTTCATTTTTTAAAATTGTTTTTATTTAAATTATCAAATTTGTATTAATTCCTGTTTCTTAAAAAGGAATTTCTGTTGGATAGGAGTTGGGTTGGGCAAATTTATGCCTTGCACAACATTCTAACGCAATACTTTATGGCTTCATGGCCTTATTTCACTAATAAATAATTCATGAGTATCGATAGATAGATAAAAAAATAAGGCTACATCCAATCAAAAGTTTTTAAAATAAATAAACTGGTATTTTTCGTGTTGTAAATGTGTAAAAAAAAGTATTTTGGGTCGTATTCAAAGATATCTTATAGTCTTGACCAATATTTAAATATTACAATAATCACATCATCCCTACTACATCAACATTCCATTATCACGATCGCGCAGATTACCATATTTTACTTTTTTACACTATAGTCTTTATATTTGTTTCTTGAGAAAAGTACAATAAGGGGGTGTTTGGCATAAGGGAATGAGACTTGTGAGACTTGGAGATGAGACTTTTAAGTTGAGACTTTAAAGATATAAAAGTCCCATCTCTTGTTTGGTATGTTAGAGACTTGGAAGAAATAGATTAAAAATTAAAGTCTCACCAAATACCACCCACCCCCCAAGACTTAAATCTTGGGGACTTTCCTCTTTTTTATACCCAAAAATTATACCCAATCCCTTAAAACAAACAAGGACTTGGACCCTTTTTTAGAATAAAGTCCCATTCCCTCCCCCCAAGTCTCCTGTGCCAAACAACCCCTAAGGTAAACCTAAAGGTGATTTTTTGCATTTCTTTTATGTTTGTTGAAACAAATCTTAACTTCATCATGAGATGGTGTTTGAGCTCCAATTTAAGATTATTTTTCATCGTCCTAATATTCTTAAGTGACTTCCACCTAAATAAAATTTAGAATGATCATATATACATAACTTTACCCTTATTAATAATATATACTGTATACTAAAACCATTATTCAGTAAGGACACGTGTCACTCTCACGTTAATTATTTTCCCTCCAAAATGACAAATGGGTATTATTAGAAAATTACTTCATTTAGCTAAATTAGGTAATTAAAATCATTCTTTATTCTTTATATACTTTTTCCTATTCACCATTTTTATTAATTAGTATCATTTTTGTTAAGTAATTAAATGATACATTTTGTTTATATTTAAGAAATTATTTCATGTAATCAATTCTAACCTATTTAATAAATTCATATGAAAAAATTTTAAGAGTTTGTCATTTGTTATTTTCCAACTCTTTTATTAATATTGTATGATACATGATTTAAATAAAAAAAACATGTAAACTAATTTTGTTTATATTTAAGAAATTAAAGTGAAACTATAATACATTTAATTTCTCTTACACGTCAAAAAGTATTTCTCTATATTTATTATAGTTAACAAATAACAAATTAATATATATAAACTTATTTTGTTTATATTTAAGAAATTATTTTTACATTTTCCGTGCTTGGCACGGGATTCAAGCTAGTAAACTAGTAAAGAGGTTGTTTGCAATTGACCCTTGATAGCAACCATAAAAAGCATATAGTATGATTTAATAAGTCATTTTACTTTAGTTTATTATAATCTGAAACCAAAGAATTATAAATCTTAAATCCCATCAGAATAAGAACATCTGCACGTAATCAAAGATATAAAATTAAATTCATAGGAATAGCATTACCATCTAGGAAAAAAATCACTAACATTAAAAAATATTAATAAAAAATTCATTCATAAAGATCAAAGATGATTAAGTTGATTTTTTTAGAGTTAATATTTTCTTTCTAAATTAGAAAACGATACAATTATAAAAACTACTACCTCCGAACCAATTTAGTTGTCCCATTTTTTTATTTGGCAAATTCATATCAATTGTTCCATTTCCTTTTTTGTCAATCTTTTTTTACCTAAATATTCCATGTTCACACAAATAAAGACCAAAATACCCTCACTTTTACTACTTACAATACTCCAACTACCATCTTTACAATTAATTTAATCAGTTAAAATACCCCAACTACCACCTTTTTAATGGACCTCACACCACCCTTAATAACCGTGTCCAAGCAAATGGGACAACGAAATTGATTCGGAGGGAATAATAAAAATTTTAATAAAAGAATTACATTATTTTCATGTAGTGAAAATTTTCAAAATAAAAAAAAGGGTATTATGGCCCAAGAGAACATGTGAAAAGACAAAGCAAGAGTTCATCATAAGGAAAAGAGTCATTCCTTGATACAATAATCTTGATTCATTAATTTCCATAAACATTAATTGATTTCATTTGTTAATTATCATTTTTCCACAAAACCTAACTTTTAGTGGTCCCAACATGAGCAAATGAAGGTAATCTCCACACTCCAAAGTGTCCTAATCACAATTATCACATTTAATTAACCTATTGGAAAAAGAGAAGTATTTGCAAAAGCCTCTAATGTTTTAGATCTCTAGGACTCTTGCAAAACTTTTGTTTATTTCAAAAGGTTTTGATCCTTTTCTTTTTGGATTCCCTACATCTTTTAAGGGCAAGTGATGTAGACGATTACAGTCTACTCCGTAACTATGGAAATCGTGTCGTGTTGAACTGCCCATGTATCATGACTGTCATGTCTTATGTCAAGTCATGACATATGTTCTTAGCTTTAGTGACATAAGTTGGAAGAGATACTCGAAGCTCCTATTTACTACTCTAATCACGTTTTTGTACATTTTCAAATAGGTTACAGAGTAACAACAAAGTATTATTATATGTTTCTATTTCATTTATTCGGTGTTATTGATTAGTTCTCATTTAGACAGGGTTTAGGATTAGATTTACACAATATTACTCTTGTAGTTACAAAACGGTTGTTTTCAATTAATATTTGATAGCAAATATCATCTTTAACGTCACTTTAGTAAGAGATACAAAATGATTTCACGAGTGATTTTATTTAGTTCGTAACGTCACTACAGTAAAATCGACTGTATTCCTGTAGTCCTCCCTGTGAAGTGAGTACAAGTATAAATTGTCTGTCACTTTTTCTCACTCAGACCCTGCTTTCGAGCGGGATATTGAATATGATGATTCTCAAAAACAAGGCTCTGGCCACATTGAAAATAGACTAGGGCATATATAACTTGAGTATGTACAGAATGAACATTGTTCTCCTTGATAATATATATGCATATACAAAATGCAGTAACAATTAACAACTTACAAGATAGAAGAAACAAGAAAACAGAAGCACATAAAAGAACATAAACCATTTTAAGATTCAGGGGACATAGATTGAATCAGGAGATACGGAAATCATCTGAAGAAGACTCGAATTCGAGAAAGTCTCCTCCAATGCGGGGCCCCTTCTACTTCCTCCATCGATGCTGTCCTTGGTGATGTGCACGAGTTCTCGAGCAACATCGAGCATCCTAAGCTTTCCGTCCCCACCAAATAGCAAGCAGCGCATAGCGATATCAGCAACTCTGTGAATCTGTTCTCGTCTATAAGGAGGTTGTTCGTGGTAGTAAAGAAGGGGATCGACGATCTCCTCTAACTTACCATCCCTAGTCTTCTGAAAGGCGATTGTAGGCATATCTATGTGGGTTGAGCCCGAGATAATCTCCAAAAGAAACACACCCAATTCATAAACATCAGTGTCATACAAATTTATGTCACTAAACAACCCAAAACAGGCTAGTTTGACATTGAAATCTTGGTCTAGAAATATGGTACTTGTCTTAAGATTATGATGGGAAACAGGAGGAGAAACCTCATGTTGTAAAAAAGCAAGTAAACTAGCTGTTTGAGCAGAAATGCTTAATCTTTTGTACCAATCAAGCCCAATATTTTGATCTTTCCTTTTGTGCAAATGGTGTTGAAGGGTTCCATTTTCGGGAAATTCATACACAACCATAGGAGAGTAACCAGAGTCGATACAACAACCGAAGATATGAGCTAAATTGCGGTGCATTAGGGTGGATAAGAGCTGAACCCGTGTCAAAACTTGCATGAGCTCCTTCTCATTCTCACATTTCACCCTCTGAACTACAACGTGACAACCGTCTTTAAGGGTTCCGGTGAAGACACTGCCACCACAACTTTCCATCACTTTCTGCTCGTCGTTGAATCCATTCGTGGCTTCGTCTAGTTCATGTAAGGTGAAAAGCCGCGTGTTACAAGATTTTCGGAATGATAATGTGCTGCAATATTCGGCCTTGTGGGAACACCCATACGCCGTACATTTCACTGACCTTTTTATCATGCATAGAAGGGCAAACAATGAGGCAAGGGCTAAAGCTGATGTCAATACTCCTGCTAGTATTATCATCTTCCTTCTGCTGTGTCTTCCTGCTTCACAATCTGCACCAAATTCTTCCTTCCCATCCTTGAAGCATGCTACACAAAAACATTACTTAACTGAATAAGAAGAACAAACTAAAATTTGTACACAATCCCACTAAACCAAATCGGAAATAGATCTTTGCACACCAAGAATCAACTCGACTACCATTATTCAGTTTTACAATGCCGTACAATTCAACAATAAAAATAGGATTTTTATATTAATGGATGACTCAGGCTATGGCCTATGCAAGCGTGAGCCTAGATTCTCCCATGATCATTGTCACAAATATTGAGATAGATCTTTACGGACCAAGAATCAACTCGACTATCCTTATATTGTTTTTATGCCATACAATTCAACAATAATAGGATTTTTTAATCAATATCACAGACTACGACCTAAGCAGGCCCGAGCCTAGATTCCCCTGATCATTGTCATGATATTGAGATAGATCTTTACAAACCAAGTATCAACTGGATTACCATGATACTTTTATGTTGTACAATTCAACAATAATTGAATTTTTTTATCATTGACCCAAGCAACTGGCCCGGGCCTGAATTCCTCCATGATCATTGTCACAAATATTGAGACTTATTAAGGTAAACATGACCTATTAATACATCAATGAGTATATAATCATGTTGGCTAAGAAAAAAAGAAAATACTTCTGATACTACATAATTTCTCACGTTGATTTGTTTTGGTTGAGAATCAAGGTGTTGGCGTAGTCATTGTCATATACTAATAATGACATGTTCACGCACAACATGTCAGCAACTATTATGGAACGGAGGAAGTAAGCATTAACATAGTTAAAATTATATAAAATAAATAAAATAACATAACAAGTACATAAAAATGGCAAAATAAACATCAACTTACATTTCAAACATCCAGTAGAATTGACATAAGCATCACCAACAAAACCATCATTACATAAACACCTAAATCCATGCTTAATAGTAGTAGCATTCACTTTATGAGCATTAACATCACAAATTTCTTGAGAAGAATTCATGGGAAAAGCCCATTCCAATTTGACCCCTCTTTTCCCAGAATTCATTCCTCTTGGAACAACCCATGAAGAAAAACCCCTGCACTCAAACTTAGAAAACACATCAAAATCATCTCCAATATGCCAAACACTATGATCAGCTAAAGGATAACAACAAGCTGGCCCACTTCCATTCCCATTCTCATTCCTATCACAGCCAGGCAAATCATTAGCTTCACAATTAGCCTTACACAAAAAAGAATCCTCACAATCATACAAACCAATCACATTATCACTAGAAATCCCAAAACAATCATTCCCATTCCCTTTCCCTTTAAACCCAAATGAGTTCAAATCATTATAAGGGCGGCAAGTGTTAGAAAACCCAGGAAAATCTACCAAAACCCCATCATCAAAGAATTCCAAAACTCTATAATTTTGGGAATCAATGTTGAGGTAAAGGGAAGTTGAATTAATACAAGTGAGTTGAAATAAATTAGATAAAGGTGGATTATTTGACCACCCACATGATACATTGTTTATGTAAAATGGGAATGATACTTGAAAACTACCACAAGTTTCATTCTTGCAATTTTGATGATTAAAGGTTGTAACTTTATCATTTTTAAGTGATTTTTGGATGAAATTAGAGATGGGTATTGCACCAAATTGCCCAAAAGTAATGAACAAAGTGAATATGAAAGCATAAATTAAAATGGGCATCTTTTTTTCCCACCAAAAATGGAAATTTTTAAAGAAAAAAAGTGTCTTTCTTGGAGGAGTGAATGTAAGAGTGGAGAAAGGTTTAATCTTGCAATGTTATTGTGTGATTTGTGATGTGTAATTAGTAAAATTGCATTGATTAATTAGTTTAGGTGAAGAAGAGTTAAAGTTGCATTGGAGTTAAATCCTTAGAAAAGAGAGAAATGAAGACGGTTGGTCTGAGTTTAGGCCTACAAATATTATGTGAATTTGAGCTTCTCACCCCCTCGTGGGGTGTACTAAACTTGGATTTGGGGGTGAAATTTGGCTTTCAAGGTATTCATTATTCAATTCATACTCCTATCAAAAGTCTAAATCAAATATGGTTTCGAGCTTTTTGTCTCCAAAATATTTTTTTTTATTATTATTGATTTTTTTTTTTGCTTCAGGGTATTTAAGAAAATGGTTCATAGTTATTTTAAATATGATGTAACGAACAATTAGAATATCTAGAGTTGTGACTCTTGAAACACTTGAATAATAGAGATAAAATTTAGAAAAGAATAGAAATATAAATATGGGTTTTTTATTTTAAGACAACTTACCTTTTGATGACCATGACTAGAGTTAGAAACGAGTATGTGACATTTAATTTTAAATAATATTTCAAAGTTGAGATTTTAGGTTAAAATATCTTCAAAAGTTGTTTTTTTTTATCAATATAAAAATTGAAACTAAAAACTCCAACTTTGGCATTTCAAATAAAAAATTCCAAACTTAAATATAAGATTTAACAATTCTAACTTTTGGTATATCTTATTTAAAAAGATCTAACCTATCAGTGACAATAACTCCAAGAAGTAAAAATGAATATACTAACTTCATTTTATGGATCTGCATATATTTTTGAAATTTTTAAATAATATTTTAAAGTTGAGATTTTTAAAGTAAAATGCCCCAAAAGTTATAATTTTTAACTAATATCACAAAGTCAGTTTTTAGAATTAAAACATCCATAATGGGGAACATTAATGTCCATTTCCTACACAAATTTTTATAGGAAATTATCTCACGTGAGACATTACTCATAAATGGGTTAAATAGCCCAACGAGTGATATGATATTCACAAATTCTTGTGAGAGACCATCTCTAATTGAACTAACCCATAAAGAAAAATGTAAAAAAAATTAAATATTAAGTTTTAATGGGCTGGACCTGAAAGACGTTTTTCAGAAAGACGATTTCTCAAAAGCCTAGTTGTATAATATTAGCATATGAACTACTTGTTTTGAGGTCTTCTCACAAAAAAACAATATCTCACAAGCTCTAGTAATTATTAATTGACTAAGAATTTTATAAATTTTGGTCAATTTTTTTTTAGACAAGAAGTCATTTATAGTTTCCCGCAAACCATAATTTATACGGTACAAAAAGTTATAGCTTATGATACATTGATAATACTCGATCAAATTCATAGATAAATGTCATTATAAGTTTATAAATAACTAGTTCTAAATTTGGATTTTTTTTCAATTATTTATATATTAAAATTGGTTCAACACAATAATCTTTTTTTATCATATCATACGTTAACAAATAAGAATCAAATGGGACCATTCTAATATGTTCCTCAACACCTGATCCAGGCGAGGCATGACCAAGAAATTTTGTATGGATTTCACTTAAAATATAGCCCCAAGGGTAGTCCAGAGAGGTGCGACAGTCAAGATATGCGACCGATTAGGCAAAGTATGGCTTTGCCTTATTTCGTTTCGCCACAACGACCAAACGCCCGCAATAATGAAAATTTCCCAAAGGAAAGAGAAAAAAAAAACATTTACACACTACACGGCTTTTTTTTTTTTTTTGAGGGGAACACACTACATGGCTATTCAAACAAAAGCAAATAGGTTACAGCATGTGGACATTGTGGTCACTACATGAAATGAATGCAAAGGATCGAACTTTTTTCCTACATCAGAATAAAATCCTATTAAGCCTTCACATCCTCATTGCTTCCATCAAAATTAAAGGTCCAGCCGGGAAAATCGGACTCCGAAAACAAAGAGGTTGGTGTTGCTTTATAAAATGCAAGAGGAACTTGCTTGACCCTCCGCCGCATCTGCAATTAAAAATGAGAGCAGTTTGACAAGTTTTCAGGAACCGTTGAGAATCATATCGATAATTTAGACGACAAATTGTCACGGAAAAGTTCCGCTTCTTATGTGATGTGATCTATCATGAGCAAAGAATCGAGTTTCTGCTTAGCCCTTATGTAGTTATGTATGTAGCATGCTATAAAATTAAGTCAGAAACACGATACTCTGAATTAAAATAAAGAGTTTCTGCTTAGCCCTTATGTAGTTATGTATGTAGCATGCAATAAAATTAAGTCATAAACACGATACTCTGAATCAAAATGACTTGTTTCCCTTTAATTTCTTTCTCCCCTTTGTTTCCATAACAAAAAAAAACGTCTATTAAAGATTTATCGACACGTATGTCAAAAAGCATAATCCGAAAGTCATTTTGGGTTGAAAATATTATCTACATCACTGCCCTTGAAGCTCTTTAAATCAATATCAGTATACACCGACTCAAGACATAGCTACATCGAGTTTTCATAGAGGTTAAAATAGTAAATGTAATCAATTGGATTGAATATTTAAGACCAAATTTATCTGGATTAGATTATAAATAAAACATTTAAAGACAATTGAAAATCAACACTCTTAGAAAGGCAGGCATTCGCGTTCCACACCTAAATCTCTATTTATCTTGTCACTCGTAATTGATATTGTGCTTAATTTACCAGAGCAATGAACTAAAAGTATCAGCATCTTACCTCTTCCCTGAATATGGTAGAATATGAACCAGAACTGAAGTCGCTAATCGCGACTTCGGTAGTTTTTGCTCTTACTGTCAAATCATTCTCAAGTGACAAAACAAATCTACAAAGGAAAGATAATAGATTGAAATGATATAGTTGAATCATTCTCAAGTGACAAAAGAAATGTACAAGGCAAGATCTTAGATTAAAAATGATATAGATTGATAGATAGATACTTAGATATTAGATAGATAGATAGGATGAGCTGCAGGGCCATAGGAGCATGTACCTGGAAACAGGAGGACAATAGTGGTGACGCAGTGTGTCAATCTCCCAAAGAGAACTACCTGTTCCAAATGCATTGTTTATTGCGTACATACTTTTGGAAATTTTTAATCAACAATCACCATCACAAAACAATATTCACGGATTGTTTGACAAATAGGAAACGGAAAGTGTGAGTCTAACTGTGGGTAATATATTTTTTTAAAAAGTCATATCCCATGTTGACAATATAGTGGGAAACTGGGAATAAGGTGGAAATTATGAAGTCCACGCTTGATATTTCAAAATAACCAATTCAGCCTTTTGTGAGAGTTCATCTAAAAATACCACCTTCGTTAGAAAGTCATACTATTCATGAATAAAGATTGATCTCAAATGTCACTAATGCCTAAGAAAAGCAAAATCAAGTGGGATGTTATTAGATTCGTCTCAAATGCCTTAGTTTTATAACGTCAATTTTTTATAGCCTTGACTATCGCAGATTCACAGCATGCCCCTTAAACCAAAATCATAAATCAAGATGCTTACTCATAGCCTTTGACCTCAAAGGATCACTTTCCTCATTATTGAAAAGATCAACTCCTTGTTTTCCATTGGTCACATTAAAGGCAGGATCATTTCCATCAGCACTTGAAGACTCTTGCTCAGATTTCTCAGAATGAACAGTTCCTTCACCACTTTCCTATAAGAAAGGAGAAATAAAATTAGATGCAAATGATCTTTTTATTTTATAAAGGAGCTACCATATGAGCTAAATTAATGCAAAAGCGAATAAATAGAACTCAAATCAAGGACCACCAAAAACCCTGGGCATGAACTTTTATGGAAAAATTTTTTTAGGAACATACAAGGTTAGGGATAAGGCATCCCTGAAAAGAAGGCGTGAACCTAAGATTAAAACTTCTTTGTACAGCGAACAAAGCACTGCAACCATAGTAACAATGGATGGTAGAGTAAAATTTTGACTACTGAATCTCATATCAAAAGCATACATGGAGCAGATAATAACAGGAAATGCAGCACTTATGAATGAAAGATAAAAAAAGAACACATATAGGTCATCAAACATATTATACGTTGGTTTTAACCATAGTTCCCTTGAAAAAGAGAAGACAGACAAAAACAGACTAATTGCCTGACACATAGATCGAAAAGCTACATCCATGAAATACAATTGCCTTTTTACATGTTCAGTTGCAGAAAGATAATGTACCTGATGAACCAAACAGTTGATTGATGGATGTCTCCGTAGAAGATTGTGTATCAATGCTATAATAACCAGTGCCCCCGAAGGAGGGACTACAAGAGAGAGTCTGCTCAACTTCTTTGTGAAAGCAGCCGCCAGGTATGCAGGAAGAAGTGGCGATTTCAAACAAGAATCAAGTAGCTACATAAAAGAATTACACATATGTGAAAAAACAAAGATTAGTTTAAAGGAAAGAAACAAAAATAAAGTCCATACAATCCTAAGCTCACCTCAAAGAATCGTGCACGGTGTTTTGCCATAAATATGGAAGGTATTAAGAGAGCATAAAGCTTGTTATAAAAGTTGTCATATTCCAAGCCATACTTCGTCATAAGAATGAAAAGACCGTTTAGAGCCATGACACTGACAACTCCACCAATGTCATAGGACCTTGTCAAGAAGTCACTGCAAATCCCCAAGTAAAGAACTAAAAATCTTAGGCACGCAACTTTATGGATTCAAGTGAAAACTGAACAAGACTCACCACAACATGACAGGCTCGGATAGATGAGGAATGACTGCCTGATGCAGATTCACGAGCACCTGACCATCATTGAAAGCTTAGAGGATGAATGGGCAGGTATACTAAACTCATGTTTCACACAAGGGCTAAACTAACCCCAGGTTGGTCTAGCAGAAACAGCCCCAAAATCGGTGTGACTTTAAGCATCTTTCTTAGTGTACACATTACCATATATTATACATTTACAAGTCAACCAACAAAAAAAGCATACAATCTTACCTCCTTGTAGACTTCAAGGGAAAGTGGTAACCTAAGAAATGATGTCCAGGCCTTTGTAAACTTCAATTTCATCTTTTTCGAGACAACACTCATAGGAACATCCTGGAAGGCATCAAAGTTTACATATAAAATTTCCTGCTATGATCATGATAAAATCCAACACATAAAAACATACTGATAGCAGGAAAGCAGAAACTTAAAAGGGGAGTTAGCATGATAACGAATAAACTGGCTAAAATAAAGTAAATGGAATGGGAATTACGAAAAAAGGAGAAGAAATATAAGCTAAATGCAACTATTGTAAGAAAAACAACTTGTAGGGGGATCAAAGGTGGGTATAAGTCATTTAATTGAACATACAAAAAAATATGCCGAGAGAAATTGTTTAGATCTTCATCAAACAAGATTATTTAGTTCACAATGTATGCCGAGGGATTCAAATGAGACTCTTACTTTGGCACTATACAAACTCCACCAAGATAATGGTAAAAGAGACTTGGAGGATATGATTATCTTACATAAATACCCTCTTTGTATGGTTGAACATTATGGCTTTAGGAAGTACGCTAACACAATACAGCCAGGATTTAAAGTTTCTAGCTGTGACACAACCAAGCAAGATACCATGAAAAGATATGAGGAAGAAAACGAGAAAATCGGCATATTGTTGAAAAAAGCGAAGCGTATGATTTCTTTAAATAATGACTACAAATAATCAACAAAAGGGATACATTGTTGTGACAGGGCACTTCATTTATAATGGATGGAAATTTTACAGTCGAAAATTTGGGTAAATTTTTGAATTAACAATATTATTATTTGTTTGTGTCTAGAGTATTGTTACATGTTACTTGTTTGGTTTCATGTATATTTCATATTTATTCATCCAAATCATCTTGAGTAAGATAGGTTTGTGTATGTCACTGCTACTCGGTGTGCCTCATGCTTTGAAAGAATGCATCCACTCTTGAAATATTGACTTCAAATTGCCTTCTTACAATGTCAATGACGCTATGATGGATACCTTGCTTGTTGAATTTCCTTATAAACACTTTTGTTACATGGAGATTTTTTACATGCATTGTTTTGCCCACATATTAAATTTGATTGTTCAAGACGATTAATTAAAGTGCTCAAAGAAAAACTTTATAGAATTAGGGATAGTCTTGTCTCTTTTGGACTTCAGATAAACAAGCCCAAAAATTTGAGCAAATAGTTGAGCAAGTAGTTTCTGATAGTTCAAAAAAATTTGAACTTGATTGTAAGACTAAGTGGAATTCAAACTATACATTCTTATGGTAGCTTTAAAGTATAACGAGGTATTTGTTGTCTTGAGTGCCCAAGAACCTTTGTATAAAAATCCACGACGTGATGAGAATTGGTAAGACGTGTAAAGGATAAGTGAAGTACTAGAAGCTTTGAAAAGATCACGCTTCAATTCTCTGCACCAAAATATTCCCCAACACACATTTATTTTCCATGTGCTTGCTCACTTAGAAATGCTATGTCGAATTAGCTTTTTTCACATGATACTTATATTAGAATTATGGTGCAAGCAAGGGTTGGAGTTAATGGTCTTATGGGAGAGGCAACTATGCTTGATCCAAGGTTTAAGATGAAATTGGCATATTTAATCTTGGCAAAATGCATGATGAGGTTGGTGTCAAGACTGAGATAGATAGAATTCAAGCTCTTCTTCGTGAGTGGTGAATAAATATGACTGTAAAAATGGTAGAAGTGTACTAGCAAGAAACAACATTTTGTTTTCTGAATGTTTTGGAAAATCAAACAATAATAAAAGTGTTTGTAGAGTATGTGGAACAAAAGATAATGATAAAGAGCATGAAAAATCTAATTTTTAGGAGTATCCACCATTTGCATTTAAGTTTTGTCATTATTCACATCTTTGTGGTCTGATGTTGGGAAGCAATTGGGTTTGACACAAAAGTTAGTTGTTTTGGACGCTATATGCTGATGGTGTAGCAATTTAAATAGATATGCAAGAAGAATCTAGCATCATCAAAGAGAGGGAACCTTATTTGATGTACCTTGTAGATGTACTAAGAAGCAAGACATTATTGATTTAATAGTTGTTTGTTGTTGTCAATTTCTTCAGTTGGCACATGATGAGTGTTCTACAGCCCCCATAAAAGGTGGGTGTGATATATCCGGCCATGGCTTATACTGGAACTTAGTTTTTTGTTACTGTTGGTTTGTAACCATTTTTGCACTGATTTCTTTGAAATCTTAATCAATTATTTAATTTGCAAAAATATGGAATGGAGTGCATGCACTGATAGGCATCGAGAAGCTCTTGAATCTAGATCTTGAAAAAATTATATTCATGTGTTTAATCTCTCCCATTCCACAACTCGACTTTACAAAGACAAGTCTTTAAATTTTTGGCTAGCACAATTGCCCAATCAGTAATATTCAGAATAACTATAAGATACAGCCAATGTATCAAAAGTAAGATTATTTTATACTATATGATATATGATTAGGAAAACATTGGTTTTGGAGAAAATTAAAAAAAACACTAACATTTTTGGTAGACTTCTCTCCTTTCTTCTCTTTCTCTTTCTCTTTCGTACGCTTCGAGTCACCTTCTTTAGATAAGAAACCTAATCCATCGAGAACTAAATCAGAATTATATACAAAAATTTACATGTACATGATGCAACCAAATGTATTGAAAGAAGGATAAAAAACACATAAACTTCAAAGCAAAATGTAGAAGAAAAACTACTTAATACCATTCCATATAAGGCATAGTTATGACAGGCTATTGATGAATGATAACAGTTGCATGTAAGCAATACCCGAGCTAGGCCCATCAATATATTTGAAAATTATGCTCGGTCTAGTTTTAACAAATGAAATTACAAAGCACTTGGTCACCAGGAATGTGGCATTTAAAGCCTTCAAATAAGTAGAACAAACACTAAGCAGTGCCTCTGGACTTCAAAAGAAAATATATATATATATATATATATATATATATATATATATATATATATATATATATATATATATATATATATATATATATATATATGTATATATATATATAATATATGTATATATGTATATATGTATATGTATATATATATATATTATATATGTATATGATAGATATATATATGTATATGATATATATATATAGTATATATATATATATATATATATATAGATATATATATATTATATATATATGTATAATATATATATATAGATATATATATATATATATATATATATATATATATAATATATAGGGAGGGATCCAATGAGAAGGGCATTGAAAATGAGAAGGGTAAGAAGGATTCTAAACCATTGATCTCACTTGCATAAAAAAAAATATGGTCACGATTGAGCAAAATCACTTAATTGTTAAAGTAACTATGTTACACAGAAAGGTAACTATGACATCAATTTTAAAATGTTCCTTTTTTATGACATAGTATCCATTTTCGGAAACATAGTAACCAAAAAAATCAAACAAAAATCCTTTTCATCCTTCTCATTTTAAAATCCTTCTCATTTGATCCTACATCTATATATTATATATATATATATATATATATATATATATATATATATATATATATATGTAAACCATAATCAATTAAAGGTAATTATTGACAATTAATCCCTATTTGTTTATAAAAACTAACTACAATGCATTTTGCATCTTACTTCTGACCTCATCAAGTCAACACAAACTTGAGCTCTTACTATACCAAACATCAAATTCATAAAGAACAAAGTGTAATAATCCTATGATGGTAATGCAATTATGGAAATTATAAAAAGATGAGGAGCTAAAACAAACTTTCCTCCTCTGGTTGGTCCTTGAAACTCGCAGCCTGTTTGGTGTAGTGAAGAAATTTTCCTCCCAAACTCTCCATTGTTTGAGTGATTAGTTTCTAACATAATGTGAAGGAATCCATTCTTACTAATATATCCCATCCTATTTTTCCATCCAAACAACTAAATTTCATCCCTCCGTCTCCCTTCCTTTTCTTTACTTTCATTTCTTCCCATATTAATTCTAAACAAGTTGTTACTAGTCAGAGAAACAAAGACAAAAATCATATGCCCCTACCCCAACAGTAGGAAATTGAATGGATATATGTTATAGAAACATAATAACATAAGTAAATGGCACATCCAAAACTAGGCAAGTACAAGAAAACACAAAAGGAGATTGGGCAAGAGAAAAATTCTAAAATAAATACATATCAAGACCTGATGGACAGTAGAAACTAAAATATCACATGAGATGAGGTAAATCACCTGCACTCCACGTCTCGGTAGTAACATCCTCATCCAGATTTCCTTGAGGAATGTGGGATAAGATGAAGTGGATCTTCTTTATAGAACATTCTAAGCTGTTGCAGAAAAAAAAAAAGAAAAAAAAAAAAAAAAAACGAAAATCAGAAAGCTAGCATCATTACTTCTATAGACACTACCTCATACAAAGAAATTTACTTTCATCATCACAAACTGAAAAAAATAGTAAAAAGAACCAAAAAGGATTACATTACATGTTCAAAATCATCACAACCAGGCAACGTTCAAGCTTTTCAAGCTATAAATTTTTATTCGACTTCCATTACAGTTGTTCAAAGAATTTTAAACCGATAAGACCCAAATATATGTTCCGCATTTTCCTCTTAAGGTACCACATCAAAATAATCATGCAAACAAAATCTTGTCAAACTAATTGTTCCATCTTAGTTATCACTACTCAACAACATCTCTAGAAATATTTTAGTAAAATCAATAGGTAGAGGGGCACTAAATGTTAACCATAGTGCACCGACATGCGTTTATGCGGTAAAGGAATAGAGTTATATGATCTAGCCCATCTCCACGACATATGGGTATGGTAAATATGAGGGTAATTACACATGGAGGAGATAAAATGCAAGTTTGTATATGTGCACAGGAAGAAGCCGAAGAATTGATGGCACTGAATTTCGGTAACGGTCACAGAACAACCTTTTCTAGTCAATGTGAGCAAATGTGCGGTAAACTAAAAAATCTTAACTATTTGGTTGTGGTAAGGTGATGTGACCTTGTTTTTACACGATAGATGAAGGTCGAATACTCTTGGATGATTCTGAAACAATGAGAATTCAAGCGCTATCCTAGACAAACCATCAAGAATCAATTGACGAATCACCAATGGGCTTAGTTGGTCACAAGTCATATTCCAATGATTTGCTAGCAGAAAGGAGCATTCGTCAACGGGCTTCACAACTCCTCAGCTACGAATACTCCACAGATGACAACTTGTCAATGAGCGTGAATGTTGCAAATAACTGCTACGAATAAGGATTTGAATGCTATTGCAAATTTGTAATTACTTAGAACGTAAATGCACTTCTAATCAAGCTAAAGCGCAATTCTACATGTGCAAGATTGTCACAATTACCAAACACTATGCAACAATGACTACACATGACCGAGACAACATACACCAAGAGCTTCAAACACTTGGTAGATTAGTATAATTGCTTTTTGCTTTTTCCCTAAATATCCAAAATCTAGCTAGACGCTCAACATAATTCTTATGTTTGTTACCTCTTATGTTGCTTCCCATTAATGGGTCCAGTCCTTGATATAATTGGAGTAACCACCATCAAGTGATGGTTAAATCATGACAGGAAGAGACACTTGAATCACGAGACAATATATCTTTTCATGCATGTGGAAAAGAAAAGGAAATAGGAAGATGCAATTAGCCTGATAGATCCAAAAAGTGAAAAAAAAAAAAAAAAAAAAAAAAAAAAAAAAAAAAAACCTACCAACGTAACATGCCTTTAAATAGAATAAGTTCCTCATTGGTCATAGCTAATGGCTCTCAACCAAAGAAGATAACATTGTTACAAAATCAAATAATGAATTTCATAGCTGAGCAAGTACCCAAATAAAGTTTCATTAAAACTACCAATATAAGCGCTCTCTCTCTATATATATGGAATATATAGTTACTTCAACTACATTATGTTATCATCATTACTAAACCATCAATATACACTTAATTAAGCAATTAGCACTCATGATAAGTATTCCAAGTAGAAAAATACTATTCCTTAAACATAATAAAATTAGAACAATTTGACAATTTGGCATAATGGCTTTTTAGTTGGCTTTTCCAACTAACTCAAAAGCCAATAAAAATAAACTAGTCAAACAAGCCAACTGAAAACGCAACCATTCACCAAACACCACATATTAGTAAGGTCACACGGGCAACAAACAAAAAGAATAACTCGTACAAAAAGGAGAATAACAAACTAACCTTGCCTTTGAGTCATCTCCATCTTCATTCAAATGTTTGTCACCTGCAACACATTAAAATATTTAAGTTTTACTCTAATGTTCAAGTGCAGCGATCAACATGAGCAAAAGGTAAAATACCTGAACCATTATTTGATTCCAGCGTTTTGCATAGTTTGTTAATAGAAATGAAAGTAAAGTAACTGCACCAAAATGTTTAATAAGTACATGAAGGAGCACAAAACTATGACATAAAAATAACATTAAAATTGTTATTTAATTCAAAAATAACATTGAAAACAGAAAGGAGCACAAAGAACAAAATGTCATTAGGGAATTAAAAGTAGCCATACCGCACATCAATGTACTTAAAATAAGTTGACGCAAGGGATTCTAGTAAAAATTCAACTTCTACGGATGTAGTAACCTGCAAGTTAGAGAGAATGTACATTATACACCAAGCAATCCTACCAAATCTGACCATATGCCAAATACTGTTGTGCAACCAAATAGGGGCAAGAGAAATAAAAATTCCAAAACAACAAAAGCTGGCTTACAATGGCTTGAAGAAATTTGTGATATAAAGAAGAATAGAACTTTCCACCATTCCCAAGCTTCACAAACTCCATTACAGTATCCAATACAACCTCCTACCAAATAAAGGAAACAAAATCAACAATCCTGACCAACAAACAGTAATGCTTCAAAAATTTTGGAGAAACTATTCAAGGATTAACTTAGTTCAAGTGCACTGAACACCAGCATAGTAATGTAGATTTTAAATAAAACAAAACTCAATGACAAATCATCAAACTATATAAAATTTAATCGGAAAATCACTAAAACATCAAGTAAATTAAAATGCATCCTATTCACCATTAAAATTCAAATAAAAAAGATAATGGTAGAAAGAACAAAATGCAGCTAGAAACTAAAGAACTAAACAAAACTATAAAACTCTTGATTAGCTCAAATTTATCAAAAGAGCTGAAAATAACTCTGGATAATTCCAAAAAAAAATTGGTAAAATCCAAATTCATAGACTCACCAAATCAACAAATAGTGAAAACTTAAAAAGCCTAAATTTTAGTTTTTTCATCAAATTGAATTCGGATTTACAGAACTTACACGAACAGTTTCCTCGCAGCCAGGAGCAACAGATATTTCAATTAAAGAGTTGACGAGTTCGTCGAACTTAGAGCGAAGCCAAGTACGGTAAATGACATCGGGGTCGGAAGCATCAGTATTGACGGCGGCACCTTTAATAGAGGACGGAGGAAGAGAAGGAAGGGCGGGAGAGAAGAAAGATTGAAGAGAGAGAAGAGATTCAACAACGTAAGAAGGAGGTGTAGAAGGAGATATGTAAGAAAGAAGAAGAGGCAAATTGTTGATGTGAGCTCGAGAAGACAGAAGTTGATGGCCTAGGGTTTTAAGGTCTGAGAGACTGCGTTTATCTTTCTTCTTACGGCTGTTGTTGGGTTTTGATCTGGATTGTTTGGACGCCATTAATGAGAAGAAGCTCTGCTCTGAGAGGAAGATGATGATGACTAAGGGTTTAGGGTTTGACAAATACTCTATTTATAAGTACGACCACCGTCTGCAGAAATTTTTTAAAAGGATTTCCCTCTAGCATCCTTGACCTATAGGTAACTCTGAATAATACCGTGAATAATACGAATTTTTATTGATTTCCCTAGAATAATACTCCCTCCAATTCACTTGTGTTGTCCCATTTGGTTGGGCACGGTTTTTAAGAGTGAAATGGTGGGGTATTTTAATTGATTAAATTAATTGTAAATGTGGTAGTTGGGTATTGGGAATTGGAAAAGTGGGGTTTTAATTTGATTAAATTAATTGTAAAGGTGGTAGTGGGGTATTGGGAATTGGAAAAGTGGGGGTATTTAGGTAAATAAAGATAGACAAAAAAGGAAATGATACAATTGATATGAATTTGCCAAATAAGGAAATAGGACAACACAAGTGAATCGGAGGGAGTATGAACTTTCAATTAACCTGAATAATACCAACTTTGATGTGGATTTCCCTCTAGCATCTTTAACCTATTAGTAACCTACAATTGTAGGTTAACTTGTCAAAAAAGATGATTAATTGAAAGTTCGTATTATTGTAGGGAAATCATTGTAAGTCGTATCATTCATGATAATTTTTTCTTATTATTATTATATTGTGCATCCTTAACCTATGGGTAACCTACAATTGTAGGTTAACTTGTCAAAAAAGGGGATTAATTGAAAGTTCGTATTATTGTAGGGAAATCATTGAAAGTACGTATCATTCATGATAATTTTTTCTTATTATTATTATATTGTAGGCAATAAACTTTAAAATTTTTATTGCATTGTTATTTTTTTTTCTATTTTCTTTTATTTTTTGGCAAGTTGACTTACAATTGTAGGTTACCAATAAGTTAAGAATGCTAGTAAAAAATTCACATTAAAATTGGTATTATTTAGGGTTAATCAATAGTTCGTATTATTGTAGGGAAATCAGTGAAAGTTCGTATTATTCACGGTAATTTTTCCAAAAAAAACTGATTCTAAACGTAAGAACTTTGCCTCATTTGCTCCTAAACGTTCGAACTTAGTTTATCTTTTAAAGGCTCGAACTTTAGGAGGTCTCCACTTTTAAAGGTGTAGCAGGTTTTGGTAACATGGAACAACAGATTACCATCTTCATCACTCTCTTCTTCAAGCTCAAGCTCTCATCAATGGCTTCTTCATGGGGGACTTCATGGAGTTCAAGAAGAAGACAAAGCCATTACTATCAACATCATCCTTCTCCTTACTATAACCATTAAAAGACCATAAATTTGAAGAGTTCATGAGATAAAAAAATTAAGAAAAACGAAAAAAAAAACTCTATAAAATTAGGGTTTAATTGAAGGAACCTTTAGAACTCAAATGAACATATTGAACCTGAACTGAATGAAGATGGTGGTGAATGGCGAGTGAGCAGCAGCAGCAGCAAGATTTAATTGGAGCAACAAGATGAAATAGAGAAGGACGGAGCAGTTGTAACTCCATTTAAGGAATTAGAAACCCCCTTCTCACCAAAAAAATTGAAAAATTAGTACAAACTTAGAAATTAATACAAAAAAATCTAGAATGATCAGTTTAATTAGTACAAAAAAACACAGAAATTAGCAGGGGATATGATATGATATTCCCCTTTTTATTTGCTTGTGTTTCTTACAATTTGAGCAATTACCCATTTTAGATCTCTAAAAATTAGTCAAATCCAAAATGATGAGCTTAATTTCGGGTTGATTTTAGTGAGAGATCGAAACTTTTAAGGATTCAACAATGGAAGCTACTGGTAGGATGGTTGCTAGATCTTACAAAAAAAAAAAGTCATTTCATTTTAAGAGTAAAAACATACCTAAGATTGGATGAAGATGGTAAAAGGAATAAATTGATGAAGATAATGAAATGGTGAAAGAAGGTGAAGATGATGAAATGGTGGAAGAATATGAAGATGAAGATGATGAAGATGAAGTGAAGAAGTTTACCTTTTCATCCAATTACAAGTCATTCGTATCTTTAGATGCGGATGACCCCCAAAGTTCAAGTCTTTAAAAAATAAACGTAAGTTCGAATGTTTAGAAGCAAATTATGAGGCAAAGTTCGTATGTTTAGAATCAAATTTTCCAAAAAAAATTGTTAAAATCTGAACTTGTGAGAGACCAGCTCAAAATATTAATTTGTATTAGTTTAATTATTTAATTTATATATGGGCATGTATCACAGTGACATAGAGATTAAAAATATTGAAACAAATGAAGGTGTCTAGTGGTAGCAGAGAAACGATTTACGAATTATATTTCCATATACACAACGAAATACAAATTTGTAATACTTTGTATTTGTATTGTTTATTTGCATTATATTTCTAATATACCTGGACATAGACAAACCATTATGCAAAATGCTCGTATGTAAATGTGGGAAAGCCAAAAATTTACGTGGGATGGTGGACTAGTCTAACAACCAAATTATAATTGCATTCAAAAATTTTACAATAATGCGCTTTTTAATTTCTAACACAATAATAAAATAAGACAAGAAAACAAAATGTTGCTATTTTCATGATATACAGAAAAAAGTTTGCAATTTTTTTATAAAATAAGAACCTTATATTATATATAATCGAAAGTTAAGCACCCTATGAGAAATATAGCGAGTTCATTAGAGCAAATTAGTAACTACAAACTATTTATTCACACGTGTTGGAAGTTTCATGTAGTCATATCTTTTACTGGAGTAATTGTACGTTTTAATGAGTAAGGGACATAAATTTTAGGAAAATTTACTTTTAAAAATCCCACCTTTGGGCTATTCTCTTCTAAAAATCCGACATTTCGATTATTTTTGAAAAATTCGACCTTTGCCCCCCATTGTCATCTAAAGAACATCACTCATATGTTAACCTGAAGAACCGGTTAACTTTCAATTAAAAAAAATCAGAATTACTAAACCCTAAATTGCTATAAAGGGGTTTTCTTCTTCATTTTGCATTTCAACCATGGAAGAAGCCATGTATTCTCTTCATCAAAGTTCTTCAAATTATGTTGATTCAACCATGAAAGAAGCCATGTTAACATTTTTGTCTCATTTTTTCTCTTTCCCATCTCTTTGAACACTGAATCTGTTTCTCTCAAATACTAATCATCAAATACAAGCTCTTTTCAACTTTAAAGTTATAAATTTCATTTTCTTGATCTTCACTTAGTTGGATAATTCCAAATCTACATTCAATTTGATTCTTTGTATCAATCAACTCTTTATTTTGTGCAACAAAACCCTTTTAATTTCTTACCTTTAAATTGCCAATTTTCTGTAATTTTCACCCATTTAATCAAACTATAATCAATAACCCACTTCTCACAATCACAAAATTCCTAACTTTTCATTGACCCACAAATTTTCTTGGTCAATTAGGACCAAAAAGTAGACATTTTTCCCAAATTTTCAAAATAGATTCAATTTTTTTCTTTAATTATAGTTCAAATGTTTATGTAATGCACCTAATACCGGAAAAAAAAACACTTCAGGTTTAAATTTTGAAACTGGTAGTCATGAATTGGTCTTTAGCCCTGCTGATGGTGGACTTGATGAGAGTAATATCTCTGAGGAGGAGAAGTTGAGAAGAGAAAGAGCAAGAGAAAGAGAGGAGGGAAGTACATGAACACTTATGGTGTGAAGTGATGTTTTATTGGAATGGAAGAGGGGAGTAAATGAGGGAAGTTAATGGGTTATAGGTATTATTTTTTAAAAATGCAGGTAACCGGTCAAATTGGGTTTTAGATGAAGATAAGGGGCAAAGGTTGGATTTTTCAAAAATAACTGAAAGGTCGAATTTTTAGAAGAAAACAGCTCAAAGGTGGGATTTTTAAAAGTAAATTTTCCTAAATTTTATACATTGGACACCCATGTCCCATGGAGTTTGTTACAATTGATTTTGGGAAATTTCTCGTGGTAACCCTAAGGTTTCTATACAACAATTCTGAGGTTTACCAAATTGTTCCACCGTGACCTTTTTGCACATAAAACATTAGCAAAAGTTAATTTTGAACCTTTTAGGCTGATGTATGCCAATTTGTGCAACTCAATATTTCAAATGTTATCAGTTTTAACCTTTTCTCCTACAATATAAACCCTAACTTTATCATTTTTCATCCAAATTATATTTTCCCCCAAATCCTAAGATGGTAGAGTTAGAGTTTATGTTTTAGGGAAAAAGGTTAAAACTAATGACATTTGAAATGATGAGCCGCATAAATAGGCGTACAACAGCCTTAAAAGCTCTGAAATTAACGTTTGCTATCATTTTCATGTGCAAAAAGATCACGGTGGAACAATTTGGTAAACCTCGGGGTCACCGCGTGGATTTATTTAAAAATTATAGTTACTACATGGAAAACCCAAAACCTCAAAGTTCCTATGTGAGATTTCCCATTTTTTTATGTGTGGGAGCTTTATAAGTCGATTGTGGCAATCTCTATAGGATAGAAGGAGTAGGTTTCAACGGGGTATAATTGATGTGGTCTAAAGACCCAATTTGTACATCTTAGATTTAAACAAATGAGGCTGGCCACAAAATAAGGATGAAAAGAGGTAATACACTCACAAGTTCAAAAGAGATTTACTATTATAACTAATTATTATTATTATATTACAAATTACGTTTTAAGTTTATAAGTGATATATATCCTCCTCCCTTTGATGAATATGAATTGAACAACTCACATATGATAATAATGAACGGTTCAAGATTGAAAATATAGCGAACATCAAATAGTAAACAAAACATACTTTTTCCGAATCATTTTAGATGTCCCATTTGAGTTTTCACGGTTATTAAGAGTGGTGTGGGGTCCATTAAAAAGTTGATAATTAGGTATTTTAATTGATGAAATTAATTGTAAAGGTGGTAGTTGAGGTATTGGATTTGGAAAATTTGGATAAAGGTGGTAATTGGATACAAGGTTGTTAAAATCGGGATTTTACTTTGAATCGGAAGCCCCTCTTAAAATCGAATCGTAAAATCGAATCGTAAAATCGACCGTTTCTACCAATTTTGCTGATTTAAGTAGATTTTGAAGTTTGTATTTATTTCAGAACATTTTAAATGTAAAAGAAACACTTAAAATTATCTATTATCAATATATTGTGTAAATGTGTAATAAAACAAAAGTCAAGTTAGTTACTTCATGAGTAGTTCACGTCTTCATTGTTACATGATAAGCAATATAAATGACACCATCTACTAATAAATTCAAGTACAAGTTGGCAAACTTGAGTAATTAACAAAATACTCATGAGCAAAATTAATCATAAATAAATAAGTAAATACTCATTAACTACAACTACTATTTAATACAACATGAGTAATCATTAAAAATAAATCAATTATACTATTTAATTCAATAAAAAAATTCACACATCCTGCACAAATTCAATCATATCATACAATTTAATAATTTTGATGTAAATTATAAAAATGGCAGTTTAACAGAATGTTGCCATGTGTAATTTTTTTATTGGCTAAATGTTTATTGGTAGAGATTTTGCATTATTAGTTATTTATTGCCCAATATAATTTCGCACAGATTAAAGGATGATTGACTATGATTTTAGCAATATAATCAATTTGCACATTTAAAACATGATTGCCATTTATATTTCCTTTTTTACTGGTTGAGACAAATTTGGCCTGATTGTTTTGTTGACTGATGTTTACTGGCTGAGACGAATTTGCACAGATTGATTGATAATTGATAAACACTTGCATTAATTAAAATCATACAAGAAAATTATACATGTCATCCTTATAAAAGTCTCGCTATATGAAAAAATTTCATTGGTTGATGTTTAATTATTCTTGCTTTGATTGAGATATAAAAAATAAATTATTGATTAAATTTTATCGGATGCTGTAAATTTACCATTTTTAAAAATAAATAATTTAAATATTTTTATAAAACTAAGAGGCTACAACATTTTGTTGCATCAAATAATATAAACAACGCCATATATATTTTAGCAATTATTATTTCATATTTTATATATAATGTGTTTATTATTACGTTTCTTTGATATTTTTATTTTTATATATTTTCATACTAAGAAATCCGTGCATTGTACGGGGTCTTATACTAGTAATAATAAAACAATGAGAGAGAAGAAGGAGGTCTAGAGGTAAGGCGTAGGTTGCGGGCTGCTGTATGAAGATTTAGGTAAATTGAGATTTAGGGTTTTTTTTAAAGTAAAAATTGTCATGTGGTTACTTTTAGTCATTTTCATGAAATCGGTAAAATCGGTAAAATCGGTCGATTTTACCGATTTCACCCGATTTTAACCGATTTTACCGATTTTATGGGCGATTTTACTTGATTCCGATTTCACTTCCGATCCAACTCGTAAGGCTCAGGTGGAATCGTAAAATCGTACGATTTTACGATCTGGATCGCGATTTTAATAACATTGATTGGATATTGAGAATATTAAAAGTGGAGGTATTTAGGTAAAAAAAAAGATAGACAAAAAGGTAATGAGACAATTGATATGAATTTGCCAAATAAGAAAATGAAACATTTAAAATGATTCAGATGGAGTATTAAAGAAGCGTCGTTGCCGAAGGTGTAAAGATGATACAAATTCTTAACGTGAGACAATAATGACAAAATCATCTCTATTAGACTGACCAATGCATGTTTAGTTCAATAAAGTAATATCACTTACAATTTTAAAATGATAAATTACATAAATGAGCTAATTATATGAATTCGTCTCATAGTAAAACGGTCTGACAAGCTAAACATAAAAAGGTTAACCTTGACAATTTGTTGACTTTACCGTTGACGAGTTACCAAATTTAGCTTGGGCAGCAAGGAAAATTCTCTCTCATCTGTCCCTACATTCACTAAATTGTTGGAAGAATAACTGGATTCACACACCTACGTCTTACACACTTCACTAATTTAACTAGTCCACTGCTTTGGATTTTGGCTCGGTTTTTTTTTTTTTTTTTTTTTTAAATTTTTTTTTGAAATTAAGTCTTTTTTCATAGGAGAAATAAATGAAAATCCAATTTTAGATTTTTACTCAAAAATAATACGTACTCTCTAACTGATATAAATTCTGATTTTCTTGACCTAGTTTTTAAGATTTAAGAGTGATACTAGTATTTAATTATCACAAATTCTTACTTGTGATTGTCAATAAAAGCGGCTTTCAAAAGCCCAATCCATTCGAAATATATATTGTTATATAACTCTAAATATAGATTTGGACTAGACTTTTGAGAGCCGTCTTTACAAAAAACGGTCTCTCAAGAGACCACCTAATTAATTATCACAAAGTTATTTTTTTTTGAATTTTATCACAAAGTTACTTTGTTAGAGAGATTGTTGCATTGTTTTGTTAAAAAAATTATATAAAAATTTTAAGTTGCATAAATGATATTACAAAGTAAAAATATGTGTTAGAATGTGTAAAATGGTGTAGACCATTTTCAAAATATAAAATTTTATAGCAAATTGGTTGAAACACGCTAAGCAAAAAATATAGTAAACTAATTGAGATGATGTATAATTTTTTCCAAGTTATCATTATTAATTATTATTTTTATTATTATTATATCCATTATCATCATCATTATTATTATTATTATTATTATTATTATTATTGTTAATTATTATTATTATTATATGAGGCTGTCTAAACATGAGATGACTTCAGCTACGTCAGCTTAAATTATTAAAAAAATTACTTTCCGTACAAGACTTGTATTATTATTATTATTATTATTATTATTATTATTATTATTATTATTATTATTATTATTATTGTATTTAATATTTCTGCAAATATTGTTCATAATGAACAATTCGAAGATTAAAGCTTGCTATTAAAAATAAATTTTTTTTAATATTTTTTTCTTAATCAAAAAATGATATCATTTTGCACTTTAAAAATTAAATTTTAATTTACTAACTAATAGACGATTCTAAAAATCGATATATTAATTCATTCAGTCGATCTAATATTTTAGAATAAAAACTCAAACATTATTATTTTTTTTAAGAAATGGGAAAGATAAGATAACATTATTATTAGCACTTTCTTCGTTTCATAATATACTTAGCTTGCTACTAATTGTGACATATTGAGTGGAAAAATATCACTATCAGTAACAATATTACGGATATGTACTATATAATTTTTTAATAAATAATGACACTTTCAGCAGAAAATTGTCTTTTTTTTAATTATTACCAAAAATAAATTTTATTTGTATAGAAAAGAAAGTTTTTATTTGGCTGTGATGAGTGATGAGATGTGGTATGGTAATTCCGAGCCTGTTCAAGGTCAAGTTTCCCGCCTTGTTCCTTCTCTTGTAGTTTACTTAACCCTGTTATTAGTGAGAGAAACCCAAAAACAGAAAACAAAAAAATGAATATTTAAGGAATTTATTGACAAAAGTGAAGACTGAAGTTGTAGGAGTATATAAATACAGCAAGTAGAAACTACTATACACTTTTTTGATTTCTTCCTCTTATGTTATCTTCTGGGTTTATTACACAATGACAGAGTAAGCGAATTTAACCTGAACCCATGAATGAAAATCAAGTCTTTTGTTCTTTTGAAGCACTTCTAGTGTTTAAATGTTCATAATTCTTTGTGGGTTTTGTGTAATATTGAAAGAAATTTGTGGGTTCTTCAATTTGGGTGATTTTTGGTTTGTTTGTTTAATCTATTTTCTAGGGTTTGATATTTGCTTGGTATTGTTCTTTGTCCATTTGAATGCATTTTTGTGGGATTAATTTTAATGGGTTATGTTTGTTTATGAAGAAATCAATAGTTACATGGATAATGTAATAAAAGTAATAGTTTTTCTATCAAAGATTAGGTTTTGAGTGTAAGCTTGTTTGAGAAGATTGAGGAAAACATGGAAGTAAAATGGAAATATGGTTGATGATAAAGGTACATTGAATTGATAAATATAATGGACAATTTCCCACTATTTTAGGAGCTACTACATTATTTTGCATCATCATTTTGGGTGATTGTGAAGATATTCTTCTACCAAGGAATGAAAAGAGTTTAGATTAATGTTTATGGATGGACATTGTAGTCTTGATTATGATAACCATTGATCAAACTGATAGACCTTTGATAGATTGATATTTAAACTGTTTTTGTTAAGTTGAAATGTTTTGATTTTTTGATGAGATTCCTTTTTGTTTGTTTTTGCATATTCCCAAGAGTTACATTTTTAGAATGTGGGTGCAAAACTTGAAGATTATGTTGTTCTTATACATGGGTTTTTGGGCAATGCTGTTTTCTTGATCATGTAAATGATGGGTTTTGTTGGGTTGGAGTTTTGGTAATTTTAGGTTTATTGTTGAGACCCTCATACAGAAGTCATCATTTTGTTATTTGTTGGGTTAAGTTTTACTTGGAAATTTTAGAATGTGGGTGTAAAACATGATGATTCTATTGTATTAAATTTGGGTTGTTGTGCAATTTTGTATTTGTTGGTTATGGAATTAATGCATGTTGTTGGTTTGATGTTTTTCGATTATAATCTGTTGGAAAATAACCTACATGTGATCAGATGTTGACTAACATATATACTTGATGGGCTACTCCTCTGATTACCAATTGGTTTTACGATGGAACCTCATCGGGTTTGTGTGTAATCAACTCTTCTCTTGTGCGTTTCTTGTAGTGTACAAACCCATTAACAAATTTATCGCAATCCTAGTTTTCTTGTTTGTTAGCTGCTTCATATATAATTTTCTGAAATGGGTGTTTATGATTATTATTCGTTCGTGCAGCCGAAGTTGGCTTGTTAATTGTAGGGGGATTGCCAAGAAGATTAGACATGCAACTTCACCTTCAGTTGTGAAGATCAAAGACTGTGGAGCTAAGCTTGAATGCCCCAATTGCCATACTGTGATTGACAATAGTGATGT
Source organism: Amaranthus palmeri (assembly GCA_019776075.1). Taxonomy (NCBI): domain Eukaryota; kingdom Viridiplantae; phylum Streptophyta; class Magnoliopsida; order Caryophyllales; family Amaranthaceae; genus Amaranthus; species Amaranthus palmeri. Next base: position 251,013 of record JAAKBH010000044.1, read on the forward strand.
AAGATGAACATGTTATCACTTTGCATTTCTTCCTTGTACTTATTGTGCATTGCAATCTGAGAGTTTCACTTTGTGGTATGATTGACATTAACGGACTTCCAACTTTCGGGAAGTTGCACACAACGTTTACTACCAAGGGTCAATCGGAAGCAACCTCTGTGTTAACAAGGGTAAGGTTGCATACCTCCGACCCTCCCAAATCCCACCCGGGATCCACTTAACTACATTGGGGATAATGGACTGTTGTTGTTGTTGTTGTCTATGCAATGTGTCTTTGCTTATGTTTACCTTCAGTTTAACGAGCTTTATATCGTTTCCTTTTGCTCAGATTTCTTGTGAATGGCCAGGACTACCAGCTGGTGTCAAATTTGATCCTTCCGATGCAGAGCTGCTCGAACATCTGGCAGCGAAATGTGGTGTAGAAGAAACAAACCCCCATGATTTCATCGACGAATTCATCCCGACACTCGAGAGGGACAAAGGGATTTGCTACACTCATCCTAAAGATCTTCCAGGTAACAAAGTGAAGCGTGTGACATAGATGAGGCAATTGTGTAGATACCGTGTTCATATTAACCCATGATTCATTTGATTTTTTTCCACAGGAGCTACAAAAGATGGAACTAGTATACATTTTTTCCACAAAACATCAAATGCATACGCGTCTGGCCAAAGAAAGCGTCGCAAGATCCAAAACGACGAAAACCAGGAAAGTGTACGCTGGCACAAGACCGGAAAAACGAAACCTATATTTGACAATGGAATTCAGAAGGGCTGCAAAAAGATCATGGTTCTTTACACGGCTTCGCAAAAAGGGTCTAAACCCGTTAAGTCAAATTGGGTGATGCATCAGTATCATCTAGGCACCGAAGATGATGAGAAGGAAGATGAATTCGTCGTTTCCAAAATATACTATCAGAAAGAGAAGCATAGGGAAGGAAATGATAATAGTATAGCCATTGTTGCTGAAGACCAGAAAGCTGTATCAATCCCAAACACTCCCAATACTGTTACACCGAACCCTCCTAGAGAAAGTTCGGTCAAGTATGATGATGTTTTGGATGATTCAGTTGCTGTCGTAGAGGTAAATATTCGAGTAATTTTGGTTATGGTCGTTTTTCATGTATGTGAGAGTATATAATCGTCCTTGGAAACTTGTCTTGAATCCAAATACAAAATCTTTCGGTTTATGTATTGACATGAATACTTTATATTCTTTGATATCAGGATGTGAAGAATGAAAATGCAACATTATGTTATCCTGCAACCAGTTCACAGTACAAGGGAGGAGATGTCGAGTTTCCTGAATGCCCTGCAGGGGAGTCTCAGGCTCAGGATGTCGACCTGAACGACAATGAAAACTCGCTGCTATGCAGGGAAATATTTAGTTCGTGTGTTCCTCTCGACAATAGCATTGTCGGTTGCCTGAATGACTTGCACAATGAAGCCTATAATGGATCGTATGACGTAAGCATCCTGGACACCATACATTTGGACTCACCTCCTGATTTTCCCCTCACAGTAAGATACTTCTATTTCATCCTATTGCACTATGTCTGTTCTTTTACCAAAAGCGCTTGTGGCTCAATGGATAGAGTATCTGCATGTAGAGCAGAAGGTTTGGGGTCTGACCCCTACATGGCGCACATATCGGTTGGGGGTTTCTTGACTGCGCGCATCCCTCTTTACTCCCTCACTTGAGGGATACGGGTATGGTTTGTCCGCCCTTTTCAGGAAAGAAAAGCTCCCCTCGAGCCCCTGCCTTGTGCGGGATACTGAGATGGTCCTTTACCTTCACCTTTTGCACTACGTCTGTTTTTTGCATGGCATGAACTTTAGAGTCACACGCTTTCGTTCCACCCTTTGCTTGATGTAGGATTTACAGTTAGGCTCACAAGACAGCATTCATCATTGGTTGGACCGGCTGTGAAGTAGTAACTTCACTTGTATCAGTTAGTGTGGATTCCCAATTTTGCGAGGACGCTCCTAGACAAATAACTCGAGATCCATTGATTTCAGGGGATTCCTAAGGGATTTCAGTTGGATACTTGCATTCACCAATTTATCAATGCAGATTCATTTGAGCACCGATTTGTGTGAGGACCTAAATATGTTGTAGCATACGGATGAATCCCTTTTCGTACTTGTATTTTATGCTTCAACATGTTAAGCAAACGAATATACAAACATTTCTGTTGTCTGTATGATTCTGAATCGTGGTTTGCGAACAAGGCTTTCGTGCTGTAAACTGATTTGAGTTGTAGTATGTATATACGTATTTTATGCTTGGATTAGTATGGTTATGAGAATCCATATACATTCTATAATACACATGCTAATGCATGTCATTGCTCTTGTTGTTCATGATTGTTGTTTCCTAAATGTGTAGTAGCTACGGTTGGAATATCGATAAGTTCGGTTTCTAGCTAGGCTTGCGTTAAGCTTAACCGTTGCACCATCCAGAATACGTGGTCTTGGTGCAGGTAAATGCACACTTGCCTAGCATGACATGGACACAAAAGATCTAAGACTAGTTCGCTGTACCAAAACAATGACAATTTGTTTAATTTTTCTTTTTGAAAATACGATTTTGTCTTTCTTTTGTCGTGAATTTTGAGAATTACGCTATGATCAAACTTGTTTAAGACTAAATAAACCAAAAATAATTCCTAATTTTGACTCAAAGTCATTATGGTACAAGGAATGCTGCAATTTTCTTAGCATTAGAAATGCACTCAATATAATTTGCCTTGTGAATAATTCTACTAAAAAGTAGTATCTAATTTTAAAATTTCAAAATTTATTTTCAAAATAAAATTAAAAAAAACTTGAAACATTTTCTAAATCAGGAAACCCTTCCTACAATCCTACTTCCTAGGGACCTAGCCTATGGAAGGGGTAGGTTAAGACTTGGCTTTTGATGCAATTTGGTAATTTTTAATCAATGTTTTAAGTTTTAATTTTCCTATCAAAAAGTTTTGTTGTATTTTATTATAAAAAGTTGGACATCCATACACTTAAGTGCATAGTTATTTGCAACATTAAAATAAACATAATTATGTAATATAAATTAAACACGTTATCATATCTTATTCTATAATTTTGATATCTTGTTAGGATTTTGAATGATATAAGCTATTAGTCTATCAAATAATCACACATTAAAGTTGTTTAATAAAATAGACTCTATTAACATAATATTTTCTTCGTCTCATCACATTTGCTACAAGTATTGTTGTGAGAATATTACAAAAAAAAAGGAAAAATATATAGTAACATAGAGAAATATATAAAAGAAAAAAGTACATCGAAACATGTGAATAAAAATTCAGCGTCTAAGTTATAGCTAAAAATAAAAATATAGCAAAGCTCATAAAAACTTATCAAAATAGAAAATATAATAAAACCTTTCAACAGTATGAGTTCTAAAGTATATATAAACCTAACAATCCGTTTGTTAGGTAGTAATGAGAATGAAAAACAAGTGTAATGTTGGTTGAAAAATCTCTTAGTTACCTTGATGACATGCTTGTCTTACTTTAATCATCTCATTTTCTTCACAAAATTTATTCCAATGCATTACCATTAGGAAATGTGGCATTATGTGGTAATGAAAATTTGCATAAAAAACTTTTTGTGATCAAAGTTTCATTACCATGAGAATGATATGAAACGTTTGATAAAATTTTACACTATTAATCATTCTCATTACCGCGACTTAGTATCACTAACCAAACGGGCCGTAAGACTTCTCAATCTTAACTAAACTCGCACCTAAAACAAACCAGCTAGTCTCTTGGGAGACTGTCTTTCAGAGAGACGTGTCTCAGACCCAATCCATTAAAACTTATCGCCTATATTTACTCTATATTTTCCCTACTAGATCATCCCAATTAGAGATGATCTCTTAAAATTCCGTCTCTCACAAGAATTTGTGAAAACTAAAAAGGAAAAGTAAATGCAATCCCTAATTTTTCGTATGTACAGACATAATCAAATTTAATTTTTTTTGAATTATAATCATAAAATATAATTATAAATAAACTCAAAACAAAGCTTTAAAAAATTATTAAACCTAATTTTTTTTGACATTAAATAAGTAACAACAAAACCAAGTCTCTTCTTAGATAGCTATAAGACCTATCCAAACTTATTCTCAATTTGCAACAAATCAAAATTATTACTATAACAAACACCTTTTTTTCCCCTATTTTTTGCTCTTTTTTTCGTCTTTTCATCATGCCATCTTCGGCATCGTTTCACCACAAAACGTTACACTATAGATTTCTTTACCTTTTATATAAAAATCTTAAGTAAGAGAAAAAAATAATTATTAAAATTTAGATTGGAAAAAAATCTAGTTAGTGAAGAAGACTAAAGATTAAAGCTTTGATTAGTTTTTCTGCGAAAGATTTAATTTTAATAAATGGGTTTTGCAAATTGAGTATTGATCTCAATTGGGTACTTGAAAAACCCAGAAAAAAAACGATGGAAAAATCTGGGTGTCGCACGGTGGGTGATTATATAATCGGGCCTAAAATCGGGTCGGGTTCATTTGCAGTGGTTTGGAAGTCAAAGCATCGGGTTTTGGGTACTGAATTTGCTATCAAAGAGATTGATAAGAAGAATTTTAATGATAATTTAAGGAAGGAGATTTCTATTCTTAGTAATATTAGTCATCCTAATATAATTCGCCTTTTTGAAGCAATTGAGGTTTTTTTTTTTAATATTTATTTGTCAATAATTTTATTTAATTTATGTTTAATTGGTTTATTATTGTGATAAATTTTATGGGATTTTAGTAAATATTTATTGGTTTTTGATTTTGTAGACAGAAGAAAGGATTTATCTTGTATTGGAGTATTGTGATGGTGGGGACCTTGGAGCATACATTCATAGACATGGAAGAGTATCAGAAGATGTTGCTAGGCATTTCATCAAGCAACTTGGTATTTTTCTTTTTTTTTTTTTTTAAATTTTTTTAATATTTTTGGGAATTAAATAAATTAATTTTTAATTTTGTTATTGTGATCATTGAGGATTGTTCTGTGTAGTATTAGTAATTTAAGGAAGTGGGCCAGATTATGGTTTAATTAGGGAAATTGAATTATTTTTTGGATAATTGCCATTGATTTGTCTTCATTAGTTGCTTAATTGCTGTGAATTATGATGATCTTTGGACCGGAAATTTGATTGGGATGTTTAGGCATATTTTATGATTTAGAATTGGAAAGCAATTGTAATTAAAATTGATGGTATGAATAGTTTAATTCGATATAGACATGAAATTGAAAAACCAGACTCAATTTGGTATTTTCTGCAATTAAATGGAGGATCTTACCTATTCTTTTTAAGGGATACACCATATGATGATCTAGATACTGAGAATTGGGAATCAATTATACCCGCTGAAATCTGCGTAACAAATCCCGTGCTAAGGCTGTGAGAGGAGTACTATTAGTGGGGGAGGGGTGATCCGTAATGAAGGAACGGTTGGGCAGGGTCGCCACGGTGATTTCAGTGGCCTTGGATTATGGAAAATTGGGGCATATTTAAGGGGAGGGATGACTATCGCAGTTTCAATCAAATATAAGCCGCGACAACGGCAAAACCATATGCGAAACATTTTGTGATTGCTATTGCAACCGTGACTTCTATTTTACCTATTTTGAAGTATATTTCATACTTTCTCGTTGAAAGTTTCCTTTTTGAAGTTACTTCTTATTCATATAGAAGTAACTAGTAAGTAGTAACTACTAAGTACTAACTAAATTCATTGCACGCACGTGTTATGCAAGATTCACTTGTGGTAATGAACACACTCATGATCTTGTTACATTGCACTGAAATATGTTGATTAGAAGAGCCATGATTAGAGTTTTCCTTCTTCCGCTCATTTCAAAGTCATGTTGTCTTTTCAGCTACGGGATTGCAAGTGCTTCGTGACAACAATCTTATTCATAGAGATTTAAAACCTCAGGTAACATAAATGTAAAATACATTCTTTTAATGTATTGGAATATCGTGATATTATATGCGTTGCGTTTGTAGTTTTAATATAGAATTGCTCTGATACTGAAATTAGCCTTTTTTTTGTACTTGCAGAACCTATTGTTATCTAGTAAAGAGGTGACTCCAATGCTAAAGATAGGTGACTTTGGCTTTGCTAGGTAAGATCATTGTTTATCTTTAAGGATAAGCTATATGTCAATTTTTTTTTGTAGGGCTTTTTGATGTGTTCTTACTTCTCTTTTTTGACATACATTCGTATGTTTTGTTTGTAATTTTTTGCGCATCACGATACTGTACCGCTCAATATTTATATCTTTAGCAATTCCTTCTTAGAGGAGTTCATTTTCATCACTACAAAGCTAAGCCGTTAGGCGCTAAGTTTACTATTTCTACCTTGATGTGCTACCTTTCACTTAAAAAGATAAAGATTTTGGGCTTACACTGTTACCCATTGAATTTGATCAAGAGATTTATTTTTTGAAAGATGATCAAGAGATTTTTGATTCTAATATTATTATAACTTGTAATGTATCATTTTATTGTTGCCCTGCCCTTTCGAGAGAAAAAAGGAAAGAGAATAGAGGGAGGCTAGGGTTTTGGTTCAGGAGAAAATGGCATATATTTTGCGAAGCTAATATAGTAAGCAGTGCCTGGACAGACATAATTTGCGGAATTTTGTCTACATTGCTTGGCATTGTTTCTGATTCACTAATTTCAAAGAAATGCTTTGTCTTGTAGATACTTGACTCCTCAAAGCTTGGCCGATACGCTTTGCGGTTCACCATTGTACATGGCTCCTGAGATAATTCAGAACCAGAAGTATGATGCAAAAGTAAGCAAGTAATTCTAACGGATCTTAAGGTTGAGCATTCATATGTATATCTACAATTCATGTAATTAATTGGTTTTTCCAGGCGGATTTATGGAGCGTTGGAGCAATATGTTATCAGTTGGTGATTGGGAAACCACCATTTGATGGAAATACTCAGCATCAGGTAATATTACTCTCTTATTTCTTTATATAGGCTTAGGCTTACATTATTCTACGACATTTGTTTTTCAGAATACAATAGTTTCCTGTACAAAAAAATTGATTTGGAATTTTTTTGTTACGTACAGCTTTTTCAGAATGTTTTGACATCCACAGAGCTGCGTTTCCCTGAGGGTGCGCTGCCGGTATTACAACCTGATTTTGTGGAGTTTTGTAGAAGTCTTTTGCGTCGAAACCCAGGTACCTTTATAATAATCAATCTAATTGTTGACGCTCTTTCTATCATTTTTTGGTTCTATATATAGAATATTTTAGTCCTTGAGATTTATTAGAAAATTTTAAAATAATGTCTCGTTAACTGAAATAAGCTATAAGGTGAACTTATTTGAGAATCGACTTGAAAATAAGTTGAAAAGAACTTAAATATTTTGTATACGAAATTAAGTTGAAATTCACAATACATTGTGTGGCAATTTCTTTTGGATGTTTTTTTAATATTTGTTTTAAGATTTGTTTTCATAGTCCTTGGCATTGTGTGGAGGACGGATGCATACTAAACTTCTCTATATTTTGGTATGATGTTACATTCTAATTCTCGAAAGATTGGCTCTTAGTTTAATTCTTTCTGCCTTTTTATTGTTGTACGAAAATGTCATGGAGATATTGGCTATGGAACTAGGAATACAGAAGAAGTGTGGAGGTTTTCCACTCATACAATTTTATTACTGAGCTATACTTTATTACTTGTGTGCGTACTTGTGTTGGAAAAGTCTCGAGGTTTTAGTTTTATCATGCACTTTATGATTTGCTTCTAGCTAATTTAGTACTCCTTCCGCTCCTATTTGATGTTCTCATGAGGAATGTTCACATGAATTAAGTAAAGTTAAATCTTGTAGATGATGGAAAATTTATTTTATTGAATAATAAAGTTAATGGAAAAAAATGGAGACCACCAACATTAAAAAATATTAAAATAAAGTTAGTGGCAAACATAAGAGGACCATAAGCAGTATAAAAATGTTAAAATAAAGTTAGTGGAAAATTAGTAGGGACCATACGCTTTAAAAAACATTAATATTAGGGTGACGAAAACTAAATATGTCCAAAAAATGTGATATAAATATAGAGATTTTTTAGGGGAACAACAAATGAAATGCCTAAATTGGAAAATGTGAACATCAAATAAGAACAGAGGGAGTGATTTACACTTTTTAACTTGGTAACTCCTGAACATCAGTGCTTGTAATTTCTGGTCCTCTCTGAGGAAAGATGTGCTTACAGTTACCCAATTGGCATGTGCTTGCAGTTGAACGACTAACATTTGAGGAATTCTTTAATCACAAGTTTTTAAGGCTTCCTAGGTAATTTTCTTAACTTCTAACATTATTAATTCCCTTCTCTCCGTTGTTCAGAGCTCAAATACTATCGGCCTAGTTTTATAATGTTGTCATCATTATCAACGATATTTTTTTTTTTTTGGAAATATTATCAACGATATTTTAGTTCAAGTGATGCAGTCGAATTTACAATAAGATGGTAGTTTTTGCTCATTGGATTCTGAGATGTGTAATCCTTTTATTACTTACAGGTTTGCAGTCAATGCAGAATCTTCTCGGGTTTCTCGAGTTGAATCTGTGGCTTTGACCGATGATCAGGTTCCTGATATACATCATGACGCTGTAGTGAAGGCACCTGAACGGACTGTAAAACCAGATATTCCTGTGAATGACGAGAAATCGGAAATGGGGATAGATCCATGTAGGACACACTCTAGTAGAGATGTCGTTGGAGCTACCCCCAATGTTTCTTACAAAACTAGGCATAACGTTGAGGATGGCCCGCATTCAGCGAGTCAAACTCGAGGTCAGTTTCTGGGGCCTGCTCGCCTTAGTATTCTTGATTTCGGTTTATTGACCATTTTGCTTTTTGTTTCAGTTGCATATTCTTTGGATGCTATTGAAGCAGAATATGTGCTTGTTCATTCTAATTTTGCATCGATGGAAATCCTCACGTCTTCTCTTGGTAAATCCTTGAAAGAAGGTTCAGCTACCAAAACTTGTGACCTAGCGCTCAAGAATAAGGACAAGCAGTTGCCTATCATGCCCGAGATGCGGGATCCAACTTCTAAACATGTTGGTGACTCGGATATTGTTTTACAAACTCCATTAACTGCTAGTTCTGCACCTTGTGTATTGAGGGAAGCACAGGAGCTACCTATTTTACATCCTTCAGCGAGATTACAACTAATGCATCACTATGTGGGCATCCTTTCAGATCTTGCACGAGAGAAGGTGAGCCGGCTGCTCCAACTTTACATCTCCAACTATGTCTTGTAGCTTGATTCTGTTTGCTTTCCTTTTATGTTATTACTCTGTACTCATGTGATTGAAAGTTAGCAAGTGGTTCGTAGTGCATAAACAAGGATGCTCACTGCGTCGGTCGTGTTGTAAAGATTTTTGAAAAACCGAGCTGATATTTTCTTGCATTATAAAGGTGTGAAAAAACCGCGTTTTGGACCTTTTAAGGGATATATCTCATGCTTTCAGCCAGTATTTGCCAATACAATAAACCATAGTCACGTGGAGCAACATTCGGTTTTGAACGGGGAACGGGAACAAGAACAAGGAACGCTACCTATATTGACTCTGGAATGATTGCGTATGAGATACATTATGTAGTTAGAAAATCTTTTTGAGAACAGAATTAAATTAAAATGATTTTTTTGCTTTACGAAATTGTTTTTTAGTGGAATTTTTTTTACTTTTCTAAGTTTCATCTCGTTTTCTCCTCCTTTCTTTTCTTTAATTTGTAAATGAAGGTCAAAAACCTTATAAAAAAGGTCTTTTATACCCGGGACGGTCACCTTGAGCGATTTGGGTCACGTTTTGTGGTGATTAGGGACGGGCATTTTCTGATCACGGAATTGGCTACGTTCCACGTTTCATGTAACTATGCAATAAACGCATCACTCTTACCGCATTACTGTGTCATTACCGCAATTGCAATTTTGCAACTGTTGCTGCCTTTTGCATTAAGTGGATGCTGATGGGATCTTCTTGTGGAAGCTTCGATAGATTGGCACAAGGTTGTAGCCCTTAAAAAACACTACACATAGTATTTACCCAACGTATTCTGGAGCCAATGTGGCGGTTTGTGTTTTTACATTCAAATTATTTTGATATCGGAGGCCATTTTTGCAGGTAAATGATGGCTTCTTTCTGGAATCATTTTCAGTTGAATTGGTAGTTTTGGCTCTATGGAAGGAGGCATTACGAATTTGCAACTCTTGGATAGCACAAAGTGCTGCACGCAAGAGTTCTGCGAGAAATAAAGTTTCGGATGAGGGAGCTGCAAGCTCTTCATCAAAAGCAAACGATACCGTAGACTTCACAAATCCTTCATCAGTGTTGATATGGGCTGAGCAAGGCTTTATTAATGCATTTGATGGAACCGAGAAGCTGTCCAAGTATCTACAAGATGGCGATGGTAGGATGGTTAAGTTTCTTTTTTGGTGGTTGTGCAACTGTATACTTGCATAATTGCGAGAACTGAAATCTCGACTGTTCCCAATTATAATGCTGGCCCCCTTTTCCTTTTCTTGTGTCTGTGTATCAGGTGGTGCCGAGATGCCGGATGCATTGGAGATTATATTTCAGACAGCAATTGCTGCTGGGAAAGATGGAGCAGTATGCAAACATATCTCTATACTTTTTTGTACTTGTTTTAGCTTTTTAAACTTGTTTCTAAATACCTTATGTCTCAAGAGTCATCTAATTGAAGCTAATTTATTGGGACTAGTGGCCTTTTTTGATACTTTAGGATGAGGTTGTTTGGCACACGGCGGATCGCTGGTAGTTGATAGGTGATTATAGACGCTGTTTTGACCAACTGATTTTAATAACTGGTTTGACTAACTGATTTTGAACCCGTTGCTATGAGCAACTTATTCTTTAACAAGCTAATTCACTAAACATTAGCATTGACTGGTTTGACCACTCAACCCTCTAATTGTATCAATATAAGCTAAATTTGCTTAATAAGCTACTTTGCCAAACACCCTCGATATGTTCAGAATCATCCTTAGCTAACAAGGGTAATGTTGCGGACTTTTACCCCCAAACCCGCCTAGGTGGGAGTCATTTAATGACATTGTACCGAAATGTTTATAAAAATACTAAGTGATGTTTGTTCGATTTATCATTGTTTCAGGCGGATGAATTTGTTGGAAATCGAGATAGTGCCATTACGTTGTACTCCAAAGCTCTTCATCTGTTCTCATTCATAGTAGCTGAAGCTCCGTCTTTGCCATTGAATCCTCCGTTTACATTAGATCTCGAGAGTAAGCAACGAATCCTTAAATATATGAAGAGCTTAGAGTATCATTTGAATCGGTCACAGATTTCACAGCCATCTATGAAGCAGCTGCCAGGCTTCAGTATCAAGTAAATACAAGAAACTGTACAGAAAATCTTAGAATAACATTCAATAGGTCTATTTTCCTAACGAAAAAAAATTCAATGGGTCGCTGACCGCTGACTTAATTCCCGAAGCCTTTAGAACAAGTCGGGCTGTGGAGTCGTACGATGTTTGGTAACATCAGACGCGAGAGATGGCTCATAAGGAATTAAAGTACAGACTTCTTTCTTATTAGAGTTAGTTATAGGAGATCATGTACATACCACTGTCTATTCTTTATCTGGATTGTAAATATTTATCGGATTCTGCAAACGCTTCAAGTTTCATGGCATGGATGCTTTACCATTTCATTACGATTATGAGGCTTGCACGTTTGGAGCTATGTCTCGTTACTTAAATAGCATCGTGATCTAGTAAAACCAAATATTTCGAACATAGTGCATTACTACGGTTTTGCTCACACTGGAGAAGTGGATTTTGCGGTTGATGCATATGATTTCGTAGGGAATATGACCTATATTCCGATTGTGGTAATATCAAAAACATTGAAGATATGTCAATGTAACCTTTTTTGCATTATAGGAGTAATTTTGAGGGAGAAGTTTGAGTGCGAACTGTGCTTAGGTGTGAACAATGTAAACCTGTTACAAGTATTATTTTTTTTATGGATCTCTAATGGTTGAAAAGTAACACGTTTCTGCCAAAAAGTAACGCTTTTCAAAAGTGTTGCATTTCAACCAAAAAAATTCCAAAACACCGATAGTAACATAGTAACATGTTGCCAGAAAGTAATAGATTCGCTCGGGTCACACTCTAAGCACAGTTTGCACTTAAACTCGACCCATAATTTCAAATCAAAATTATGCATTTTCATCTCAAAAAGTTCACATACGAAACTATGTATACAAAAAGTGAATGGAACGGGAATGCTTAATTTTCCGCTCGTCCCTTTTAAATTCCCGTCGAAAAAAAGTATGCTTTGTGCACACTGATGAAAAAACTTTAAACATACTTATTTTTTAATTTAAGATTAAGTGTTTATGAGCATGATGATTTTTACGACTATTCATGAAAAATGCAAGTGTCTGACGAAGTCTGAGAAATGAAAAGGAACAATGCAGTCTTTTATAGTACAAACACGAAAAGTCTCGTGAACTTTTTAGGACTGAAATTAAGCTAAATGAAATAAAGAAACTGATAACTGGGGAGTGATGGTTCTGACCAAGCTTTCCCTTAACAGAAAATGCTTGCATCATTTGACATCAAATAGAAGCCGCCTCCCCTTCAAGCCGCAATCTCTTTGAACATTTTTCTTGTTCCGGAGAACTAGAGTTTAATATGCGGCTCTCTCTCGCCTCCACAGAACACCTCTTGTAAGGCTTAAAACCTGTTCTGTTGGTCTTTAGCTTCCCTTGATCATGACTAAATGTCAGCAGTCCTTTGTGATTTTCCTCTTCTTTTGATTCGTTGTTTCTCTCTAGAACTTGTTCATTGGAGCAAGATTCCCATGTGTTGCTGTTGAGGTCCAATTGTGTCGTGTCATTACTTTGCGCTGCATTTAGCCTATTATCCTCTACAGTGATGCCGTTTAATTCTTGCCTCATACCGTTCAAAAATTCTGGTGGTGAAAAGCTCTGAGGCAATCTATCTCTTGAGAAAAGTGCTTGAAATGCTAGGCGCCCCTACACAATATATCGCAATAATTCAACAAACGATAGTTAATTGATTCAGTAGTCATTGTACGAAAGGAGAGAAGTCGAGCAATTACCCCCTCAGAGACTTCCTTCCAGGAATCATTTAAGTTGCCAAGAATTCGATTGCGGCGATTACCAGATTCACTGGCAGCACGACTTACATCAGGTTCCTTGTCTTCTTCTTTTCCATCATCATTCTTTACCAAAGCATCAGTCTCAATATCACTACCTGAAGGCGTGTTGGAACCACAAGATGAACGATCCACCTGTTTTTTGCTCTTCCCCTTGTTTGTGTCCTTTTCTTCGCTTGCAGCTGGGACTTTTTCATTATTGTTGGCTACCACTTCTGAATCCACTTTTGCATTAGAAGGTTTGCCAGAACCAGATGAAGAAGTAGCTGGAGATTTGGATGCTGATTGCTGCTGCAGCTGCAAAGCTTCAGAGAGTTCCTGTTTGGGCTGCTGAACTGGTGATCCAGGATGTTGAAAACTGTTCTCTTCCCTTTCTTCGTTAGCAGTTGAAGTTTGGCCAAAATTAGCTAAGGGAGCAGTCGTTGAGGCAGGTGGAAAAGAGAAGCCGGTGTGTAGAGGAGCACATAAGGGAAACATCCCATGTGCTGCCCACCAAGCAGTAGCAGCTGCTACGGTGGCTGCAGCAATGGCTGTCACACTAGGAACTGGATTATTCATTGGTCGAGGTGGGAAACCTCCACTGTGGCCTGGAGCAGAATTGACTGGATTTTCTATATTTGCACAGGGCGGCCAAAATGAAGCTGCAAAACTTGCTGCAGCATGTGCTGCGGGATTCTGGAGGAGAGCAGAAACAATCATACTTGAAAAAGTTGATGACATCTGCTGAAATGAAGAGTAGCCTTCTTGAGTGTTAGGGAGTGGATTAAATGGAGGATGGAAAGATGGAAACATTTGGTGATTAGTGGATCTTGACGTGCTAGTTTGGCTTTCTACAGCAGCAGAAGCTGTTGGGTTACTGATTAATGCAGGTTGGCTTGGGATCCCCATTTGATGAAATACAGGTTCTTGATATGATACATCTGAAGAAAGACCCTGACTGCACGATGCAAGACTTCCTTCAAGAATCTGAACAGGAGCATGCCTGGGAAATGTTTTAGCTGCAATTGTTTCATTTTCTGGCATAGATCAACATGATCAGATTCTTGTTTTGAGCATTAACGGTTTTCCCTATGCTGAATGAGCTGATATCAGAAACTTACCTGAATTATTCTGAACCATTTCCACACCATCATGTTTGTCGGTCTTATGATCCCTGTTATGTCCATCAGCAGCATTAGATTCACTTGTTTCATTGTTAATGAGTGGTTTTGTCATGGGCACAAACTCCTTAAAGTCAGATAAATTTCTAGCTGATCCAACTGCAGTAGCAGGTTTTTCGCTGAAAGTTGCTTCCAGGGCTGATGGTGCTTCTTGAAAGAGTGACAAGGCTTCAGTACACTTATTGCTTCCATCCGTTTCTTCAGGGTTTGGTTCCTCGACATCACCAATAGGTTTCTGAAGATTAACAATAACTTCTAGTACGCTACGCAACACATATAAATATAGAACAACTAGCATATCATGACAGAAGAGATTCGGATTAAGCAAACCTCAAGAAGTTGCTCTTTTTCTAAATCCACAACATTGTCTACAGTATGAGCAGGATCTTTTGCTCGGACCTGCGTATTTGGGGAACTTCTAGCACCAGTCTTCCGAGGATAAGGATTGCTTGGTTTCCTTTTAGGGCGTGGAGGAGGAATTTCTATGTCAATTGCTTGCCCTATAGGGACACCTTTAACTTGAGCCTCTTTTTCCAACTGAAAGCATAGAACAAACAACAGTTCAACAAAAGACGATTTCACAGTAGAAATTCGGAAGGCAATGAGAAAATTCCTATCTCTTAAGTCACTTTAAAAAGAGCAAATATCTCGGATCTGTTTCAGGATGTCAAAATCTAATACTCCCTCCAATTCTTTTCATTCGCCCCATTTCTCGTTACACGTTTATCGATGCACTAATTCAGCCTTTAATATCTTTAATTATGCATAATAAAAAATTCTTAAAGAAAATGATTGATAAAATTCACAATAAGACAATTCAAATAAGATCTCACTTAAGTATGATTAAATTTATAAATTAAGAATTTAATACAAACTAAAAGTGCACCATGAATAGTGAGGAATGATAAATGGGACAAATAAGTACAACGGGCGGAGTATTTTCACTCGAATGTTTCACGAAAACCAGACAAATTTAAAAACAAGACATTATCATGAGACTGAGATATCACAAATTTTAAGTAATTGCTACAACTTAGGGCTTGATGATTTCAGGCACACACAAGTAAAACCCTTTTAAGAAACCATGAGCCCTTTGCACAACAAATATAGTGTAGCCAAATATGGAAAGAATTTATCAAGTTTTAAACATGAAATTGGAATCACTTTTGACATCTTTGCCACAATTCAATATTTGCAAATTATGAGGCAAGTTGGAGCACTTAGAAATTTTTTATAAAACAAAAATCTGAAACACATCTGAGGTATGCTTTATATGGTTCTCAATCTCATCTACTATAGACACTGAACTCAAAAAATTCCACCCTACATAGTGAACAGAAACAAGATGATGATGCTTTGAACGTAAACTACACCAAAATGACCATGTGGGTGAAGTGCAGTGTGTATGCTAATATTGCTCCAACTCAAATGATACAAGCTTTAATTAGTATTTGTATCATCCAAATTTGAGTTGGTGAATTAGAAAACTTCAAAAAGCAAGGATATCGAGACCTGTTTTCAGTTCAGAAAGCTAGGGAGAACAGAAAACGCATTACACAACAAAAAAGCTAGAATAAGATGACCCAACATGAATGAACCGTCATTTTTACCAGTCATCTCTGGTAGAGTTTTTGCCAAAATGAAAAAAGGGGACTGGTTTGACCAAGCTATAATAGCTCAGCCAAACCAGCCCCCTTCATAATATGAATGGCGGTAAGCTCTAAATTCAACATTCAAAAAATCACATCAAAATTCATAAATTCTCAACACTGAGGGACTAAATTATTAAGCAGCACAGGCTTAGCTAACTAGAAACTCGAAACTAACACCCGAACCTTCCAATGGCAGACTGCTGGGCAGGAAAGTATATCTCTCCCTTCTCAGTTGGCTTGTTATATATCTGGGTCAAAAATCCACCAGCTTAGATTTTCAGACACCAACCATCCAATTTTAAGAAATAGAAATGATAACTTAACGGCCAGCTCGTTCAGAAACTGTCTAAAAAAGAATGATTATAGAGAAAATTGAATTTGGAAACTAGCAAAATGTTAGCTTACCATCAAAACGCAACAGTCTCCTTGTTTAGAATTCAGATTCATGTCCTTTTTATATTAATAGCTTATTCTTCAAATATTAAGCACCATGCTCTCAGTACACAGAATATGAAAGAGTCAATTATATGCATAAAGCAACTATCAGCGACCTCTTCCATGCAAATAAGTTTGATTGAGTAACTCAAAACCAAATTCGTTTTTTTAACTAAGTAATCTGTTGACAGATAGAATAGCACAGCTAAAGGAAAAGGAGAAAAAAAAAAAGAAACTATCAAAAAGAAGGAAAGGCAGAAAACTCAAGATCAACCACCCACATTTTACGAGCTGTTACAGCTAATGTTTCCCAAATCCTCCATCATCTTATTCAGCACTAGTCCATAACTAATCATAATTTGAAAGCAATCCTATGCCATAGAAGTACACAATTTCCCTTACCTAAAAGGACTTCCAATCACAGGCATCCTTTATGATTAAGTAAGTGACAACCTCTGTAGACCATATATTTCAAATATGCAAAGGTGCTCAAATTACTGAGTATGTAATTTTCTCTCTTTAACCAGTTGTCCAACAATAAATCAAGTGGAACACAACGCGTTTGATTTCTCATATAGATATATCTAATGGCCAACTATAGCTCCATCAATTACCAACTCGTCAGCCAAAAGCCCATAAATGATTCCCCATGCAAAAATGATCTGTCGGACTCATCATCTACAGCTCTTTGCAATTCGAAATAATTAGCAAATTTTCAAAATTGGAAGTCTACCATATCTCAGAGCCATAAGAGTTAAGACACTGGAAAAGCTTTCATCACTCTTCAATGTTCATTACCGCAAACTATCACATGTGTACTAGCCATGCTTTGCAATAGCAATAGAAACAGGAAATTGCAGTATATTGCTTGTGATGAAAAAAAAGCAAACAAATAAGTAGTGTTTGTTATCTATCCCGTCTTTCACTTCTACATTGTCAATAGACTTCTTTCATGTCTCCAAGAATTATGTCAACTGTCAAAACAAAGCAATTTATGCAATAATTGCCAGGAATGCTAATATTGGCATGATTTAAGACAGTCCAAAACACTGACTGGTCAGACTCTAGTGTGTATTAAATCTAATATAGAAGTTCAAGAGAAAAATATATTAAAAGATTAAAACCGAACAGGTGGTTTTGAAAATTTACAAATGAGCACAAATGCACTTCCTCATCCTCAATACATATTAATATATGAGCACAAAAAAGCAGAAAGGAATAACTAAAAATGGGAAGTACAAGACACTTATTGCTTATAGAAATAATCCTTAATATCTCAACTCAGTACCCTCAATGTCAACAATTTCATTGGTTCTGTCTATCCCATAGCATTCGTAGTGTGAAAAGTCCCAAAGCTGTTCTTTGGTTCTGAGTTCTGCTGTGTGCAGAAGCTCCTCCTCATGTTGATGACAACAAAAAAATTTCACTTCAACCCTTTCCAAGCAAGAAAGACATCAGGGACATAAGCTCCCGACCCACATTATACAACAACAATGTCAATGTCAATGCCAAGGCCTTTAAACCAACAATATGGGATCGACTTCATGAACCACAACAAAAGTCAGCGAGGGAAGTCGTTGCTAACAAAGATAAATTCACCCTATCTAATACTAAGAATAATATCCAACATAAATCTATATCTAACACATTCCCGATGATCAACATATATTTTCCTCCTCCATTGACTCTTATCTACTATCATATGCTCGTGCCGATCCCACTTTTCATTTCACTCTTTACTCTAGCTGTTTAGGCACTCTTCGGCCTACTTTTTCAGCTTCCTCCAAGTTTTAACCTTTTACTCTTCTAACTAGTGCATTTTTCAGTCTTTTATGTACATGACCAAATCAATATAGACAATTTTATCTCATTTTGTCTTTAATATTACGAATCCAAGGCCTTTCTTAAGTCTTCGTTATGAATTCTATACATCAGTGTATGTCAACTCACCATCTTAATATACACATTATGGCTAACACCATCTTCCTGCAATAAACTTTTTGAAAATCCCAACGTTTATGCCTATATAGTAATGTAGGATTGATGGTGGTCTAGTCAAAATTTCTCCTTCAACATACATCGCATAATATTTCAATCACACCTCTCCATTTGAGCCATCCACAACAAAGTATGCTTAACATCTTGATCAATAACTCCTTTATAGTAAAAAATTGAGCCAATATACTTGAAACACACACCTAGAGGGAGCCCTATGCCCACCCACTTTATTGCTCCCAAAAAATCGATTGATTTTTGCTGTAACACCTTTAGTTTCCTAGCTATTCGGATTGCGGTTCATTGACTCAAATCTTTGCTAATGAAACATGCACTTACTTGATGTCCATCAA
This sequence comes from Amaranthus palmeri, assembly GCA_019776075.1. Taxonomy (NCBI): domain Eukaryota; kingdom Viridiplantae; phylum Streptophyta; class Magnoliopsida; order Caryophyllales; family Amaranthaceae; genus Amaranthus; species Amaranthus palmeri. Next base: position 269,852 of record JAAKBH010000044.1, read on the forward strand.
GTCATTCATATCACTTCAAGTAATCTCCATCTAATGAAAGAAAAACAAAAAAAGATAAAAGAGAGAAAGACATAATTTTAAAGAAGTCTACCTTCCAAACAAAGAGAAATTAATAGGAACAAAGACTCTTGTGAAAAGATTCATCTCTTTATGAGTATAGTCGAAGGTCCTCACAAAACAGACAATGGAAAAGATACCAGTGAATGGAAAGGAAAATAAAATTGCAGTCATATACGAATCACAACTCAAATGGTCGGATCAAACCATGAATATTGTGGCACATGAGTTTACTTCTTACAAACTCCAAAAATGCACTATTTTACTTTACACATTTATTTTGCTAACATATATTATGTGAGATTTATAAGAGCAAAAATCATGTGATGCCCCTCTTTGATAACCTTGTTCCATGAAGCTTACTCACCAAGGTAATATTGTTGTGGGCTAGATGTCAACACACATCCTTTAGCAACCCTTTATGATCCTAAAGTAGATTGTACTAAAGTTCACTCTTGCTATCTGAATACAAAGAACACGAGTTTATTTATCAAAAATGATGTACCTCATTTTGAGTAACAACTATCTTCAATTCAAATCTCAAAATATTGAAAACTATTGGAAAATTGGGGTCAAAGGCATGCCTCTATTAGGAGAGTCAATATTCCTTCAGATAAAAGACTTGCAATGCCTATGAGAGAATTTAACATACAATCTTTACATTAGTTGTCATAATTTGCGTCTTATATTCTAGTAAAAGCTTTCCCTTAGTTCATAGTGTTTCTCCAAGTTGACTTTTCAGAAAGATCAAGGAAAGTGGAGTGAGCCATGTCAAAGCCTTAATCTCAAAAGATTGGTGTAGGCAACATGAACAAATTGATCATATTCAATGGTTGTTCACATAATTTCTCTTCCTCCATTCAAATCCTTTATCCATTCGTGCTCTCCAGATTATCTTCGGTCTTTATTGCCTTCTTTATAAATCCCCCAAATTTCAACTTTTATCCTTCTTACTGGTTCACTAATAATTTGTCGTTGCAATTACCCCATTAGCAGTCTCATTCACTAAAATAATTTTGCGTGCAAACAACATGCACCAAAGTACGTCTTATTGTAAGGATCAAGTTATTTCATTCAAAACCCCTGCCAAAAAAGTGAAGGCCAATTTTGAATGAAAAATTCGATATAGAATTTAGAAAATGGGCCTGGGCAACCCAAACAAGGAGGAGAAGAAGTAGACCACTCATAAACCCAAAGAAGGTTCACTACTAAAACCAATTGGTAATAGTAGGAGTTACTCCTTGAGTATATAAAGTGATGCATACTCTTCTCTTTCTCCGATGTGGGACAACTCACATGTGGGTAACAATGGGCACTTCAACACTCCCCCTCACATGTGAGTGTCCTTAGAATTTTAGCCCACCAGAAGGGTTACAAATCTATTGGGAATGAACATCCAATTAAAGGCCCCTTAACCAGTGGTAAGATTAAATGCCCAGTATAAAGGTCCAACAACAAACCAGGCTCTGATACCATGATAGAATTTAGAAAATGGGCCTGGGCAACCCAAACAAGGAGGAGAAGAAGTAGACCACTCATAAACCCAAAGAAGGTTCACTACTAAAACCAATTGGTAATAGTAGGAGTTACTCCTTGAGTATATAAAGTGATGCATACTCTTCTGTCTTCATTTTTCATTTTATATCTTGCACTACATTAATTTGTTCCTAAGAATACTCTTCTTTATCATCATCCACCAATGTACTTCTCTTAGTCGGAGAAATCTTATATATATAGGATTTGGATCATGTGAAAGCTTTGAAGGTGGTGAAAATTGTAAATAAATGTACATACAAGCTTAAAAGGTGTACATATTCGTTTGGCAAAATTGTAAATAATTAGGCATTTGCTATACATGCTTAAAAGGTATACATTTGGATGACATCTCTGCCGCAGTAGGTACAACTTTTGCGACAACATGTATATCTTAGTTTGGTTTTCAGTTTTCACTTGATTCGAGTCATTCGACCACTATATATATGTGTATGTATGTATATGTATATGTATATATGAGTGTGAATATATGTATATGTAGGAGTTTGCAAAAATATTCGATCCGAATTATCCGATATCCAATATTAAAAATCAAATAATTATCTGAATTTTTAAAAACAAATTCAAATCGAATATTCAGTTTTCAAACCGAATGCCAGATTCAAATCCAGATCCCAAATGACATAGTTGCAAGTATATTCATTGAGTTGGTTTAAACGATGGAGACAAGAGGTGCAGTCACAAGGGTCTTAATTAAATTGGAGTAAACGGAGTACATGAAGTGTAATTAGCACAAAGGAGATACGCAAAGAAACTTTAAAGTTGGAAAAAAAAGAAATTGCTCCAGGTAGACTTTAAGGAAGGACGCAACAAGCTCGTCAAATAATCGATCATTCAATCCACCCTTTAAAGACAATACGAATACTCAAGTTATTTGATCGTTAACCTTTAATTAAGCTATTACAAAGACTATCTCTTTTATTTACGTTGTGTCTTTAAGTCGAACTTTAAGTTATTTGTTTTAATTTGGAATGTTTTAGTTTGGAACTTTTAATTTTATGTAGCTTAAATTTTAATTAAGTATTTTAGGAAAGAGTTGTGCGCGTTTTGCACAAGTTATTTGTCTTAGAAATGCATGGCTCACGTCTAAGCAAAAAGATTTAAAGCAAGAAGGTACAAAACCTAGTCCATGTCCAACATCCAAGCAGTGGCGCCATTTAACTCAAGTCGTAGAAGAAAATTTATAGATAGTCATGGGAAGCGTTGGTTGAAGATCATGGGATCATGGAAAAATATGCAACTAACTATCACTTGCTCTAGAACCATCCATGAACCGGCCATGCATAACATAAACCGCCAATTGCTCCACTCTTGCAAACTACCCCCAATTTATTCACAAAAGAGAAGAGTAATTATTGATAATGGGAAATTGCTACTTGAAGCCAAAAATCATGAGTTTTTTAGGGTAATTTAGGAGTTTATTTTTAGACTTTATTTCCAATTGTTTAATAGAAGACCATAGTTGTTTGATAGAAGAGTCCTCTATGATGGATTTGCAAATATCTAATCGTTTACTAAAGAAGGTTAAAAGATAAATATCATCCCCAACTACAAGCCGAAACAAAAGAAGCATCAATTCTCACTCCAAGTTATTAATGCTAACTTATCTTTTGTCTCAAAGAAAATACTTGCAAGATTGTCACAAAGGAACGAACATGCTGAAGTTCATGAAAGAGAGCCATACAATCTCATTCAACCCTCAACGAATCAAGAAGAGGACAAACTTCATCAGAAAGGGAGAGAATGCTAGCAAATGAGCGACACCCTCATCCAACAATTGGTCTTTCAATCCATCCTTTAAAGACAATCCAAAAACTATAGTTATTTGATCTTTCATCTTTAATTAAGCTTAGAAAAAGACCATCTCTTTTTATTTACGTTGTGTGTCTTAAGTCAAACTTTCTAAGTTATTTGTTTTAGTTTGGAATGTTTTAGTTAGGAACTTTTAGTTTTATGTAGCTTAAAATTTAATAAAGTATTTTAGGATAGAGTTGTGTGCGTTCTCCACAAGTTATTAGGAATGCATGGTACACGTCTAAAAAAGAAGAGTCAAAGCAATAAGCTACAAGAACCAGTCCATGTGCAACATCCAAGGAGTGGCGCCACTTAGCTCAAGTCCAAGAAGAAAATTGATTGATAATCATTGGAAGAGTTAATTGAAGATCATGGGATCATGGAACAATATGCAACCAACTATCACTTGCTCTAGAACCGTCCATAAACCGACCACGCCTAACATGAACTGCCAATTGCTCCACTCTTGCAAAATAACCACCCACTTGATCGTAAACCTCCAACTACCTAGATGTGGAAATCATGTTTGGAAGTTACTATGTCGTCATGGTCAGGGGCAGACCTATTTGGTAACCATGGGTAGCCTAGGCTACCCATACTTTAAAAAAAAAAAGGAAAAATTGTTTTTAAAAAGCCAACCTTTTGGCCATCTGCAAATAAAGAGTCAACGTTTCATTTATTCAATAAAAAGACAACCTTTGTCACATTTTTGCAAATAAAGAGTCAACGTTTCATTTATTCAATAAATTTAGAGTTTAAAACATACCTGCTATAGTGAATAAATGAAACGTTGACTCTTTATTTGCAAAAATGAGACAAAGGTTGTCTTTTTATTGAATAAATGAAACATTGACTCTTTATTTGCAGATGGCCAAAAGGTTGGCTTTTTAGAAACAATTTTTCCAAAAAAAAAATTAATACTTTTTTTTAAAAAAAAATTAATCATTAGCTTAAAAAAATTATGTTTTGTACTATGTGACTGTATGGCTGTCAGCTACTTTGCCTAATTTCCCCCTTTTCAAAATAAAAAACAAAATGAGTCAAACTACCATACTCCCTTGCCTTTTCCCTCCCCTTTCTCTCTCCTTCCCTAATTCCCCCATACCATTTTCAAAAAATCAAACCTGCTTCCTCAATCCTCACTTCACTTGCTGCTTCTGAGGTCTGACTCCTGCGTGTCGCCTGCCGTCCACCGCCCACCGGTCGTCGAACTCCAGCCTCCAGCCGACCAGCCGGCAGCCGGCAGCCGTCCATTGGTTTGTGGACACTGAGGTATGAGCTTTGTCTTTTTCTTTTGTTTTTTATTAATTAGTATTTCTTAAAATTTATTTTAGATTTAGTATTTAGTATTTGTTCTCTAGTTTATGTTTGTATTTAGCATTTCTTATGTTTGTATTTCTTAAAATTACTTAGTATTTAGTATTTAATATTAGTTTGTCTTCCCTCATTAAATTAATTTAGTATTTCATTACTTCAAATTAAAATCTTTAGTTTTTTTTGTAGGTTTGTGTAATTGTGTTTGTGTAATTGTGTTTGTTCTTTTAAATTGTAATGGTTGTTTGTGTTAATTTGTTTAGCCATGGATTTATGGATATAGAGAGATAGAGATTAAATGAAGAGAGATTAGAGTAGTAAAATTTAGGGTTTATCGTTTATGGATTTGATTTAGGTTTGTTGAATTGTTGGTGTAACGGTGTTTGTTGAACATTTTGGATTGATTTAGGGTTTAAGGATTTGTGCTTAGGATGTTTCCAGCAATCCTAGAGTCTAATTAGGCCCGGTGATACTCGTTGGAGTTCTCACTTTAGAAGCCTTAAGAATGTGCTTAGTATGTTTCCAGCAATCCTAGAGTCTCTTGAAACAATTGCAGATGCTCATGCTCATGATCATCCCGATAAGGCTAAAGCTTTGTCAATCCTAAATATGTTAATGTCATTTGATTTTGTTTTTTTGGCAGTGTTAATGGGGTCTATTTTTGGGTTGACGAATTCATTGAATATGACTTTACAAAAAATGAATCAAGATATAGTTAATGCAATGAAGTTGGTTGATAGTACCAAATTGGGATTACAAAAACTACGAGATAATGGTTGGGAAACTCACTTGAACAAAGTTACGTCATTTTTAGTTGGGCATGAAATTGATATCAAAATATGAGAGCTCGAAGAGAACAATTGTAGTTTTATATTTTGTTATCTTGTATTTCACTAAGTTAGAGTTTAATCTCATTGTAATTTGTAATTTTTAATTTAAAGCAATGAAAGTTTTTTGGAATGCTCATTTTATAAACAAAAGTGTTAGCCGTAATTTATTTTAACACGTTGGTGAATCACGAATGGTGCTACCCATGCTTTTGAATCCTGGGTCCGCCTATGGTCATGGTAGAGATGGAAGATCATGTCTAGAAGCTATTTGGTCATGGGAGGTTTTATGTATCATGGGAACTATGGAGAAGAATAGTTATTACTTATTAATAGTGGGAAGTTGTAACTGATTTTCGGAGCCAAAACCGTGCGTTTTTTATAGTAATTTAGGAGTTTATTTTATGCTTTGTTTCCTATAAAAAATAAGCTTGTGTTTTATTTTAAAGGTTGTTAAATTCAAGATAAAAAATCTCAAGACTTTCTGGTTTCAAATCTTGTTGCTTTTATGATTCTTGGATTAGAGTTATAATTGCAAAAGTTCTTATGCTTGGTGTAACTTGGCGATTGCACTTGTGCTTTCAAAGCCTTTCTATTTGCTAATGGACTTTAGTGAGTTTTGAGTTTAGCCAAGTTCTATCCTCATTTGTTTTCTTATTCGAAAATTTCACTCAAAAAAATCCCCAAAGTCCTTCATTTCCATTCGACATTTCAACCCTTTTTCTTTAAATTAATTTGTCCGTAATTGCTCGCTTGTAAGTCCCCCTAGGGTTTAGGCGGTCTAACTAGGAGTGTTCACCGGTCCAAACCCGGACCGGACTGGAAGACCGGAATCCCAAAAAATATAAGACCGGAGACCGGACCGGTTCCATCCGGTTCGGTCGGAATATTTTTTGAGACAAAAAATAAATTGAAAAATAGAATATTTTAAAATAATTTAGCAAATTAATTATCATAAAATTAACATATTTGAATTAAAAAATTATTTTGTGTTGAAAAAAAAAATATTTTAAGTCCTTTAAAATAAATATATACATAATAATTATAAATGTTACTCCTCTTCCAACTCACTTTTATGACATCCGGTCTAGATCGGACCGGACCGGAAACCCGGAATTGGAAAAAAGTAAGACCCGGAGACCGGACTGGATTCCGGTCCGGACAGCCGGTCCGGTCCTATTTTGCACACCCCTAGGTCTAACAACATAGATGCTTCAATTACCTTGGATGTGATACATCAAGTTGAATTTTAGAAGGCATTGATAGACTACCCATATTAACAAGATGCATCAACTTTTCAAAGGAGCTTATTTGCTAAGAACTCCATAGTTAAGCGTGCTAAGTAGGGAGCAATCTTAGGAAGGGTAGCCTTTAGAGAAGTTTCCTCGGGTGCGCACGAGTGAAGTCAAAAATCATTGAAAGGACTTGTGTTGGTCTGTGGGGTCAGTTTACAATCTCAATAGGTAGTCACCGACAGTCCGATGGGTCGAGGTGTTACAATGGTATCATAGTAACTTCGCAGCCGTGGCTGATTGTGTGTTTAGTGCACCTAGCGAGGGAAATGATTCTGAAACTATGGTGCAACGAGGATGTTGCATTTCTAAATGGGCCCGAGTTGAGCTTTAAAAAGAATTGATAGACTACCCATATTAACAAGATACATCTTCTTTACAAGGGAGCTCATTTTGCTAAGAACTCCACCGTTAGGCATCTTTAGAGGGGAGCAATCTTAGGATGGTGATCTCTTGAGAAGGCTTGGGTGCGTACGAGTGAGGTCAAAGTACGTTGAAAGTACTTATGTTAGTTTGTGGAGCCGGTTTACAACCTCATGGGTAGTCACTGGGAGGTCCAATGGAGCCAGGGTGTTACATGTGTAGGTGGCAAACTCGAAGAGTAGCTAATGTAATATTATGTGATACAACCATACATGTGTGCCCATTAAGCTAAAGGGCATGTTTTATTTAACAACCATTAGACATCACTACTAAATAAATCTGCTTGTTGAGCTTTTTAGAATGTACTTTGTTCGGTCCTAATCAAATGCAACACTTGTACTATTTACACTATTCATAGTTTAATCGTGTCTCAATTTTCCCACTAATATATAAAGAAATTATGTTAAAGTGAAATCTTGTTAGATTTGTCTAAAAATATAGTATTCAAACATCAACTTTTTATATTTTTTAGGTGCACGTATTAAAGATGATAATTATTGTGAATGGGCTATGATGTTTGGTAAAGAACATGCAACAAGCAAAAACACAAAGAACACTAAAAACAAAGCACAACAATGAACCAAAAACACAAGATTTATGAGGTATTTATGGATACCTCCCCCTCAAACAAATCTTACTTTCATCAATATACTCAACAATACATCAATGACAACTCTCACAACCTTTGAGAACAACCTCTCAGTGTAAAGATTGAACCTTTGATGTCAATCTCTCTCAAATGCACTAACACAAGTAGAATGAACTCTCTTGGCTAAAACCCTAGTTGATTTTAAGTATTAGGCTCTCTCTAGTGTTCTAAGTATGTTCTAAGACCCCTTCATAAAGTCTCATAACATATTAGAAACCCTAAGACAGTAAGGCTTAAAGCCCAAGCAAAATCACAACAAAAAACGGAAACTGACGAGTTGGCGTGCTGCTGGCCGCTCGGGCGAGCCAGGCCACTTGACCCCGTCGAGCGTGAGTTTAGCCTCTTCTGATTTTCGACACATCAGCTGCCTTGGACGAGCATTGGCCTCATTAGTCTTTGCCTCGCTCAAGGCACAACTTGGACCCCTCCTTTTGCATTCCCTTGCCTTCATCAAGGCACACCAAAAATCATCTACTTTGATCACTTCACAGGTGATCCAAACTTCAATCCTCCATAACCCATGACACTCACATCTTCACACTAAAAAGTGCAAGATAGGGCATGAGCAACCAAGCGATCAAAACCATCACCAATCTCATGGAAATTGGCTCTTGATTCAACAATATTCCGCTTAAGACGAATTCCCTTACCATCATCTAATGTCACCTTCTAATGTGACTTGCAATCATCAATGTGTCCTACACTACCGCTTTCAACTTGTATCAAATACAAGTTGTTCTCATGAACACCATGTTCCCCTTAATGACCTTCAACAAGCCCCACTAGCTCTGAAGGAGCATCCCTTAAACTCCAATCTACCAAGAGAGATAAGGTTTCTCTCAAGTTTGGGAACATACCTTACATCACCTAGCTTTCTCTCGACACCATCATGTGTCAAATGACAGCTTCACCAATACTTTCCAACCTTCACCCTCTCATCATTTGGCAAAGTGACAAGGCCTCCATCAACATAGCTAAGCTTAGCAAACTTCTCCTTCTCACAACAAATATAAAATGAGCAACCGAAGTCAATCACCCTCTCCTTATGAATCACTCCCCCATCAACTAGAAGTGCACCATCATAATCATCATCAACAAAGCCTAGAGCGGCATCTCCACTACTATCACCATCCCTTCTTCCAATCCCCAAGTCTTTCATTTTTTTGAAGTCTTCCTTCATCTGCTTGCACCTCATTTGAATATGCTCCTTTATCTTGCAATAGTAATACTCCTTGTTACTATAGTAATTTCTCTCTTGAGACTTTCACCTAGCTTAATAACCCTTCTGTTTTGCTCTCCATCTAGAACTCTCACCAAATAGTACCTCACTAACCCCCTTCTTACCTTCCCTATCATGTCTCTCCATAAACCTATCATTCTCCCTCAACGCCGCCAATGCTTAGTCGAGTGTGATAGATTCCTTCCCAAGGAGAAAAGTTTGAACTATATTCTTATAGCTCTTGGGAAGTGAAGCCACGAGTAGTAGGGCTTTCTCTTCATCGAAAAGTTTTTCATCGGCATTCAACAATTGGCATACCAACAAGCTTGATATGGTCTCCTTCAAGTAATTGTATTTGATTTCGAGTGCATTGGCAAGCCTAATAGTGCAAGATAGGGCATGACCAACCAAGTGATCAAAACTTCAATCCTCCATAACCCATGACACTCACATCTTCACTCTCAAAAGTGCAAGATTGGGCATGAGCAACCAAGTGATCAAAACCATCACCAATCTCATGGGAATTGGTTCTTGATTCAACAACAATGATAAAAAGTATTGCATTGGTTACATAAACCTAAATGTTGCATTTGAATGAGATCAGAGGAAGTATCATAGTAGGAGGATGAAAGTAATGGAAATGCAAGTATTCCAAAGAATGAGCAAAATGAATGGAGAAGAACAATCATGCGAACGACTACTAGAAATGATTTACATGTGGAGGACCTCAATCTTGTGTATTAAGGCTTTAGCATTGATGTTGAAACTAAGCAGAAATATAAAATGGAATGTCAATTAGCATATTTAGCTCAACGAACTTGACTACATACAAGATTACAAATCTCTAACAAGTAAGAAAACTAAAGATTTCATGTGCTATGTCAAGACTCCCTGCTATTGAGCAAAGTCACGTCCAATGACATACTATAAGGTACCATGAACACATATAACATCAAAGATTGAAAACGAGAAATGGACAATATGGCAAAACCTTAATCTCCTTGGACGGAGAGCTGCATGAACCAAACTACCTCTACTATTCACCTACAAATGTTTTAATGCTATAAACAAATATATCTAAAGTTATACCCTCTTGCATCCATTTCGAAGCATTTTTTCTTTCATAGTTCACTTTATTTCCATTCCTTCACCTTTCTTAGGGACTTATCATGTAGTCAATGAGACAATGTCCAAACATGATAATTTTCTCTAATCTTAACCGACATCCCCAATATCTTTCAACCTTTTAGTAAAAAATGTAAATATACATATAAAGATTGTGGTGCACCCAACTATTATCACTTACTATATATCTTGTATGATTAGTGTCTTTTTTTCATGAGGTTTTTAGGTATAGTGTACATTTGACATAGTAAAGTTAGAAACTACCTCAATTACATTACTTCATGAAGAATATATTACGATTTCTCAAAATATATATTTACACCAATTAATCAATTATTCTCTCTTATTTTATTTAAAATGCAAAGACATTTCATTGTCCCTCTAAACATTTGTTAATGCATGAATACTTGTAGCAAGAAGAGATGTATCATTTTCAAATGTGATTACATTCTATTTACAATAACATGATACAAATTGATGCTCGGATCATATGCATTTCTTATAGATGTGAACTAGCATATGTTGTTTGCTATTAAAGGTCAACCAAAAAGACCTTTTTTGTTATTACAAGGGAAAGTTTGCATACATATGATCCTCCCAAAACCCTATTTAAGAGCTAGCCTAGATGAAAGCTATGACATTAGGGTAATGGACCATTGTAAAGCATTGAACATATAATTGGAAAATTATGAGTTAATATTTCTCTGTCTTATTGATTTTAGAGGCTTCACAATGGATATCTTCCCTTGTTACTTAAGGAAATGATTCCAGAAGATGAAAAAAAAAAAGCACATGTCAGCTAACCAAGTAAAATCAAACAAATTCTTATCATCGATCATGGGTTTTAAAGGTCTTTTCGGAATATTAATTTGATGAAACCGAGCTTTCTTTTCAATTTGATGAACACATGAAAAAAAATATCATGTGTTCTAGACAAAATACTTTAAGTACTCTAATATGTAGCATATATTTAAGAAAAAGAAACATGACAGTCACTAAATAGGCATCCATTTTGAGAATATGCATGTCCACATAATAACAAGAGTACATATAAATTTATGAAATTCATGAGACGAGAGATACCGATGGACCTTTGAAAAGAACTTCTGAGCATGGCTTCTTATCTGGACAGCGGTCTTTGTTCCAATATGTTCTGCACATCAGCAAAATAAAAAACAGCAAAAAGGAAAAGGAGTAGCTCTTCAAGTAAGACGAGTATAAAACTAACGCATTATGAGCCCGTTTGACGCGAGGTAAAGAACAAAACTGATGGTCATAATTCTACTGTTAGGCTTAATCGAGTTTACTTTCATTCAAAGTTGAAAGTTAAAACGATGTAGTATCTCTCTTAAACCTTCAAAATTTCCTCATTCCTACACCAATCAATAGCTTGGATATTGAAAGTTTAATCAAAAGAGGAAAACTATTGGATGTAGAAATATAGTATCTACTATAAATGGTTTTGATTTGAGCCAAATAACAGAACTGTCTAAACAACTTTTATCCAATTGCCTCCAGTAATATGCTCAAAATTTTCATTTGTGAGCACGCCAAACAGACTGATATGCTCTTTAGTAACAACAAAGTCATGAAATCTAACTTAAATTTCATGCTAAGACACCACCTCTGCCTTAACTTGATTTCCTATTTCATGAAAATTTTCAATTTTGATTTCTTACAGCCTAAATTTGAAAGAACTCACTATTCACTAACTGTCCCATACTTCTCATATGTAAACAAAAAACAAGATCTTTCAATAGGGCTTAATTTAACATAAATCTCAGAATAACACAGCTCTACAATAAAAAATAGCTATATAATTTAACACAAAAATTTTAAAAGCGCATATTCAAGAAAAAGTAAGACCTTCAATTCGTTGCCAAGCTCGTCCATATAATTTCAAGGCTTCGAGAAACCTATTATGCTCCTCCTCTGTCCATCGCTCTCGTTGCTTCGTGATCGTGTAAGGTTTTCTAGTCTTCAACATCCCAACAAAATTTTTTTAGCACAACACAAGTATTTTTTCTCTCAATCCAATTCCTATAACCCTTCTAATCCAAAATACAAGTCATTTTAGCCAATTTCTTTTGTACTAATCAATTTCTTTTTGATCCACAACACAAGTCCTTCTACAATATCAATTGAAAATTATATGTCAGTTCATAAAATCAGTTTAACATCACCCAATTTCGAATCCTTCATATATAACAAAACCAGCTAAAATGATTTATACTTGGATCGAAGGGTGTACATACTAGTATACTACAACTGAATCAATTAGCTTAACCGAATACACATGTACATAAGAAAGGTTCAGCTCGATCACCTTAACAATAAGTTCTTCACCGGAAGAATAATTTTCCATTAAACGGACGACAGCAAGCAGAGCACTGCCGCTTCAAAATCTCTCTGATAACAACCAATTGATACAAAATCCTTCCCTCATCTTTCCCCAAATCAAATACTAATTACAGCAAATACACAAACTGAGCTGAATACCTTAGTAAATAGTAAGTAAGCTACTACTGCACAAACACAAACAAATAACAAACAAAAACAAAATATATTCAAAGATAATCCGCCTTTTTTCTATCTCACCACTAATAATGACATAAACACATTAATTTTTCCTCCTTTTTTCAGCGATTTTCCTTAAAAAAAATTCTCACCAATTCACAGAATCCTCACCAAATTATCGTGTCATCGTGCACACCTGAAAAATCAAATCTACTCATTTATTCAAAAAAAAAAAAATTACAAACCCTAGATAAAAATTGAGAAAATCGAAATTACCTTTTGAAGACTCCATAAGTACAAAAATAATCTCAAAAATACACTCTAAAGTTCAACTACTAAGTTCACCCCATGGATTCAAGCATAAAAGAAATATGAATTTCTGGAACAAATTTGATGATAAATTTACAAATCCAATAAAAACTAACAATAAAAAAGAATATATATATAGTGACCTAAGGAGGAGTAAAAATGGCGGTTCCAATAGGAGAGAGAAAGACGACACACGATCAATTGAGAAAAAAAAAATGGAAGAACGAAGAAGAAGAAAAAATGGAGTAAGAGAAACCAGGAGTTAATGAGATTGAATAAGAGCCACGAATAATTCCTGTGGATTTGATTGAATTAAAGTGAAAAAAAAAAGAAAAAATAAAAATTTGAAGGACGAGAATAGTGAAGTCGTAAGATGATGACAAGTGGCAAAATGTAGTGGTTGATGTTGAGTCCTACCAGTGCACTTTTGTATTTCTTTTTTTTTAAAAAAGGTGAATTATTCTGTGCCACAAACTCGGAGAACACTGAGTTAAGCTGAGTCAATGAAAAAGCGAGTCACACGGAGGCAAGTGGGGTCCATATTAGTTTAATGTTTAATTTAATGGAAAAAGATAAGCCATTGATTTGAGTGACGTGGAAAAGTGTATGCTACGTGGCGTGTAGAGAATTAATCATGCCATCTTGGGATTTCTTCTGGCTGTTGATTATTCTAGAGAAAGGGAGAAAAGAGTGTACTTTTTTAACACAGGTATAATTTGCTTGTGGTGGATATGGTTCCAACGTTTTGGTGGATCTTCTTGTTTTCCTACGTAGCTGCCTCCCTGGTAATTTCCCATGCAATAAAAATATTTTTTTTTTCGATAAGATAATTTACCAAAGCCCAAAGGTAAAAATAGATGATTAATGATGCTGTCAAGAATCCAACTGATCCTATTACATGATCCATCCGAATTAATTTAGTTGTTACATTTGCTTGGGCACGATTATTAAGGGTGGTGCGGGTCCATTAAAAAGTGTAGTTGGAGTATTTTAAAGAAAAATTTTTAATCAATAACCGTAATTTGTAAATCACCACAAAAAGACAAAAAAATAATATTAAAATAATAAAAATCAAAAAAGATAAGTTAAACAATAAATCTCTCATCCTATCACATCGTACCACATAAGGGTGATTTATTAACCTCATAACTAACCGTTATTTACTTAGATTTTCTCGTATTTTAAATGATTATATTAAGGAAAAATTATCGTGAATCGAACTTTTACTGATTTCCTTACATAATAGTATAATACGAACTTTTGATTAACCCAGAATAATACCAACTTTGATGTGGATTTCCTTGATTCCTTCTATCATCCTTAACTTGTTGGTAACCTACAATTGTAGGTCAACTTGCCAAAAAATAAAAGGAAAATAAAAAAATTAAAAATGCAATAAAATTTTAAAAATTTATTTCTTACAATATAATAATAATAAGAAAAATTACCGTGAATAATACGAACTTTCAATGATTTCCCTACAATAATATGAACTTTCGATTAATCCCTTTTTTGACAAGTTAACTTTCTTTTTCGATTCATCCCTGGAGTTAAATACCTCATTCAAGAGTTGTTTTTGATCCAATAGCAGGAATCAATAGAAAAGGCAAATCTCTTATGATACACCAGATCCGGCTCGGTTATTGATAGAGTGAATAGATCCGCCATTTCTTCGGATTCAAAATCGTGGTGTAATGTGTATCCCCCCTGTTTCGGTCATGGAATAGATGAAATAAGTAAAAAAATGAATTTTTGTTCAAGAATGAAATCTTAGCGGAACTGTCCATATCCAGTTCATCCTTCGGAACCATATCACATCCCGGATCTGATGAAATAGGATGAATTGAGACGGTACTTTGTAAATACTTAATTATCTTGAATATATTAACCATTTCGTTATTTTCCGATCGCCTGGAAGGGGCAAAAGAAACATCTTGTTGTTTCTTCAACAATTTCTGATCTCTAGTGGACCTCTCAGTAGGATTTGAACCCAGATGAAGTTCTGACCATCTATCAGAGAAAAAAGAACGAATGGATCTCGTATTAGAATCCATTACTTGAACAAAACTAGATCTTGTGGAATCATATTGAATATTTGACGATACATTCCGTACCTTGCTAAAAAAACCGATCCTTATTTACCAACCACACATTGTCTAGCCAAATCCAATTCTCTCTCGATGCGTTCCTCAAAAAATCCGATTCGTACGGATTCTTCCCCCAACTAACGAATAAATCTTGGTGGAATTGCCACATATGAAATTGAGCACAATTTTGCAAAGAAATAGCCCACTTGTTTCTCGAGAAGAGATGGGAAACATGCTCAATATCATTTGATTGACTAGTTTACCCAGCCCCTTGTTCTTTGAAGAAACTTTCCACTTCAATTGGTATTTTTTCACGAAAAGCAGACATGAGATAACAAATCCAGTGCTTCACTACGATTTCGAAAAGCTGTCCCGAATTCAAGTTGATTATGTTTCGCCTCTTCCTCAGAGAAAGACAATCAAACAATTCCCAATCGTGGTCCTTGCGGATCGGATCTTCCATATAATATACAAAGGGAAACTCCAGATATTTGATATCTTTCTCTTTGAATGAGATTTCAATTCCAGCGACGGTTTCATTAGATATCTTACAACTAGAATCCTCTTTTTTCCGAACCATTTCCTCCACCACCGCGAACCCCGACTATTGTAGGTTACCAGTAGGTTAAAAATGCTAGAGAGAAATCCACATCAAAGTTGGTATTATTCAGGGTTAATCGAAAGTTCGTATTATTGTAGGGAAATTAATGAAAGTTCGTATTATTCACGGTAATTATTCCTTATATTAATTGTAAAGGTGGTAGTGGGTGTATTATAAATAGTAAAAGTGGGGGTATTTTGGACATTACTTGTGTAAACATGAAGTATTTAGGTAAAAAAAAATTGATAAAAAAGGAAATGTGACAATTGATATGAATTTGCCAAATAAGGAAATGTGACAACTAAATTGGTCCGGAGGGAGCAAATTAAAAAAAGTCTTAAATTAGGTTTTTGTCTGTTCTGACATACTTGTTATATTATCGTTATGAGCATGATTTATCGTTTAAGCTTATTTTATATATTATGGCTAATGTGTAAGAAAAAATATAGTCAAGTGAGATCTTGAAAAATCGTTTAATTGCATAATAATATTAAATTTGTATAGTTTTTAAATGTGTATAGTTCAATATATAAACAATCAAAATAATATATTAGATTGTCTGAAAAGTCAAATATTATAGAACGGAGGAAGTATATATATATTTGGAGTTTGTATATATATACTTTTTACTTTGTTTTCCTATGGTATTGGCCATTGGGTTACTAGCGTATTGTTATTAGTTGACTTCAAAAATAATATCCTCTTTATTTTTCATTTGTTCTTCTCATTCTTGTTTGCGGATTTTAATGTAAATTTAAAAGTCAAATAATTTTATATTTGGGTTCTTAAAATTCTAAAAAATGATATTTAGAAAGTATATAATGTTGAAACGAATCTATCAAAATTACACATAAAAATGTTTTTAGTATAAATGAGAAATTATTGTCAAAATTCAACCCTAAAATTCGTAAATTATTGTATTTGAAAAGAACTTATAAAAACGGAAGGAGTAACATTGAATATAATTTAAATAATGTAAATTGATTTTAAAAATTTCAACATAACAATTATTATATTTAAATGTTGAATAAACTGTAAATAAATTTATACTCCCTCCTGTTCAAACTAAGTGTCTAATTTGCTTCATACACTCTATCCAATACATTTATTCAATCCTTAATATCTCTAATTGTGCATAATTAAAAATTATGGAAAGTTGATATAAATAAGTCTTGCATTGAGACGAATCAAACAAGATCCAACTTCACTATGTTTTACGTTATAGATTAATAATAAAATACGAATTAAGAGTATAAGATGTACAGAGGCCAAAACGCAAATGGAACACTTGTGATGAATAGAAAGGAGTATTAGATAAAAATCCTAACGAAAATAAAATATTAAATACGTCGAAATTAAATAGGTCGAAACAATATATATTATTTTTTTATGCTTTTCATCTCGCATAAGTGTCTATGTAAATTGGTTAACAAATTTTTAAGTTGGAGAATCTAGTGGGTTAAAACAAATATAAGCCATAATAACTTTCTAAAAAGGAAAATGTGACACAAGATTTGGTTAACTTATTCAATAAGAAAATACTCCCAATTTAATTTATGGGCATAAAAGGAAAATGTGACACAAGATTTGGTTAAGTTGGAGAATCTAGTGGAGTAAAATACTTATGATGAGGTATATAGAAGAGGTATTTAATTTATGGGCATAAAAGTAAATTTTCAGTGAGCTATACAAATTTTTTTCTGACATTTGACCACAGAATATATTTAATAGCACAATTTATTTAACCTTTGGGCAAAATGGCTACATATAATAACACTTTGCATTTAGTTCCAAAGTAGGGGTTATATACTCCCAATTTTTATTTGTCGCCACCCTTTTAATAAAATCGCTATCCCTAATTTTAAATTAATTAAAAAAAAATAAAATTACGAAAATGCCATTGGACTTATAACGAGTATAAAACAATCGAATCGAACTCAATAACACTTTTATCACCCTAAAACTCACTAAATTCTTTCAAAAATTTATCGGGCCTAAGCATTGGACTTGGAATCGTTATCGCAAAACCGAGGTAATTCTTAACTCAATCTCGATTCAATATTCAAAAAAAAAAAAATAAAAAAAAGGAAAATCGCATGAACTGTGCGATTGTACCATGGAGGAATCACACGTTTTGTGCGATTGTACCATGGCAAAATCACACAAAACGTGCAATTGTACCATGGCAGAATCGCACAAAACGTGCGATTTTACCATGGTACAATCGCACGTTTTGTGCGATTCTGCCATGGTGCAATCGCACGTTTTGTGCGATTTTCCCCTTTTTTAAATTTTTTTTGTACGATTTTCCTTTTTTTATTTTTTTTTATTTTATTTATTATAAATGTTATTATTATTTGTTATTGTTATTTGAATTTTATTATAAGTGTTATTATTATTTGTTTATGTTATAAATGTTTTTATTTTTAAATTTTTGTATTTTTTATTTATTTAATATAAATGTTATTATTATTTATTATTGTTTATTTGTTTATAATTTAATAATGTTATACTCCCTCCGTTCCTTTTTGTTTATCCACTTTAAGTTTGTCCACTTTTAGAGAGAGAAATTTAAATTAGATTTTTGAAGTATAAATTGATGATAAAATATATTTATGTGAGATCTTGTTAGATTTGTCTTGATGTAAAGATTTTTAATATGTAATTTTTATAATATTTTATGATGCGTACTTAGCGATATTATAGCTTAAAATTTGCTAAAAAATACGTGCAAAAGGTAAAGTGGACAAATAAAAAGAAACAGAGGGAGTAATAATTTATTTGTTTATAATAATTTTAATTAATTTAATATAATATTGTTATAATAGTTTGTTATTATTGTTATTTGTTTTTAAATATGTTATTATAATGTTATAATAATTCATTAAATTATAAAAATAGTAGTAAATGGTTGGAAATCACGGTAGAGACAAGGGGTTTTTTAGAGGCATGTTGAGCGGGAATACGTTTAGACCGACTTTATTAAGGGGGGACCCCCATGAGAGAGGGGTTACGGGTTCTGCTAGGAGGGCTAGGCAGGAAGAGGCGGCCAGATATAGTCAGGCCCAACGATCGAGTACGCTACACCAAGTGCGTACTCACCTTGACCAGCAGGCGAGCCTGCGTAGCGATACGTTTGACTCAGACGACGATGATACTGAGTTCGACGAGTCTGTGGGTGAGGAGGAGTCTGTTGGGGCGCCTGTCGATTGGAATCCGATCAGGGGGCTGCAGGTTAGTTTAAGAGAAGACCTCATAGCTCGGCTGGACATTCTGATCAGGCTGGAAGCAGCCAGGTTAAGGATGCGGCTCCACGAGGGCGGAGGCGCTCACGTTCTTCTGATGCGGACTGGGTGATTAGAGAACCCCAGCCCGGGGGCCCGGTCGATACTCGTCTGATTCCCAGCTACAGAGGGCACGTAGCGCGGGTTATTTTTTTAATTCAATTTTGTGCGATTTTTCCATTTTATTTTTTTAATTCAATTTCAAAACGATTAATAAACTTACCGAATCGTATTCTTGTTCGTTTTGGTTCGCCATTGTTGTTCGATTAGTAAATTTAGCTTGTTTTCGTTTAGAGAGTTTTTTTTAGAGATTATTAGAGAGATGTTAGAGTTTTTCAGTTTTAAAATTATTAAGAAAATATTATTATATACAGGGTGGCGATTTTATGAAAAGGGTGGCGACAAATAATAATGCCCTATATACTTGTGGCTCAATGGATAGAGCATCTGCATGTGGAGCAAAAGGTTAGGGGTTCGATCCCTACAAGGCGCAGGTATCAATTGGGGGGTTTCTTGACTGCGCGCATGTCTGTTTACTCCTTCCTTGGGGGTATGGGTATGATTTGTCCGCATCTTTCAAGAAAAAAGAAAAACCCCCCACTGGGACCCTGCCTAGTGTTAGATACAGAGAAGGTCCTTTACCTTTCTATACTAGTTGGTGGAATGTATACGTTTGCGCTTTTTAAGACATTTTACTTTATTTTAAAGTCTAATCAAAATAAAACAGTTTATTGATACTCCTTCTGTTTCCTAATGTTCTTCCCATTTATTTTTTGCATAGTTTTCAAAATAATTTTTTAGCTTTAATATCTCTAAACAAGCATCATAAAAAATTATAAAAAATATATAATGTAAAATTATACATTAATATAAGGGAATACCTTACAATGTATCCTAGCAGATGAAAAAAACCGTTAGACATGTAATCAGGATCGTCGATTAGCAAGGATAAAGTGGGCTATCATCCAGAGCTTCGAACTTTTTATGGCCCAAAAACTTATTTTTATATATATATAAGTGATAATAATTTGAATTAAATTTCTATATAACCTACACTTTTGCTAAGTAATATGAGTTCTTAGTGTTTTTTAAATGAAGTTGTAACATCCCGTAGTTTAACTCGAATCGTTTAAGAGAGAAAACGACTTTTTGAAGAACCAAATACAGTTCGAGTCAAACCAGGGCGTTAAACGGATAGTTTAAAACGGATTTCGTAACGAAACAAAACTTGCGGATCGAGTTCTATTAGAGTTATTACGAGCTACCAAACATAAAGAAAAACTTAGCAGCGGATAAGTTTGTAAAGGTAGGTCTACTTCTTACAACTTGAGAGCGTTCACGCCTCATAAACCAAACATTCAAAAATACGAAATCTTATGTTCATAACAAACTCTTGAATCTAGCAATTTATTTCTCCCATGGTAATCCTCACTCCCCATACCTGCAATTAACTTACTGCTAGTCATTGTCCAAGAAGGAAACGACATCATCGCAGGATCGTTAAGACCAAAAGTACACGTCAGCAAGAAGTCGTAATTCATTTAATTCGGGTACAATAAATTTAAAGATAATAACTTTAATAATTTCTTGTTTCAGTTAGTCAGCCATACTGCTGTATCTTTTTCAGCCATACTGCTGTATCTTTTCCAGCCATACTGCCGGTACCACTTCAAACTCCATAGGTGAGACAATACGTTAGGGGGAGCTAACCCCTAAGCAAGTCCCTACCATAGACACACGTCCTACTTCGGTGCCTATGGTTAAGTATGCATACCCCCGCGGTGGCCCATAGGGCTCCATATGCCGCGAGTAATTCTTTCCACCAATTGACGTCATACTACGTCCACTTTCAAGTTAGTGAGGTCATACTACCTCTGCTTATCAAAATATTATAATAAAATAACTTATTCGGGAAGCGTATCGTTATTCATACTACACGTCCATACTTTACCTTTGTTACCATTATCATATGGTACATAACATATACAATGAATCTATGCTGCGTGTACGTACCTTGATCAAGCAAACAAAGCACAAGGTCCTAATCAATTTCCGGTCACAAATCGGCTTCCTACAAGGTTTAACCGTATTCGGTAATAAGAACACATTCACATCCTCCTCAAAGCAAACCATAACACATACACACGACTACCATCACACATAGAACACATACACATCTCATAAGTCAAACACCACAATCCTAAGACACATCAAACACTTAAAAAAAACACATCATATGAATCTGTCCAGAAACTTGTCATAACACTGTCAAACTGGAAATCCGACTTCATCGTTGCGTCCGGAAGGCATCAAAACCCCCGAGTACCAATTTTCATGATTTATAACATAGTATAAGTATTTTTAACCTAATTTCAAAGCCAAAAATGCTCCAAAAACAGCCTTTTTTTTACCATTTTCAAAACCTACGGGATTTATCATATTTTTATTAAAAATACATACAAATTCC
The DNA here is from genome assembly GCA_019776075.1 of Amaranthus palmeri. NCBI lineage: Eukaryota > Viridiplantae > Streptophyta > Magnoliopsida > Caryophyllales > Amaranthaceae > Amaranthus > Amaranthus palmeri. The sequence goes on from JAAKBH010000044.1 coordinate 291,371, forward strand.
AATGTTCATATTACTTATTAAATCCATACCATCCAAATCATAAACTCATGCCCACATATTAAAAATAATTTTCATGATTCCAAATACTTCATTTCTTACAATACCATTTTTTTCTTCAAAATTCATTCACTAATACTTTAAAATTTCACATACTACACTAAAAATAATTTATTACACTACAACACAATTTTCCATGAACAATCACAATTTATATTTATACATCCTTTAAATTCACCCATCATAACAACAAATCCTAACTTAACATACACTAGTGGAAAAAAAAGTCATTAGCTGCGAGACATTAGCTGCGGTTATTAAAAGACGCAGCCTAAAATAGAAGAAAATTATCGCGAAAAAAAAAATATATACAAAGGCTGCGGTTTTAAGATAAACCGCAGCAAATAACACAAAATATTTTATTATTTATAAGTACCGCAGCAAATACCCAAAATAAAAATTATTTTAAAGCCCAGCCCATAGAATAAAAAAAAAACCCTAAATGAGGCTCTTATATGCGCCTCTTTCTTTAAAATTCCGCCTCACTTATTCTCAAAAAAAAAAAAATAAATTCCGCCTCACTTTTCCTCCTCTCAAACTCCTCAAAACCCTAAACTTCCGCCTCACTTATTCCTCCTCTCAAACTCCTCAAAACCCTAAACTTCCGCCTCACTTATTCCTCCTCTCAAAACTCCTCTCAAATTTGTTTCATTAAGTTTGATGAAAGGCTGTAAATTTCGATGTCTCAAACCCCTCTTTGATTTCGATTTTGACCTCATTTTCGTTTAAAGGCTGTTTCGATGAATTTCGATGTCTCAAACCCCTCTTTGATGAATTTCGATGAATTTCGATGTCTCAAACCCCTCTTTGATGTCTCAAACTCCTCTCACTTATTCTCAAACTCCTCAGATTTCGATGAATTTTGATATTTAAAGGCTGTGATGTTTCAATAATTTTGATTTTGAAGACACTCAGATCTTGATGAAGATTTTCGTTGAAGATGTTCAGATAATCAAACAACACTCGGTTTTTTGTTGAAGATTCGTAGATCTCGGTTTTTTAGATTTTCATTGTATTTTTTTCTTTGTATTTATTCAATAATTTCATTGTATTTTTTTCTGGGTTCTTTGTTGAAGATTTATTGTCGATCTTCATTGTATTTTTAGATTCATTATTTTCGATCTCTGGGTTCTTTGTTGAAGATTTCTGGGTTCTAATGAAAATTATTTTCTGGGTTCTTTGCTAAAGAAATCTGGGTTCTAATGAAAATTATTTTCGCTCTTCATTAAATTTTCGTTTATTGTATTTTTTTTCTGGGTTATAGATTCATTGTCGTTTTTTATTCTCTAATGAATGTCGTTTTTTCTGGGTTATTTTCATTCGATCTTCAATGAAATGCAAAAAAAAAAAAAAAAAAAAAATTAAAATTTGGAAGCATTATAATAGGCTGCGGTTCTATAGATGACCGCAGCAAATAAATTATTTTGATTTTGTAAAGTGATTATAGGCTGCGGTTTTTAGAACCGCAGCAAATAAATTATTTTCATTTGCTGCTATAACAAGAGCTGCGAGCTAAAACCGCAGCCAATACTGCTTAAAAAACCGCAGCTAATGTCGTTTTTTCCACTAGTGATACTAATATAAAATAAATCCCTAAAAACATCCAACACTAAAATTGATAAAGACATATATAAAAAAATTCATACCATCATTTTAAATCATTAAAAGAAAATAACCATGGATCCAAAATTCACACATGCCACACATCACATATTTGAAATTAAAACTTAATAATAAAAATAATTAAAGAATTGTACTTACAATTTCAATGAAAGAACACCAAAATGATGAGTAAAAAATGGAAGAAGTGGTGTGTGGAAAGGGTGGTATATGCTATGGTTTTCTCTTGAGTTTTTAGCAAAGAAAGTATAGAATAAAGAGAAATGTTTAGGAAGTAATGAAGGAAGTTATGCAAGAATAACTATGTGATCTTTCAAATTCTCAAATGGGAGTTACACCCATTCCAAGAGACCATCTAAAGACCGGTCAACACTCCACTTTTCTTTCTCATTTTATTTATTTTTTTTAATTTAATTTTTGAACGAAGAAAATGGGTTAAAAGTTTTGGGCCCAAATAAAAAGGACTGAAAAATACAATGATCAAGCCCAAACTAAAATAAATAAAAATATTATTTATATAAAATAATATTACTAGTAAATAATTAAATATATCGGGAAAATATCGGGGTGTTACAGAAGTTGTTTAAATATTAACAATTAAAAACAAAAAATGTATTATATCAGTCGTTACGCCTTAAGTATTTAGGGATTGTTTTTATCTTTTGTTCTAGAATTTAAAAATGAACGGAACGACCCGTACATGTAATGCTCGATGATGGTTGGGCATCTATATTGCTAAAGAAGTACTCGGTCAATAAATAAAAATGGTGATTTATCATGTAGTACGTCTAACTAAATCGGATATTGTTTCTTCAATAGAGAGTTAGAGACATCCAAGCTAAAGCCCCCTTCTCATATTGGTGTAACGTCTGCTTCCTCTGTTCTGAATAATTTGCATCAAACAGAAAAGTGTTGGTTTTTTAAAAAAATATGGATCATGATAATAAATCAAAAGAGAGAATGAATTGTATGGATGAAATTTAAAGAGATTTAAAATGTATGAATGAGATAAAAGGAAGTAGTGGATCATAGTCCAAAAACAGAAATGATGTAAATTAAGTGAAATGGACCATAATGGAAAATTCTACAAATTAAATGAGACGGAGGGAGTAAATGGGATGAAATACTCATGATATTCATGTTTGAAGCATTGTCAAACATCTCCAAACATATTTTCAACTCTATCAGACTAGAATGGATTTAAATAAAATCAAATGACGTTAATATATTTAAGTATCTTCAAAAAAAATTGATAGTAAGGCTTGAACCAAGGATAATGAGATCACTATAACACACCAATATTTTAACTATAACTTAACCATTACTTTTATTAGCATATTTAGAGATATAACTTGTTCAATTCTATCAGTTGATGACAACATTAAACAAGACTTCATCTAAGTATGGTTATCCTTAAACGTCCTCCATAATTGGTACCTTATACGCGCTCCATAATTGGTACCTTATAATTCCTCCATAATTAACTAGCTAGGAATGACAATTATAAAACCAAATACTACCTCTTATATTCATTCTAAATGTCTCTTTTTTTTTCACTATTCACTTATAACTTTTAATTTGTATTTTACTCTTAATCTTTAAGTTAAAATATAGTCATATAGGATCTTGTTTGATTCGTCTCAATACAAGGATTATTAATATCAAATTTTTATAATTTTTAATTAAGAATAATTAAAGATATTAAGGGTTAAAATGTTACCACGGCAAATGTGAAAAATTAAATGAGACATTTAGGCTGAATAGAAAGGAGTAATATATTACGAGTATTTCACAAACAATTATACTTCCTCCGTTCCATAATACTTGCTACATTTCACTTTTTTACGCAATTCAATGCATAATTTCAATCATTAATATCTTTTTTTTTGGAATTATCATTGATATCTTAAATTACACTTATCTAAAAATTATAAAAATTTAATATTATGAAAGTATGTGATTAGACGATTCAAACAAGATCCCACTTGACTATATTTTACTTACACATTAGTCGCACTATGTAAAATAAGCTTAAGCAATAAATAATGCATAAAATCAAAATGTAGCAAGTATTTTGAAACGGATGAACTATTTCGTTACCGTTGGTCATAACTTCAAATAGCCATCATCTAGACGTTCCAACAACTACTACTATAAGTAGTATGTAACACTACTCATTTACTACAAAAAAAAACATGTTAACATTCTCTTTTGATATTTTTCTTTCTTTTACATCAACCAAACAAACGAACTAATAAAAACTTTCCAAATTTTATAAATCCAAGGAGTAGATAACTTTAATCAACAAGTTTACGTATATTATTCTTCAATTATAAATAAATAAATATAATTTGATTACCCCTACCCAAATCAAAGGAATTTATGCGATATTTGAAAATCATGATTTTATTTAAGTAATTGAAATTGACTCAAGTTTATTATATGGCAAATCAAAATTTTTAAAATTTAAATTTTGACCAAATTCCACCATTATTTTTAAAGTAATTAACGTTGAGAATTTGAGAATGACAATCCAAACCTTATCATTCTTAAATTATTCATTTATTATTTCATAATTGAAATCAATAATTTAAGGAAAATGATATATACAGCCCTTAGGGCTGTATATAAGAAAGAATCTTGCATTTAATTTGCTTTGGAAACATAAACATTTAATGATAATATTTTATTTTATCATTTATTATTGCTTGGGAAGTTAAAATTCATTAAATAAAATATTATTATTTTTCAATTTCTAGATTAGATTCTCTTGAAAATTTAAAATTATTAATGATAAAAGGAATTTATTAATTTTTATGTACAGGGCTGTAAATATCATTACTCTAAAATTGGGTAAATCTCGAGTCATCTATAACTATTACTAAAATAAAACACGGCTGACATCATCAGCTTTTAAAATCGCTTATGTGTCGCTTCCTCATTAAAACTTTTCCCTCTAAAATTTCATGATGATGTCAATGTTAATTGATTATCTTTGACTTACTATTTTCTTATTTTGAGTATATTATTGTTCTTATTAGTTGTTTTTTCTACTTTCTAGGTCAAATCTCATTTAATGTATTTTTTTGAAAACTATATACTTCATTATATTTCATTTATTTCAATTATTTATAAAATGCTTTCAGTTTTATTTATTAAATGAATATTATTTAGTCTGTTGGATATTTTGAGATGGTTAACACATAATATAATTTTATTATGTTTTTACTTTTAGTTTCTTAAATGCAATGATTAATTCTAATATGATTTAGGGTGTGACTATTTTTATATAAGTCACTTATATCTTTTATGAGAAAAAATTTTCTTTGTTGTTTAAACTAATAAAATAATTTTACATATTTCTATATTTGATTTTAAAGTGTGTTATTAACAATGATAATATTTAATACCTCTATAAATTAATATAATAGTTATTTTTGATAGCAAACATATTAATATGTTATTTTTTATTTAAAAACTCATAATTTTGTATTGTACTCAAGGTACGAACCATTTTCTCTTTTATTCAATATAAAAAAATAAAAGTATAAATATAATTATATTGCGCACAATCCAAGATATGATATGATATAATGTAGGTAATGTATATAACTGTAAATATAACTATAATGTACAATTTATTTTTAAAATTTTAATTTCTTAATTTATACAAATATATCAGAAAATTTGATAAACCGTACATCGCACAGGCACTATCTAGTTAACTCTATTTTGAAACCCTTTTACAATGCATGAGAATTTTCTAGATTTTTCTCAATAAAAAATAATTAATCTCTCCTCAAAACCAACCTACCAAAAGTCCAAAACCCAGATATTCAATAATCCAATTTATGAATCCCTGTTCTGAACTCATCCTAAACTTCCCCAAAAACAATGTCCAATTCCTCTGCATCTGAAAAACCCACCGCCATTTCTAACACTAATCTTCAACTACCTAATCATGAAGAACAAGAAGATGCAGATTTTCTTGCCGCCGCACAAATTTTACAGTCAGGAACACTTCCTTTGGCCCTAAAAACAGCAGTGGAGCTTAACATTTTTGGGATTATGGCGAAGGCCGGTCGACCGCTTTCGCCCAATGAGATTGCTGCGGAGCTTCCTGCGTGTCAAAACCCGGATGCTCCGTCGCTGCTGGACCGTGTGCTACGCCTGTTGGCGTGTCACTCGGTCGTCGGCTGCTCTGTGGTCGACGCGGGTGACGGAAATGTGGAGAGGCGGTATGGATTGGGGGTAATATCTAGGTTTTTTGTTGGAGATGAGAATGGAATTAGCTTAGGTCCTTTTATTTCTTTGGTTGAAGATCCGATTGTTCGTGCAAGCTGGTTAGTTCTTTCATTCTTATTCTTCTCTATGAATCTAATGGAGTATAAATTTGGGGGTTTTAGATTTTAGAAATATTGGTTACGTTTTACGTATATTTGAATTTATTTGTTTATTACTCCATCAGTTGTAAATTTTATTTTTGCATAAATATTAAGAAAATGAGAAAAAAAATCATCTAAAATAATAAAGTTATGTGCAATATTAAATATTTTTAGGGAAATTATCATTGGTGCCCCTGTGTTTTGGCCTTTTATCAATGGTCTACAATCTTTTTTTTTTTTCCAATGGCACCCCTGACGTTTTGGGTAAGTAACAACCGTGACCTTTTCAAGTTTTTTCCGTTAAAAATCCGTTAAGTTTATGATTTTAACTTAACTAGGGTTAGTTCTCTTCTTCTTCTTCTTGTTCTTCTTCCATGGCTGCCTTCTTCTTCCATGTTCAATAGCCTTTTTGCTCATCCCATCAATCAATACATCTCATAAGCTCTTTATCCGCCATTTATAAAAATTGGAGTATGTTATAAAAATAGCTAATCTATTTCTATTTCTCTCTCTGTAAAATAAAGTAAATTAGTTTACACCTCCCTCCATTAAAGCTCCCACGAGATATTTGGTAAATTTCTCACGGAAAAGTTTTTTCTGTCTACTTTGTCTCCTTACTCCTTATATATATAATCATCTTCAATCTTAGATTCTACATTGTAGTATTCATTATTTGATTCGTTTGTTCATTTCATTCATCATTTGTTGTGATTGTGGAGTTTGTATGTTATTAATGGGTTGGAAATTAGGGTTCGTTTTAATTTGGGGATTTTGTATTCAATTTGTATTACAATCGATTGATTTCCTGGCATTACAATCGATTCGTAAGTCATTAAAAGATGTTTCCGGCTCTAATTTCTTTCAATCATGGGATTTTACTTTCAATAACCTAAGGAATTGGGATGTTAATGGTGAAACACCCTGTAAATGGAGAGGTGTGATGAAGAATTTGAGAAGAACAAAATGGGTATATATTATTTCCTTCAATGTTGTAAGAAAACTTGATTTATTTGAGATTTTTATACTGAAGAACAAAATGGGTATATATTATTTCCTTCAATGTTGTAAGAAAACTTGATTTATTTGAGTTGAAAAGGAGAAGAATTGTGTTTTTTTGGTGGGTATATAAACTGATTGAATGAGGTAGCCATGGAAGGAGAAGGAAGAAGCTAAGGTAGCCATGGAAGCCATGAAATGAAAATGAAGAAGAAGCAAACACATGGTATATAAACATGATAAAGTAACCATGGTTAGGTTAAAAATCGTACTTACCGTTAAGTTTAACGGAAAAAAACACCAAAAGTGTCACGGTTGTTACTTTGACATAACCTCAGGGGTGCTATTGGAAAAAAAAAAAAAGATTGTAGACCATTGATAAAAGGCCAAAACACAGGGGCACCATTGATAATTTCCCATATTTTTAATATTTAAAATTGAAGATGAACACTTAAAATAGTAAACATATGTGCAATGTTGAGTACTTTAAAACTAAGAAAATGAGGGGACCCCTCTAAAGAGTGTGTCTTGAAATGGAAATGATACTATTGACACCTATAAAGAATATGTCTTAAAACGGAAATGATACAATTGAGGTAAACTGTCTAAATAAGGAAATATGACAACTAAAAAGAATTAAAGGGAGTATTTGGAAGTAGTTATTTGGTTTTAGATTTACTAATTTTTTTTTTTGAGATCGTTTTGCCATGAGACGGTTTCAATTGGATCGCTCAAACTCTTTAAATAAAATTGTTGTTTTGTAAAACTCAAATTTGGTTCTTTCTTTTATGTTTTTTTTACTAATGAGCTGTTTATATGAACTTGTCTCACAGTAAGATGATCTTATATATTTAGTTATTTATGATTAAATTGGGCTTTTGATAATGAACAAAAATTGAGCTCCTTGTTTTAGTAAGTGATGTATGCAACTGTTTATTGTTAGGCGAGTTTATATAATTAATTATTTTTAATTAGTAATTATTTAGGATTAAATCATAAGTACTCGATTTAAACGCTTTTTCTGTATCTTTTTACGTGTTTGAGTATACAACATCTCATAGAGCCTCAACCATCAGCTCATCATCATCATTTTAGGCTTTTAGTTAAGTCGGCTCTGATACCATGTCAAGAAATCAACTCAATCAAAAGTTGATGATGATATAATATATACTGGCTTCGATTTACACCGTCTACAAGAAAATCAAATGCCCTCACGGCCTCACCCTCTTGCTCATAATAGATTCTTCCTCTTCTAGATTTTTTTTTGAACTAATGATGGAGGCAAAGTAACCAAGTATCTCCATAACCTATAGCAAAAAGTTATCACCAAATAAAAAAGAGTGCTCTGTTTAATATTGTTGAGCTTGTTCACACAATGCAGGATTAAATTCAATGAAGCAATATTAGAGGGAGGAATTCCATTTAACAAAATGTATGGAGTCCATGCATTTGATTATCCTGGTTTAGATCCAAGATTCAATCAAGTTTTTAATGCTGCAATGTTTAGTTACACAACTATCATCACCAAGAAACTACTTGACAAATACAAAGGTTTTGAGGGTATCAACACACTTGTTGATGTAGGTGGTGGTCTTGGACATACTCTTCATGCTATTACTTCAATGTATCCTTCTATCAAAGCCATCAATTTCGACTTGCCACATGTCGTCTCCAACGCCCAATCTTACCCCGGTATGTCATTTTCTTTGCAACGATATCCTTTGTTTTGATCAGGTCAGAGTTCTATAGTTCTTGAGTTTCAGATTATAATGGAAATCATGTGCACTTTTTGTTCATGTGAAGTTTTACATGCGATGTTTGCTATCAAGAGTTAATTGAAAACAATCTCTTTACTGCTGTTTGTTAGAATATATAACATTATCTTGGGGCTGCTTCAACTATAAGTTTAACCTTTTAGTTGGTTCATTGACATGCTTACAGAAATCCTGCGTGACAAGTCACTAATTCAAAAATCAATCACTCCTCATATAAAGTGGAATTTTTAGTGTCAGGTTTAAGGAGAGTATGTGTTGCATTCACATTTCTAGCCTATGCGATTTTCATGTGAAATATTTACATATCCAGGGTCCTTAACCATAAGCGTAAGCTTTGATTGAGTTGGTTTCTTGACACTATTATCACTGACAGTCTTGTATAAAAACATAATTTTATCATTCATATGTAGGTGTGGAACATGTGGGTGGAGACATGTTTGAATGTATTCCTCAAGGTGATGCCATTTTCATGAAGGTAAGCCACACACAATGTGATCACACTAGATTTTGAGACGACTTCTAATTTTAAGTATTACTAATGGCCCGTATATAAAGGATTTTTAATGGGCCTTAGCCCGTTACACAACTCTACTAATTCGCACAATTATGTAGTGGATTCTTCATGATTGGAGCGATGATCGTTGCTTAACTATATTGAAGAATTGTCACAAAGCGATACCTGAAAACGGAAAGGTAATCGTGGTGGAATCGATTTTTACCGAAGAACCCGAAACTAGTGTCATTGCCAAAACAGTAAGTCAAATGGATGTGTATATGATGAACAAAAATCCAGGAGGAAAAGAAAGAACACAAAAAGAGTTCATAACTTTGGCTAATGCAACAGGTTTTACACAAGTTAAGTTTGTATGTCGTGTTTGTCAATTTTGGGTCATTGAATTTTACAAGTAAAAAGATCATCTTTGTATTTAGCGGAGAAAAATGTCGACTCTTGAGCAATTTTTTTTTTTTTTCTTTTTTTTTTTCCTGTCACAAGAGATTACTACAATATGACATTAAAGAAAATTGTGAGGACTGATTTAATTTGGTTTGTGTATTCGACTTCGTATTAGTATTAGTATTATGATCCGAATGGTTGTAGTATTAATGATTATTGTGTTATACGAGTGTTGAATTTTTTTTTTTGGAAATTAATACGAGTGTTGAAAATTAGTATACTAGATAATATTGTTAGTATTAGATAGGGTTGAATAATCGTTGTTAGCAATGGCTTTTCACGCTGATCTAATTAAATTTATGTTTTTGATTTCATATGAGTATTAGTACTAGTTTTATGGCCCGAATGGTTGTTAGATTAATTATGAGAATGGTAAGTAGCGTAAATGTTTACGAAATGTATCATGTCATTTCTAAGGGAATGAAGCTTTGATCACAATTTTGTTTCATAATTTTTCATTACTATCAAATACCAGATTTCAAATGTTAAAGTATTAGAATGAATTTTGAGAAGAAAATATAATAATTTGACGGTAATGATAAAAAAAAAACTTGTCCATAGATTTTTAATTTAAAGTTACGTTATTGTCATTTCTAAATTTCAGTATTTAACATTTACAATTAGATAGATGATTGATTCTTGTAATAATTAATTTGGATTGTGTAAATAATCTATTTTTGTTTGTTTTGAGAAAGATGATGTAGCATAACATTTCTAACATTTCAACCCGGTTCGTTTCCTAACTCTATTTATTGGAACGCAAATTTTTATTTGAGACCGTTTTTTATAAAGACAGTTTTTAAAAGCCTAGTCCAATTCTAAATATATATTGTGAGACCTTTTCATGGAGACTTGCCCGTACAAATTAGCGTAGTTTTTTCTAATAATCATTTAAGAATCTAAATGATCATTTTAAGACTATAAAAATAATTATTTTAAAACTGTATTTGATCATTATTTTAAGGTTATAATCGTTTAAAAATTGTAAGTGAGCACTTTAAAGTTATATTTAATCATTTTAAAATTATAAGTAATCACTTTAAAAGTGTTTAAATTGGCTTAATAGATACAATTTCACCTTTAGTCCGACTTTTTTTAAAAATTAGAATAATTTAAAATACATTGGAGTGACATCGATTGCTCACCAAACCCCTTTATAATCTGTGATTTGTGAAGAAACCGAACTTTCTTTGGCAGTTTCCATTGGGTGTGAGTTAAAATTTACAATTACATCATAAATTGTCACATTCTTATATGAGACAGTCTCACCGTGTCCTTAAAATATACTTTATACTTGAATCAAAAAGCTTTAATATTACAAAATTTTACGACCTGTTTTGCTATTGTAATAAATGATGGTAAAGAGAATGATTTATAGTGTAAAATTTCATTAAAAGATTCATGCTATTACCATGTTGATGAAACTTTGATAACAAAAAAATATTTTTGTTTACAAATTTCTGTTATACCACATCTCCCAATGGTAATGCATTGGAATAAGTTCTATAAAAAAAATGAGATGATTAAATTTGGACAAACATGACCATCAAGATAGCCAAGAGAATTTTTAACTAAAATTAGTCTAGTTGTTATCAACATTATTACTGTTTATTCCCACCAAGCAAACGGGCCATTAGTAATTAGTATACTGGACCTTTCGTGTGGATTCGCCTCACCATGAGACGGACTCATACAAGCAAAAAACAATGAAATCTAAGTTCGCATTTGTACAGAAAGCATTTTCTAATTTGCATTTACTTAATAAAAATCGTCTTACAGTAAAACAGTCTCAAACAAAGAATTAGTATTTTTTTAAATAGATTAATTAATTTATCCCGTTGAAGTTACCTTCAACTAATAGATGAATGATACCATTATTGCACTAGATTTCAAATAGTACATGTACTAATTGTCTAATTGATGTTTTTATTCCACATTTCGTTTTAGTTCACTAACTTTGACCATAGGTCAGTACGACTATATACTCCTTTGTCGTTTTCTTGTCCTTTTTCTTTATTTTAGGTATTGACTATTCTCCAATTTACCTTAAAATTCTCCTTCAAAAATAAATGGGTGAATATTGTAGGTACGATCATACTACCTCCTATTCAGCTTAAGTGTCCCATTTGACTTTTTGGTACTATTCACTCATGACTCTTAATTTGTATTTTAATCTTAATCTATAAGTTAAAACATAGTCATGTGGGATCTTGTTTGATTCGTCTCAATACAAGGATTATTAATATCAAATTTTTATAATTTTATTTAAGAATATTTTGAGATATTAACGGTTAAAATGTTGCCTCGGCAAGTGTGAGAAAGTCAAATGGGACACTTAAGCTGAATAGGAGGGAGTATTATTTAGTGGAATAATTATAAATTTTGACATATAGGTTGTAGTAGGGTATTATAGGTTTTAGTACGGTAGTATAGATAGGATCACGTCCAAAATCAATAGAACAGAATAAAAATTCACTACAATAAATTTAGTTTTTTGCGATATTAGATTTAGTGGCATTAAAAAAATGTCACGGATTCATACTTTTAGTGTATAATTATTGATTTTTATTTTAAGTTCCACCATAAAGTGATTTAGTGACACTTAATTTGGTCTTTAGTAGCATATGTAATTGTCACTTTAGTCTATAGTGGGATTAGTGAGAAATGTCACTAGATCCTATATCGCTAAAGGTTTTGGTGTGACTTTTTAATGTGCCGCTAAAGGTTCTAATAAATGTCACTAAATCCTTTATATACACTATAAGAATTTTAAAATTATGTTGTAGTGCCTATATAATGTTCCTAAAACAAAATATTCTATTTACAAGAGAGAAACTCGTACATGATATTTCATGGTTATCTACAAGTAAAAATAAATTCGAGTTAAAATTTATAAATATACTTTCTCCATTCTGAAATATCGCCCCAGATTGTGACATATTATGTGAAAAAATATCAATATCAATAACAAGTACAATGAAACGAAGGAAGTACATTAGTACATATTGAATCCCATACACATTTTAAAAACTGAGACATCAAAATAGGATTTGCTTACGTTTGTTTATTTCTCCAACAATCATAGATCAATACTCCAATTCCAATATTCCATCATAGTTAACCTTCAACAATGCAAAAAGATTAATCATTTATAGTCATTTTTCTTTACTTAATGTTAGGTGAGGAATAATCCTCAATATATCTTTCCCTTTAAATAAAGTAAATAATATTCACTTTTTAAAAGGGTAAGTATTGCTTTATAGTTAAGGCCTTAAGGGAGAAGACAAAATACAAATAAGGGGGAGAAATTAATATTTGAGATGTAAAAGACAATAAATTTGTAATATATAAAATTAAAAGAAAGAAAGCGAGATTATTGTTAAAAGAAAAAAAGTATTGGTATAAAGATATATCTAAATGAAAAAAGTGGTGTATTTTCATGAGAGAGAAAATAATAAACAGTGAAATTAATTAAAAATAAGTAAAAACTAAATTCAGTTTAGCAAAAAGAATTCAATCCAAGAAAAGCGAATTTCACGGAGTAATTTATTTTAGTTGAAGAGAACATAGTAATTAATTATCGATTAGTTTATTGAAAAAATTTCCCAGCAATAATCACTTAATTTTGGATAAATGGAGATTAATAATCCCAACTTTGCGTGATCCACTCAAAACAATCCCAACTTTCGATTATTTTCTAATATACCTAACTTTGCCACTTTGTTGCTCAGGACATACCCTTTAATATGGTAACCGGTTATAACAGGTAAATCACCTGTTATAACCGGTTATAACAGAAAATATGCGAAAGTTGGGATTGTTTTGAGCGGATCACGCAAAGTTGGGATTATTAATCTCCATATCCTTCTTATTTCCATGACAAAAAAGGTGATTTACCTGTTATAACCGGTTACCATATTAAAGGGTATGTTCTGAGCAACAAAGTGACAAAGTTAGGTATATTAGAAAATAATCGAAAGTTGAGATTGTTTTGAGCGGATCACGCAAAGTTGGGATTATTAATCTCCATTTATCCCTTAATTTTTTGGTTAAATTGTCAATAATAAACAATATTTATTTGATTTGCTAAAAGTAAATCAACGTATTGTTTATTATTAAATAAATTTATCTATTATGTATATTTGCTAAAATAAAAGTCAATAGTTACAGTTAAATTTATGACAATGAAAATGCAACAAAATAGTTTGCCATTACAATCACCAAACGAGTTTAAGTATAAATTTGAGATATAAAATATTTTCATCTTCGATTAGTTAATTTTTAGTTGATTTGTTTATTTGAAAGGGTATGAGAGGCAACATGAATAAGAGCTGGTCAATTGTGTCATTGGGCCCATTCAGATCGGTTTAAAATCGAATCTTGTGTTCATATCAGTTTTTACATACATAATCGTAAATTAATTTTGAAATTGGTCTAATCAAATTCGGTTACAAAGTTGGATAAATTTAAAAAATCGAATTTCGTATTCATATTGGTTTTTACACAATTGTAAATTCATTTTGAAGTTCGTCTAATTGAATTCGGAGACAAAGTTAAGTAAATATTAAATTGTCAGAATTGTTATGAACGCATTTAGCGTTAAATATGTGAGACTGTACTGCATCGACATTCGACACCTCTATCCCAAATAAATCTTATGTGAAGAAATATATATGATAAAGTATTTAACATATATGATAAATTTTTTTAATTTTTTTTTAATTTTATATAAAGATAAGAGTGATAGAAACATAATGTATCATAGTGGTATGTTGGGTTGGCCAAAGTGGGTTGGTGGAAAATTAGAATATTTTGTTTTTGGTCTTTATTGGCTGGAAAACATTGGTCATCTCATTGTTGACCATCATTGACTCCACAAACAACTAATAATTTCTAGAATGTTTCTATACAAATAAAATTAAATAAAATAAAAGCAATTACACAAAAGTAGAGAAAAGAATGTATAATTGCATGGCAATTGGCAAGTATGTAAAATTTCACTAGCTTTTTTTTTTTTTTTTTTTTTTTTTTTTTGGTATTGCTAACATTTTAGATGAACATGATATAGTATATAGAAGTATTTATCATTTAGAATCACATTAAATTTTTGTACAAATAAGGATAAAATATAAAGTAAGTACAAAGAAAAGTATAACTTAAAATGTTCTTGATTTAGAATCTGAAAGTGAAGTTTCTTTTTATTTGTCCACTTTACTTTTTACACGCAACTTTTTGGAAAATTTTTTACTTTAAAATCTCGAAGTACCCGTCATAAAAATTATAAAAACTACTCCTATATATTAAAAATCATTAAATCAAGACAAATCTATCAAGATATCACATGTATATATTTTATATTCAATATATACTTCAAAAAAATAATTTAGATTTCTCTCTCTTAAACTGGACAAACTTAAAGTGAACAAACAAAAAAGAACGATGATGGGAGTACAAATATAATTTTGCTGAGTTATTTGATTATATTATGAGCTTAATTGTATATAAAATATAGTCACTTAGATACTCACCTTAAAAAATCAAAACCCTACTTGATCGCTTAGACACTAACCTCAACAACCAAACTTCTAAGTTCAACTCATCACATTTGCATATGCAACAATCATCTACCTAATTCTCTTGAATAAAAACGTTGCACTAACTTTACAACACATCCAAGCCGCCAGAACTTTTTTTTTATAAACTTATTTTTAAAACTATTTTGAAAAATAAGTGATCCCCAAACTATTTTGGAAAATAAGCTTCTCAGAAAATCGCTGTTAAGGACAGCGTTTTTGAACCCCATTGGGCCAAGAAATGGGTTTTGCTATCCATATAAATGGCTGTAGTAGGCTAGCAGCGTTTTACTCTGAAGAAAAATCGCTGTTCCAAGCTGCGATTTTACTAGTTGAATTTTTTTGTTTTTGTAAAAAAAAATCATTTTATAGTGTAGTAGTAAGATTCAAACCTTAGTCTCTTGAAAACTCCTAGCATTTACTAACCACTAATCCACTATGCCACATTAACTTCTTTGATACTATTCTACAATTAACAACATTTACTATGAAATTAAATCTTTTTTTTTTGATTGAAAAAGTTAAAAGTTTCTAAAACACAATTTATAAATATAGATATTATTAATATTCTTTTCTATATATGGAAATAAGTTCCAAATTGTACAGGTTTTTCGTTTTATTTGGGACGGAACAATTAGATGTTTAAATGTCAGTTTTATTCAATTCTTTTTTTTGAATATAGTTTTATTCAATTCTGGTAGTTCATCCATAGATTATTATCTCATCTTAGTAACTGAAAACTGAAAAGCCATCAATTGCAGCAAACATTATACTCCTATTAGGCTATTATATTTTTTAGACTGAGTTGTATTAATTAATTTGTCTTGGAAATTTACTAAACATTAAGGCCTTAGATTAATTCATTAAATTAAAATTTGGAATATGTGTCGATTCATTAATTAAGGCATATTGCAAAACTTTTCTGATTCTTTGGTTTAGTATTATAAGTAGTGTACAATTAAGTGTTTTAGAAACTTTCCACTTTTGGAGATTATTAATTTTCATAATAAATAATGTTAATTGTAGAATAGTATCAAAGAAGTTAATGTGGTATAATGGTTAGTAAATGCTAGGAGTTTGCAAGGGACCAAGGTTCGAATTTTGCTACTACACTATAAAATGATTTTGTAAAAAAAAAAAAAATCAACTAGTGAAATCGCTGCTTGAAACATTGATTTTGCGCTTCAGAGTAAAACGCTGCTACAAGCAGCGATTTTCATGGATAGCAAAACCCACTTCTTGGCCCAATGGGGTTCAAAAACGCTGTCCTTAACAACGATTTCCTGAGAAGCTTATTTTTCAAAATAGTTTGGGGGAGCACTTATTTTTCAAAATAGTTTTGAAAATAAGTTTATAAAAAAAAAAGTTAAGCCGCCATAATGGTCACTCTAGTCTCTCAACCCTTCCGCTCAAACTTTTGGCACGAATAAAACATCTGCATGTGGAGCAAAAAGTTTGGAGTTCGACTCAAATTGGGCGTAGGTATCAATTGGGGGATTTCTTGACTGCGCACATCTCTCTTTACTCCCTTCTTGGAGGGAACGAGTATGGTTTGTCCGCATTTTTCAGAAAAAAGAAAAAAAAAAACCCCACTCGAACCTTGCCTTATACGGAATACTGGAAATGTCCTTTTACCCTTTACCCTTTATATTAAAGCACTGGACTATTTAGATGGTAAATATTAAGGGGTCAAGTCCTAAAATAGAAATAATATCAATTTATTGAAACAGATTAAAATGAAAAATAAGACAATAAAGCAGTATAATTTTATACCCCACTCAATAGGAGAGCTAACTAGTGCACAAGAAATTGCTCCCAAGAGTCTTTAGCCACCCACTAATACTTTTCTTTATTATCCAACAACTAAAGCAATCATAACAAATGGTTGGTGCCATGGACCCATGGTGGCTTACATTTACCAAACTTCAATCATAAAAATCTATAAAAACTCCATTTTCCCTAATCTTTAGTACTACAATTCTTACAATATAATTCTACTAAATCCAACCAAAAAAAAAAAAAAAACTACCCAAAATATTTTTCTAAATCAAAAATCAAAAATGTCTACTAATCACAATGATCAAAGCATAATTAACACAAATGGTGTAATTAATGGGTCATTAAATCATTCAAAACATGATCAAAATGAAGATGAAACATATGCATATGCTGCTCAAATACTTAATTCATGTGTTCTTCCCATGATTTTGAATGCTACTATAGATTTAGGTGTGCTTCAAATCATTAATAAGGAGGTGGGTCCGGATGGGTTATCCACTACTGAGTTGGCGACCCGGATCCAATCTAAAAACCCGGAAGCTCCGGTTATGTTGGACCGGATGTTAAGGGTGTTAGCTACTTATTCTGTTGTGAGTTGTAAGACCATTACCAACGAAAACGGGTCGGTTCTGAGATTGTATGGACCCGCTCCGGTTACAAAGTTCTTTGTTCCTGATGAAGATGGGGTGTCTTTAGCCCCTATGTTAAACTTGGTTATTGATAAGGTTTTTCTTTCCACTTGGTAAGAATTTAACTTATTTTTTTCAGCAAATTGAGACGGTTTTATGGTGAGATTTTTATTGGGTTGACCTAATGTATATTATTGTTTTTAAGTAATTGTTTATAAAATTATAACTACTCACCATGTATAATTTTAAAAGTGATAATTCATAAACCTAAAGTAATCAAATTAAGAAATAGGTTAAGTATATGGATTCATCTTATGGTGAGACAGTCTCGTATAAGATATTTTTTTAAATTAGGAAAGGTTTACATTTGTTATGAAGTTCCAAATTATTGCTCCATTAAAAAATTAAGTTTTTGCCATACACAAAAAAAATGGTTTTTCTATAACTTAATATACTAAGTCTTATATTTATACCATCATACCCTATAAATCTCGTCTAGAGCAGGGTCAATACTCTTTAACAAAAAGGATAGACTAGGCAGTAATTATAAAAAAATTATAGAAATAAATCAAATAGATCAATGCTTTAGATTAACTTCTTGTGACTTCTCTTAAACATTATATGAGTATTAAAACCCAATTAGAAGTTCTTTTGGAGATATTCTGAATGCACGCATTTCTCCTTGTTCAATTCTTGTAGCGGGCCAGGATATGATTTGCTCAGGGCCGGTGAAATAGCACATTAAAACTTTTTTCCTTTGCAATTTATAACTTATATGGACCTTTTACAACCATTAATTTTGCTTTTTTGACATGGGGCCGCACATGGGGCTCTGGGCGACGGCCCATCTTGCCCACCCTTAGGGTCGGCCCTGAATTTGCCTGCTACCTTTCTCCCTCGAAACTTTGACTTGTGCAGGATACTGAGTTGCTGACTCTGACTCTATGCGATGATTACAGGTGCAAATTAAAAGAGGCGGTGATGGAAGGAGGAATACCATTCAATAAGGTATATGGAATGCATGCATTTGAATACCCAAGTGTGGATCCAAGATTCAATGAGATCTTTAACAATGCAATGCTTGCACATTCAACACATACCATAAAAAAAGTGCTCCAAAATTATAAGGGTTTTGAGAACATCAAACAACTAGTTGATGTTGGAGGAGGTCTTGGACATAGTATTAATGCTATTACTTCTCAATATCCTTCTATTAAAGGAATTAACTTTGATTTACCCCATGTTATTCAACAAGCTCCTCCATTGCCCGGTATGTTATGCTTTTAATTATTATTATTATTATTATTATTTTTTTTTTTTGGAAATTGGGAATATATTGATATAAAAGGAGGTAAACACCACACTGTAACTCGAAATCCCAAATCCGTCGGCATAAAAAAACCCCGTAGGGAAAAAAGCCATTGGAAGAGGGAGACCAAGAGACAGGCCACCCAGAACAGCATAGGGGTGGGCTATGCCAAAAACAAAAAAACAACTAACACCAAACAAATAGGGCTAAAAGCTATACAAACACCTAGAAAACAGGCCCAAAATACTAACATCTAAGAAATTCGAGGGCCCATACTCCAAACTTCATAGATCATCAGACTTGCCACTCCAAAGGACCCTAGGGCCCAAATGTCGACAAGGACAGCAAACCCCACACAATAGACCCGCAAACCGAGGAGGCAGGAAAATGAAACACCAAAGTTGCACCCATTTCAGCATCTCGAATAGGCAAAACGGCGCAAAAGTTGCTGGTTAAAACAAGCAACCGGAAAAATCAAGAGTTCCCATCTCCATCACCTAGGGCCCACCGCACAATGGAACTTCACTCCAACGAACAGAACGTCCTGTCCAACACTCTGTAGCTGTCGATCAAAGAAAAATCGGACACCGTACACACCACCCGTACGTCCCAATACACCAGATAACAAAAACATCCTAAAAACGACCCTTCAAAACCAAGGAGCAGACACCAAACGAACCCACCTCGTCCAATCGACCCTAACACCATACATCGGACTTGGAAACAAAACAGAATACACGAGATCCAGCCTCGAAACCTCAGGGCTCCATAACCAGAAGACCAAAGAGATCACCCCATCTTCAAACCCAGCCCAGTTACCAATCAAAGCATTGTAAGGGTCTACCCGCCCAGCCCAGAAATGCCCATGTTAAACCAGCAGCCCAACACCAACAAACACCAAAAAAAAAACATCAAAAATGACATCGAAGAAAATGCCAGATTTTGAGGACCCCTGCGAATTACCAGAAACCACCAAGTCTAATGTTAACCCAGGAACTCCGTCATACACCAGAGCATCGGAAATCAGATACCAGAATATCGAAGAACACCAAAAACCAGAACAATGAAGAAACACCAAAAGTCATTATTATTATTATTATTATAACTTTCAAGTCACCTAATTAATTTTTTCCACGTCCCACTCATTTAGCATTTCTTATTTACCGGACCTTATAACTGAACTGGATTTGATCCGAGATTAAAATTGATTAACAATTATCAGTAGGTCTCATGGGAGACCGTCTATTCTATAGACGGATACCACAAAGCCCAGCCCAATCACAAAATGACATTTTATTTTTTGGAGAAAAAGGAAAAAAAAATTAAAAAAAATAAATTTAATAACCACTATTTTGGGAAACCAAAAGACTGTCACTTTCCCCATACATTCATAATTGCCTAAATTAACAAGCTAAATTCACGGGTCCCAAACTTCAAGAATACCAAAAGATATCTCTCTTCCTTGATAATTTCCTCCACTAGAACAGCAAACTAAAGAGCAAAAATCCTCCATTAGAATTCTTAATTTCAATTTTTTTTGTCTTCTCCAAGCTTCATCAATGGCGGACGTTTATATAAATTCAATTTTTTTTTTGTCTTCTCCAAACTTCATCAATGGCTTCAATGGTGGATGAGAATTTCCAAACTTGCATGAATTCTTAATTTCAATTTTTTTTTGACTTCTCCAAGCTTCATCAATGGCTTCAATGGCGGATGAAAATATTTGTGATAAATAGAATTTGCAAATGGATGAATTTTCAAGATTACCAATTGTGAAAAACTGGATTTATTATTATTGAAGAATATTAATTTCCAAACTTCTTTAATTCTCTTTTAATGAAGAATACTAATTTCGAAACTTCTTTAATTTTGTTTTTTTTTTTCAAACGTGTTTTGGGGCGAAGAAAGAGGATTATAATGCCTGTGTTTTGGGGGTTTAATGAAATATGTTTGGGGGTTTAATGTGTGTTTGGGATTATAATGCCTGTGTTTTGGGGGTTTAATGGTATATGTTCGATGCTATAATAATGTGTGTTTGGGATTATAATATTTGTGTTTTGGGGCTATATGGGTATATGTTTGGGGGTGTAATGGTATATGTTTGAGGGTTTAATGGTATATGTTTGGGATTATAATGCCTGTGTTTTGGAGGTTTAATCGTATATGTTTGGGGGTTTAGTGTGTGTTTGGGATTATAATGCCTGTGTTTTGGGGGTTTAATGGTATATGTTTGGGGGTTTAATGGTATATGTTCGGTGCTATAATAATGTGTGTTTGGGATTACTTGTTTTGCATACTTCATAAATTGAAATAAACCCAATTTTGAAAACTCAATTCTCGACATTCATAAATTAAGGAATTAAAAGTAAATGCTTATGTTGAGATTCCATTAAACCCATTAAAATAAGAAATTAAAAGTAAAAAAATAAACCCAATTTTAAAAACCCAATTCTCGAAATTCATAAAAAAAATTAACAAAACCCATTAAAATCAGGAATTAAAAGTAAAAAAAATGTTGATATTCTATTTAAATTCATAAATTAAGAATATTTTGGGTGAATTTCAACCTTAAAACCCATTAACATGAACATACGTAGAATAGATGAATATTGGATGATGAAGATGGAGATGAAAGAGCAAGAGTCTCTGAAACTGGGAAAAATGACAAAAATGGCTAAAATGGAAATGATGATGAAAGTGCAATAGGCTCATTAATTGATGAATAATAATAAGTTACATGGGAAGTTGAAATGATGAGTAATGATGAGTTTTTTTTGAGTAATGATGAGTTACATTGGAATTAGTTTATTTTTTCTTTTTCTTTTTTTTGTTTTTAAATAATCAAAAAAATCATTTCTCCTAAAATGGGCTGGCCCAAAATCTCTGGTCTATAGGATAGACCGCCTCTTAGGAGATTTTGTGAACAATTATATACGCAAAAACCAACTTGGACTATTATTAAAATATCTAACCACAAATCAACTCGATGACCCGAATAATATTTTTTATTTTTGGACTATAATGCACCATTTTCTTTTAATTTCACGTATACATTTTTATTTTTTTAATTAATTAATTTAATTACCATATGTTCACATAATCTTTAAAAACATATATTTCTTTTAAAGAAACGGAATAGTAATTTCTTATTTCTATATCATTTATAAAAATATTATACTTTGATCAGTTTAGTACATTATTTCTTTCAAATTTCTTAAAAACAATATACACTCAAGAAAATTAGGTTTTTGTTTATGTATTTGGAATAATTTTAAATATAATGTGTAAATTTATAAAGTTTTGACTATTCAAAGTGCCAAACATTTCCAATATTAGAAGCTAGTATAATAGTGTGCTTCTATGAAGTTTTGGTGAAAAGGACCATAACCACAATAGGACAAATAAAGGATATAATGGAGAAAATAAAGTATGGAAGACATTCTATTGACTATAAATATGACATTGCAAAGTATTCCAATTTTGTCAATAAGGGAAAATTTCTATTTTACTTTGCTTGCTAGATTGTTTTTTGATGATAAAATAGGTATTTTTTTTGTCTTTTAAATTTGAGGCTGAAAATTACATATTACGAGAGAAAATGTTGATAGTAGCCAATTCAAGCAGAGGCGTATATATTAAATTTTTTTCGTTTATTATAATACAAAAATTAATAAAATTATTGATCAATGTTGATTTCACATAATGAATCTAGGTGTGGAGCATGTTGGTGGAGATATGTTTGAAAGTGTTCCTAAGGGAGATGCTATCTTCATGAAGGTAATTTTTAAGTTATCAACTTTTTATTACTTAATGTCTCTCTCCTATTACAATGAGTTGTCCTATTTTTTGCTCAAATTTACTCGACAGCTTCATTGAAATTGCTACTGATAGTGACATGTTGTAAGGAGATACAATTTTCTGGACAATTAAAAGTAACTAATGATTTATGTTACAGTGGATCCTCCACGACTGGAGTGACGACAAATGTCTCGTATTGTTGAAGAATTGTTATAAGGCTTTGCCGGAAAATGGCAAGGTAATCGTCGTGGAAACAAACATCACAGAGGAGCCAGAGACGACATCACTTTCAAGAGCTATTAGTCAATTGGATGTGAGCATGATGACACAAAATCCGGGAGGAAAGGAAAGGACTAGGAGAGAATTTGAGGCTTTGGCTAAGGCGGCTGGATTTGCGGGTGTCAAGATTCATTGTTATGTATGCAATTTTTGGGTTATGGAATTTCACAAATGATCATATTTAAAGTTGCATATCTATTATCTAGACTTTTAATTGTCACCTAAAACACGAGTTTAAGTGGAAATCACTTAATTATTATCGGAATAATGTAATGAAATGTTGTTGTATTTTAAAGATTCAAAAAGTTAATCTTATAATTCTGATGTTTTTTTGCCAAGATAAAGAGCAAATGATGTAATTGTTCCAACATGCACTTATTACAAATTTTTCAAGAAATTTAAACAAGATGTTTGAGGGATATATGAAAGATAAAATATATTGAAATCTTGTCTTAATGGTGATGAAGTTTAGTAAGGTGATATGATATTAGTCTGTTGAAGAAGAAAAATAAGAGTGAAAACAACGTTCTAATGCAATACTTGTAAGTTAAAATTCAATCATATAACTTTTACAACAAATCTTATGTGAGACAGCCGCATATGTGCAATCACTCACAGATCCAATCCATAATTTTGAAGTTGCCATTTTAAAGGTTGAATAGTATATTAGACCTTGAAACAAGCAGTAAGATTTGACACACTTCAAACCATTGAAATTAGACATCATAAGTCTTAAAATAGATAGTTTGCAGTTAGAGTAGGTAAATAAAATATGAAATTAAGTGTTAGAGTAGGGATTTTAAGAGTTAGAATTGAATTTTAATAAGTAAAATTGGTAATGATAATTTTGTTATTATTGTTGCTAAAGGGGACTAATAAGACTCCTAAGAAAAAACCTCTTAGTAAGATTGTTCTTAGAGATAAGCCTAAGATGTATAAATTTTGTGTTGTAAAGCTTGAAATAGAGGAGGGGCATCCCCTTGGGCCCATCTCTAAATACTAGAACAAGTATTAACCCACATTCATATTCATCTAATCTTGATATTTCTACTCTTTTCGCTTCTATATATATAATAATTAGGGGCTCATAATTGTTATCTTGCCTTATGACTCTCAAAACTCAAGCTCGGCCCTTATATCAGAGGGATTTTTGTATGCTCAAGTAGGTATATGTTTAAACTTGAAAGACATAGATAAGCGCTTCGAGTATTTAAGGTTTGATCAACCGTTTGGACTTTCATTCGATTTTCATATTTTCAGACCAAATCCAATCCACATTTATTTTCAGACTGCACCGTGTTAATAATCTTGGTACATATGTCAAGACATAAGTGGAGTTCCACCTTGTACAAATGTCAAGACAACAATTTTTAACTAATAATCTTAGTTGTTAATTTGTTACAATATACTTCTTAAAATATAAGAACGACCTTATAGACGATTGTTTTCATTAACCTAACATCTTATCTAACACGCACAAAAGAATTATCAACGTGTTTCATACCATCACTAACAACCAATTAATAATATGAACACAATGCATGTGAATATTATCTCAAGATGTACTAGCATTAATTTTCCAACCATCATTTTTTTCCAACCATCAATTAATAATATGAACCTAGAAGATTGTACATATGCAAATATGTACAATATGTGAATATTATCACTAACAACCCGTGTAACAACTCCATTTCCAACCATCAATTTATATTATGAACAACCTAAAAGATTGTACATATGTGAATATTATCACTAACAACCATGTGTAACAACTCCAATTTTTCCACCATTAATTTTTTTCTGCATACAAGTCATCGCACCATCATTAGAACTAGCATTCTCAACAGTTATGCAAAATACTATCTCAAGATGTTACTCAAGCAAACATTACTCAAAGATTGAGTTTATGAAACTAAAACAAGAAAATACTAGACATGCCATACATAAACTCAAAAACAATTGACAATGCTAGTTCCAATGAGGTCATGGCTTACATACATAAAAGATTGTGTTGTATTGCTTATATTATTAAATTAGTTATAGATGATAATATGAAACACATTGATAATTTTGTTGTGCGTAGCTATTAGGTTTATCAAACGATTTCCTGTAAGATTGTTAAAGTTTGAGAAGTACTGTATTGCAGCAGCTAAGATTATTAGTAAAAAGTCGTTATGTCTTGACATGTGTACAAGATGGAGCTCCAATTATCCTATATTGGAAGTTGGACTTGCTCTTAAGCATGCATTTGAGAGGTATTTTGAAGAGGATCTCTATTAGGCGAGAGTGAGTTAAAGGATAAAGATGGAAATAAATTGAAAACCACGATAATGTTCGAAGGTTTTGCCAGAATCTAGAAAGCTTTTACGACTTTACTTTACATGTTTCCGATTCTTCGTATGTTAAGGCAAACATATTTTTTCATGAACATGTGAATATTTATGCTCTTTTGAAAGAGTTAATTGATTATGATGATATTGAATAGATCTCGAAAAAAATTAATTTGTTGACTTTTATTGCAGTGGTACTTAATTCCTGTTATAAACTTGAGTGGATGTTAGTTGAGATTTATGGTTGCAGGAAATTAAATTTCTTTTATTTAAGGAGTATAGAAGTTCACAATTTAAAGATGTACATAAAGAAGAAATTTTAGCTACTAGTCAAGATGATAATGTATGTGTTGCCTCACACAAAAATTGAGATGTTGAAAAATAAGGAAGAAATACAAATATGAAAAAAGGGCAAATCGAAACTTGAGTTCGAGAAATATTTAAATGAAGATACCAAACAAGATTCTAGGAACATTGATATTTTAAGTTGGTGAAAGTTCAATTGTAATAGGTTTCAATTTACGGGAAAGATAGCACATTGATAATTTTAAGGATACATTGATAATTGATAAGTTATCTTTATTGCGCTGAATCATATACATATAGTCTATTAAAAAGATAACTGGAAATTTTAAAGTCATCAACTAGAAAACTGAGCTAATTAGAAGAGACCATCTCATATGGACCAATCTCATAAAACATGAGTTGTTAAGAATAATGTATTTTTGTTTGTTTGTGATATGTTAGGATTATAGGGGACTTTTGTTCACTAAATAATCAAATCAATCAAGATTAAAAATATTGATCTAACTTGTTAGTGTAAGAAGCGAACACAAGAGATGTAAAAACAGAGTGTGAGGCAAGAGATGGCTTTGTATCTACCATTGATGCCCTTATTTTTCCTATATATATTCACCCATATGCTAGGTTAATATTACACCAAAGTCTTATTTAGTTAGAGCAACTTCCTTGCTTAGTTTTTCTCCCTAATTAGCTTCTCTCTTCTTGCATTAGACCTCTATTTTTAAGTCCTCTCTGAAAGAGGAGGTCTAGGACCCTCAAATGGTAGAGAAACAATATGGAAGATGATGTAAAAACAGAGTATAAACAAGAGATGCAATAAACAACAATAAACAATGTGTTTATGAGGTATCTATTGATACCTCTCCCTCAAAAGATGGTTACTTTTATTAATATAATCAACATTACATCAATGACTAACCAAACATACTTGAGAACAACCTCTCAAGCTAGCGAATCCATTCAACAATGGATATCAACCCTAAACTAATACAATGAAGAAGAAGAAAGCTCTTTGGCGTGCAAACCCTAACTCTCGCTAGAGTATTAGCATCCCTCTCTTACTCCTAGTAGTGTTCTAAGACTCTATATATATATATATATATATATATATATATATATATATATATATATATATATATATATATATATATATATATATATATATATATATATATATATATGAACATTAAAATTTTTCTCATAGGACAGATCCATTAAGTGCAGTAACTAGAAAGGGTTAGAAAATAAATCAAATCAGTAAATTGAAATCGAAAATTATACTCCACTATACTTCATCTTCTTTTTCTACTTTTTTTTTCTTCCACGTTAATGTAGATTAAATTTAAATTTACCCTAATCAAAATCAAAAACCCCAATTTGAAAAACCCTAATTTGAATCTCAGTATAGTTCATCTCATCCTATCATTTTGTATTGATTAAATAATCTAAAACCCATGTTAGCATCATTTGGGATTCAAACAAAAAAGGGTCATTTTCAGGGGATGGACTAATATAGAAGGATAAACACATCAATTAGAACAACATTTAAGTCTAGAAGCAAGAAATTCTATCAGATAGAAATCCAGTAACTTTCCAGATGTAAAATTGGAATGAGAAAAACCCCAAATGAAAAGATACCATATAAATCAAAATTAAACCCGAAAAACCCTAAATTAAAACCCCCAAATTGTAGGAATTGTTTGTCAATTGAAGAGAAAGTCTTAAATACCTGAAACGCCGAGTGATCAATTTGCGCGACCGCAATGCTTCTCCTCTTAGATGCTCCAACAGACCAACACCATCATTTTTGTAACCTTGATCTTACGTTGAATCGACATTTCTCATAGTTGGTAGATATTTACCAAAACCCAAGAAATTCATTCTAATATGAATCAAGAAAAGGCTGAAAACAGTTTGGATTACATTGTTCATTGTTTTAGTGGGTTATGCTTTTACTGGGTTTATATTGATGGAGAGGGAGAGGGAGAGGGAGAGAAGCGAAGAACTGAGGAGTTGAGGAGATTATGTATGAACCGTGCATTGTAGAGTTTGATTGTATACGTGTAAGGTCAGGATAATTTTTGTTTTATTGACCATTTAATGTTATACGTGTAAGGTCAGGATAACTCTTTATTTTTTCGACCGTTAGGTATTAAGAGTAAGAGCCTAAGAGGGACTATCAACATTCGACTAAAATCTGATAAATTCAAACCCGATTGATTTGATTATGTTTCCTAAGTATCTGTTAATATTTTTAAGTTTTAGAATATTTAAAATATTTGGTGGTCCGGCCGCCACGGTGAGGTGGCCGACGGCCATTACGAGGGGCGGAGGAAGCAGTGGCGGATCTTGACTAATTTACTAATGGGGGCCAAGTTTTTCCCGCCAAGTTAATATTAAAAATATTAGCTTATAATAAAATAAAGTTTGCAATACAAATATTATTTTTTAGCATCATCAAAAAAATCTAAAGCAAATCACAAAATCTCACAAGAGACGGTCTATAGGATAGACCACAAAATTGGGCCAGCCCATTTCCCTTAACTGATTTTTTTTATTATAATATCAATTATATTATGTTATAATCCTAAATGTAAGGTATTATAATCTCGAATATACTATTCTATAACCCCAAATATAAGTTATTATAACCCAAGTAATTTATTATATCACCAAATATACTATGTTATATTTTGGGTTGGGCTTCATGGATTCCGTCTATAGAATAGACCGTCTCCCATGAGACTTACTGAAAGCAAATTGTTACACTTTAATACCTTAATTAATGTCATGTCATGATATTGAAACTATAATAATGCTCTATATTCTTTCAACTAGATGCAAGATTATATTTATAATATATGGGGGGACCAAATCAAAGCAAATGATTTAGTATTTTTGTTGTGGGCTGGCCCTTTTGGGCCTTACTTATAATCCGCCCCTAGGAGGAAGATCGATTGCTAAAAGGGAGAATATTTGTGGAAGCCATGAAAAAATTAAGGGAAAAATGGGTAGTAGACTAGCCACCATTGATGGTGGTACGCGGCATAGAAGAGAGCAGTAAGGGGAGGATCAAAAACCTATGTTCTAGATACCATATTAGAAATAGATATTGCGTTGATTTCTCATTAATTGAATGAGAATAAATATAAAGAGGATCCTATGATTTAGAAAGCAATATAATTACAATATATTTACTAAAATTTAAATATTCACCAAATATTCTAAATATTCTAAATGCTATCAAAAGATTATGCTAAGAATAATATTTTATTCTATCAATTAGAGGATTCAAACAAGATTCCACTTGAGTATATTATTACTTACATATAAGCCGTAATATATCAAATAAGCTTGAACAATGCATAGTGCCCAAAAACAAAATGATTTAGCAAGTAATTTCAGAATGGAGGAAGTATATTATTTAAGTTTAATATTGTAAAATTATATATGATTTAAAAAGTTGTGTCTCTAGACATTTACCTTATCATTTAAGTCTCTATTACATTCATCTTATGCTTGTTATAAATAATAGTGCGAACCTTTGCTTATGGCAATGGACTCCTTGCTTAGAATAAACATGAAATGAACAACACCGTGATGAAGATTCTTTGCAACACAATGGTCACCGGAAATCTTGATAAAAGGTTGAAGGCGTATGGAAACTTTCCTTTTGTGATATATCCCCCACAAAGGTACTTGGGTTATGATAATGGATATTCACAACGAGATACAATCAACCACATTAACCGATGAGTACGCACCGATTAATCTAAACAACAAAGAGTTTATAAGAGAAAATGAAATCAGAAAAACTATAACGGAGTTGATCACTCTCCTTTACGTTTCAAGAGAATAAGAGAAAGATGACAGAATTTAGATTCTAACAACAAGTCATTTGATATCCATGCACTCACTCTTATTTATAGAGTTGAAGTGTCACATGGTTTCATCCAATCCATACATCGGTTGACGATGTAACACATTGATACATAACAACACATTAGTTCATGAAACATAACTTTGTTTCATGAACAATCACTTTGTTTCATGAACAATTACTTTGTTTCACAAAACAACTTCCAGAAACTTTCTAACTCGAAAATCTCTAAGTGTTCGAACGAGCAACCATAGTGCTCGAACGAGCAAACCACCAAAACATCAAACAGAATGTTCAGAAGCATTCTGACTTGCTCATAGCCACATGCTCGAACGAGCATAATAGTGCTCGAACGAGCAGCTCAATGCTCGAACGAGCAACCACATGCTCGAACGAGCACTTGCTCATGATGCCTCGTTTTGGTTCTAAGCCTTGGATAATGTCCTACATGCTCTAAATATCCAACAATCCTCCCCCATTTAGAGCCTTTAGGACATTCTTTCTCTTTCTCTAAAACTGAAACTGATTTCATAATCACATTCCATGCATCAATGCTAATGTCCCTGCGGAATGAATTAACACCTAGTACGACATACTTGACAAATGATCGTGAAATGATGATGTCCCTGCGGATTGAATCGCATAACACATCTGACCATTTGAAGATGAAATACACACAGAACAACGAACACTTTGTCGTTTCTTGACACATTATAACGGCCGTGTCCATATCTTATTCATAAGTTTATCATAGTCGATACGCTAATCTTGACTACTTGAAGCGGCCACACTTCAAACTTATATAGGTAGGTTCTCATTACGTAAAATATATCCCCGTGAATGGATATCACCAAGAGCTCTTCTACTCTTGGCCTTGAGAACTTTCAAGGGACGACTACCTCGCTAACTCACGGTCAAAGCAACGATGGGTCATTAAACTTTGTTGCTTACAAAATCCAAAAAGAATTACACCACATTGAATTCAGACACAATGTTACTCGTGTGTGAATTGGGCTTTCTAATCGAATTTTAGTAACGTATTCCGATTCAATTAATGCTTGTTCAATTGAATCCTTACTCATGGCTTTAGAGGAAAACCAGCCAAATTGAACTTACTGTTCACATAATCAAGAGTTATGACCCCATTAACGATAAATCCTTGCACTAGGCTGTGCCTAAGAGCAATATGATGGAATTTAGCGTTATGCACTTGATTATAATCCTTTCGCCAATGCCATCCTGCAATCCGTATGAATTGCCACCGGTGATATAGACATTGGTAATATCGGTATAGTATCTCAAACATGAGATCCCTTAACCATTCCGCTTCCTTCCGTACAGATGCTAGCTTTATAAACACGGAAGCCATAGTGGAACAACAATGCACGTTTGTTTCTTGGAAGACCATGATATGGCTCCTCCCCCATAAACATACACCCAACCACTCGTCGAAGATTAACTTCTTCATTCGTGGTTTAACATGCATTGGAATAACCCTCTTAAACTTGGAGGTTCTCCACTATAAGTGATACCACAATTCATAGTATCCTCAAAGTATTTTAATACTCTCTTAATCGCTTTCCAATGATGCGAACTTGAAATACAAGTAATCCTACTCCACTTTGCTACCGCAAAGACGGAATCCGGTCTCGTACAAGTCGTCGCATACATTAGCGATCTAATAACTTTTGAATACGCTAATTGCGCAACTGGTTCCTTTTCATGTCACGAATTTGACATGTTGACACATAGGGGTCCACATTTGGAATTCCATCAAACATGTTGAAACTGTTTAGTACTTTCTCATTTAAATGAGATTAACTTAACTTGATTCCATTTTCGTCTCTTATGATCTTTATACCTAAGATCACATCGACCTCCCCCATGTCCTTCATTTGAAATGAACTTGACAAAAATTTTTGTCTCTTGAACCCGTACTAAATCAGTACCAAATATGAGCATATCATCAACGTTGAGACAAATAATGACTCCGTTGCCTTGCCTATTAAATTGAATTTCATGCATGAAATATGCATAACTTGAGTAATTTACTCACATTATTACAAACTAGTAATAATCAATCAATTATTAAATATTATGGAATCTATTTACCATAATCTTCATTTTATACTTGAAGTATAAAATACATTATCATACTACTTGATAATTTCATGTCTTAAAGGACACAACTTTATAAGTAAATACTTATAATGCCTCTTATAGAGTTATAGTTATTAAAATAAATCAAATTGTCACATATAATTTATGAATAAATTATATACACCATCCATTTTCTCATATGGACCAAATAACCATACCAAAATATTATTACAAACTAGTAATAATAATTTGAGTTATAATCATTATGGAATTTTAATCACCATAAAACATAATTTGCAAAATCTATGCAAATTAATTATTCTCTTATTTAGAATACCAATTTATTTCATAACTATTTTCATAAGTAATGATAAAAGCAACCATTTAATTACAATTTCAACATTGTTGAATTATACATAATAATTTAAACTTAATTATTATCAATAATGGTTCAACCATATTAAACTTGAATTTAATATGTGCCATATACACAAATATGTATATCCACATGACATAAAATTTCTACCCCTTTATCTTAGTTATAATATAACTAGATTAACTTGGGTAATTACATAACTCATTTGAGTATGTCAAAAATAAATCATTCCCCTTATTATTATTTTGTAATAAACTTGGGAAAACAAATTATATGTCAAATTTAATTCTTATCTCATTTTATGAGATGCTTGACATAAGTCAATTGAAACATCACTTACTTATAAGTAGTTATAACAAAATAACTACCATAACCAACCAAATTATGGTTACATCAATAAATTGATACAATTTATATTATCCATATATGGTATATATATAAGATCAACATATAATTTCCGAAACTTAAAAACACATGTTTGCACTTATATCATAACATATCAAACATGTTATAAAAAGTCATAAACAAAACATACAAATGCTTTAAATCAATTATAAGTCTTGATATACAAAACATCTATATTAGCAATGGTTTACGAAAAGAAAGCAATAGCCACAAAATACTTGATTAAGCCAAATAGAACGTGGCAACTTAATTTTGCCTCTTGCTTTCGATATAAATCAAATACCATTGTAAACAAAATTAAAATAAAACCAACAAAGATTGTAGCTTGGTCAACAAATCTAAAACCAAAATTAAAATAAAACATGCACGCATGATTAGGATAAATAACCGAAAATCTTGATTAAATTTAATTAATCCAAATCTTAAGCATATTTCATGGAAAAACATACCATCAAATAGATCATATTTTCGGTTATGATTCAACACCACTTACATCAATTATCAACATAATAAAACTAAATAATCACTTTCTTTAACATGCCTCATGAATAATTAAATTCCATCAAGTATAACATATCATACTTTAAACATATAGTTAATCAATTTCCTCGAACATTTTCTATGAAAAATATTCCATCAACACAACATGAATAAAATCATCTTTTAATCAAATAGACTTGATTAAACACATACTTTATGTATACTTGGCAATTTAATTTATATATAATATATAATTCTTAACCATTGTAGTACTTTTATTCCATACTACAAAAATTTCATTGCCCTTTTAATTAACCATGATGATCACATGAATAAATTTTATTCTCTTTTCTTAATTATAAGTAATTAAGAAATAACACTTTATGATTTCCATCATAAATTCTCATCATCAAAATAACACATACCCACTTCTCTAGATCATATCTTTGTAAATACTATTACCCACATGCTTTACTTCAAATTAACATAAATTTGAACACATATATATGATCATCCAAAAGAAGATTTAAATGTATGTAAATACTTTCTCACAATTTTAAACACAAAAGCATCAAACATAATTTATGATAAATAAATTACATGAAAGAAAATCTTACTTGTTTTCCATGATACTTCTTATTAAAAATAGTCATAAAAATAAATATTCCATTTGCCTTCATCAAAATACCATATCGAAAACTTTGCCCAATTTCATGAAGTTTGATGTGAGATCCTTAACGCTTGCCATGATCAAAGAAGATATCACAAAAGATTGTTATAAATAATAGTGCGAACCTTTGCTTATGGCAATGGACTCCTTGCTTAGAATAAACATGAAATGAACAACACCGTGATGAAGATTCTTTGCAACACAATGATCACCGGAAATCTTGATAAAAGGTTGAAGGCGTATGGAAACTTTCCTTTTGTGATATATCCCCCACAAAGGTACTTGGGTTGTGATAATGGATATTCACAACGAGATACAATCAACCACATTAACCGATGAGTACGCACCGATTAATCTAAACAACAAAGAGTTTATAAGAGAAAATGAAATCAGAAAAACTATAACGGAGTTGATCACTCTCCTTTACGTTTCAAGAGAATAAGAGAAAGATGACAGAATTTAGATTCTAACAACAAGTCATTTGATATCCATGCACTCACTCTTATTTATAGAGTTGAAGTGTCACATGGTTTCATCCAATCCATACATCGGTTGACGATGTAACACATTGATACATAACAACACATTAGTTCATGAAACATAACTTTGTTTCATGAACAATCACTTTGTTTTATGAACAATTACTTTGTTTCACAAAACAACTTCCAGAAACTTTCTAACTCGAAAATCTCTAAGTGTTCGAACGAGCAACCATAGTGCTCGAACGAGCAAACCACCAAAACATCAAACAGAATGTTCAGAAGCATTCTGACTTGCTCATAGCCACATGCTCGAACGAGCATAATAGTGCTCGAACGAGCAGCTCAATGCTCGAACGAGCAACCACATGCTCGAACGAGCACTTGCTCATGATGCCTCGTTTTGGTTCCGTTGTTACGTACTTGCTTAGTTTATGTAATACATGTTCTAAGCCTTGGATAATGTCCTACATGCTCTAAATATCCAACAATGCTTATATATCTTCTAAATCGCCGAATACTTTATCCTCTACAATAAGGCGAGTCAAACTCTAATTTGAAAGAATTTAATTTATACTTTTATTAACAAATAAAGTTTAATCTTAAATGACAACTAATGCATTAGTATAAAATCAATTTTTTCACATATATGCACAAAATTGCATTCACAAAATCTCACAAGAGACGGTCTATAGGATAGACCACAAAATTGGGCCAGCCCATTTCCCTTAACTGATTTTTTTTATTATCATATCAATTATATTATGTTATAATCCTAAATTTTATTGAAAGGTAGATTACATTAACTAATTTTATTAAGGAAAAATTGTCGGATTTAATCCGTGCTTTTAACGTTTTCCTATGAATAACCCCTACTTTTGATTATTCATAAATAATCCGAACTTTACACTCTTTTTGCTCATAGCACCCCCTCCTAAAAAATGACCGGTTGTAGCAAGTTAAAGCTGCGAAATGACTTGTTTTCCTCCTATACCAGCTGCTGCCATGTTCATCTTCAACATCTCAACCTCTATTATATGTTGAAGAATAATGAGAATTCATTTTGTTAAAAAAAAAAGAAAAAAAAAAAGAGTAAATTGAAAGGTTTGAAGTTTCTCTCTCTAAGGTTATGGAGGAATGGTTGAGATGTTGAAGATAAACATGGCAACAGCTGATATAGGGGAAAGCAAGTCATTTCGCAACTCTAACTTGCTACAACCGGTCATTTTTTAGGAGGGAGTGCCGTGAGCAAAAAGAGTGTAAAGTTCGGATTATTTATGAATAATCAAAAGTAGGGGTTATTCACAGGAAAACGTTAAAAGTACGGATTATTCCCAACAATTTTTCCTTTTATTAATGCATTTATATATATTGATTAGGATTAAACAATTTCCAATTTCCAATTTCCAATTTATATTAATTAATATGATAATATATTCATTAGGATTAAACAACATATTAGGATGACATCATCATCTTTCATTGGAGGGAAAATTCTAAACAACAAAGTGACACTTCATTAATTTGGGGACATAATGATGTAAGTGTGTTTTATTTTTACTGGGTTTATATTGATGAGAGGGAGACGAAGAGGAAGTGAAGAATTGAGGAGAATATGAACCGTGCATTGTAGAGTTTGATTGTATACGTGTAAGGTCAGGATAATTTTTAGTTTTATTGACCGTTTAACGATATACATGTAAGGTCAGGATAACTCTTTATTTTTTTGACCGTTATGAGGGACTATCAACGTTCGACTAAAATCTGATAAATTCTAACCCGATTGATTTGATTATGTTTCCTAAATATATCAGTTAATATTTTTAAGTTTTTTTTTTTTTTGGAAATCAACGGGTAGGCTTAATATTAAGAAGGTAAGTCAGAGAATACAATGTCCATGATCCATGAGGGACCACCATCAGACCATACCTTAGAACAAACACTAGCCACAGCCCATTTAGCAAGTCTATGAGCTACACAGTTGGCCTCACGATAACAGAACGAAAAAGATAAACGTTGCACATCTGCTAAAACATGAAGCGTATTGTTAATCAGGACCTGATTATGAATACTTCTAGTGAGCTTCATTTGTAGGGCATTAACCACATTAAGAGCGTCTCCTTCGATGATGACATTATTCCAATTGTGCTCCTTGATAATCTCTACAGCCCAGTTAAATGCTTCGAACTCCGCACGCTCAACATTGATGAAAGGCCATGAAGTTTTTGAGGCTGCTAGAATGACAATACCATCATCATTACGGACCACGATACCCATCCCAAAACGGTCCTCCTTTTGATCAACTGTTGCATCCACGTTTACCTTAAGGAAATCAGGTGCAGGGGGCTGCCATCGAGCATTCTGTCTACTTGCTTCATGTCTCTCCGGTTTGGTATTGGCTTTCCTGTACTCCTGCAGCAGGTCGTAGGACGTTTGAAGCATAGCTCCGGAGCAATATATTTTTTCTCAAAACAGAAATCATTCCTCGAAGTCCATATTTTCCAAGCACACACTCCAAAAAATTCAGCTTCATTTTGCTTTTCTTGTCAAGAACCTCTCCCAACCAATCTCTAAACGACTGAAACGAAGGGATATCACTGACCTCCATGGCTTGTTCCCAAACTTCTCTGGTCCATAAGCAGTCCTTAAGGACGTGTGAATTTGTTTCTCGTTGACCACAATGCTTACAAAATTCAGCTCCTATAATCCCTTTCTTTGATAGGTTGGCACCATGGGGAAGGATGTCCCACGACGCTCTCCAAAGGAAAATTTTTGCTTTCGGAGGTATGTGGAGTTTCCAAAGTTGTTGCCACAAAGAATCAGACCCACTGGAGCTAGGACTCGCATCATAAGCTTTAAGTGCAGCCTTATACGCGTCACGAACCTTGAAAATGCCATCGTTGCTCAAAGCCCACACACGTTCATCATTGACCCCGTTGGAGCTAATTGGAATCTGCAAGATTCTTTCAATATCAACAGGAAACAGAAACTCCTGAAGAATGTCAGTGCGCCATTTGTGGTTTTCATGATCAATTAAAACATCCACAGTTGCGTTCCCGTCAAGCCCATTGACCGGGGTAATGAGCTTACCCGAGCCTTCCCCACTAAGCCACGCATCCTTCCAAATCTTCACTGATTTTCCATCCTCGATTTGCCATCTAGTTCCCAGTTCCAAAAGACCACGAGCACTCCACAAGCTTCTCCAAGCGTAGCTGGGATTGGCACCAGCTTTCGACTCCCAAAGAGAACAGGAAGGGAAGTATTTTGCTTTGAGAGATTTAGCAAGCAGGGTATTCGGGTGAGTATGAATTCGCCACAACTGTTTAGCAAGAAGAGAGCTGTTAAAGAGGCTTAAATCCCTAAAACCCAAACCCCCTTCACCTTTAGGACGACACAGAGTACTCCAAGCTTTCCACGGAATGCCTCTTTTCGAATTTGATGTGCCCCACCAGAAATTTCGAATAATTTTTTCCACTTCAGAACAAAAAGAGTCAGGAAGTTTGAAGCAGCGCATAGCATAGGTCGGGATTGATTGAGCTACAGCCTTTATGAGGATCTCCTTGCCTGCTTTTGAGAGAAGCTTCTCTTTCCATCCCTGGAGCTTTTTCCATATCCGGTCGCAAATGCCCGTGAATGATATCTTCTTTGATCTTTCAAACAGAGTAGGCAACCCCAGGTATTTTTCATGACTGAGAACTTCTTTGAACCCCAGAGCATCACTAACCCTTCTTCTGATATTTTGCACCAGCCCCTTGCTAAAAGACACTTCAGATTTCTCAAAATTGATAGTTTG
This sequence comes from Amaranthus palmeri, assembly GCA_019776075.1. Taxonomy (NCBI): domain Eukaryota; kingdom Viridiplantae; phylum Streptophyta; class Magnoliopsida; order Caryophyllales; family Amaranthaceae; genus Amaranthus; species Amaranthus palmeri. Next base: position 329,345 of record JAAKBH010000044.1, read on the forward strand.
GCCCGAAAGAGCCTCATATCTGCTCAGAACACTAAGGATAGCTTCCGTTTCCCGCACATTAGCTCTAGCAAAGATCAAGCTGTCATCTGCAAAAAATAGATGTGAGATAATCGGAGCATGTCGTGATACAGAAATACCATGAATATTTTGTGCTTCATGAGCTTGTCGAATAAGAGCACCAAAACCCTCCGCCCCCAAAAGGAACAAGTAAGGAGATAACGGATCTCCTTGGCGTGACCCACGGATAGGAATCAGAACCTCAGTAGCTTCCCCATTGACCAGAAACGAGAACGTAACAGAGGTTACACACTTCATCACTCGATCAACCCAAAGAGCCGGGAACCCCATTCTAAGCATGGTTAAGGCTAAAAAATCCCACTCCATTCTGTCGTAGGCCTTACTCATGTCCAGTTTTAGAGCCATCAAACCCCTTTTCTTTGCTTGGTTGTTTTTCATCACATGGAATAGCTCAGAAGACAACAAAATGTTATCAGTAATAAGGCGTCCCGGCACAAACGCACTCTGGTTAGCATCAATAATCATGGGTAGGATGACCTTTAGCCTATTAGCCAAAACTTTAGAGATAAGTTTATACGAAACATTGCAGAGGCTAATAGGTCTAAGGTCAGACATCTTAAGAGGTTTCTTGATCTTAGGAATTAAAATAACATGTGTGTGATTCAGACCCTCCTGGCATAGCCCCATTATTCAGAAAAAGCAAGACAACCTCACATATATCATCACCCACAACATTCCAGTATTTTTTATAAAATAAAGCAGGAAGACCATCTGGACCAGGAGACTTACATGGGTGCATTTCAGCAAGGGCTTGTTGGACTTCATCTCGACTATAAGGCTGGATAAGTTGACTCTGCATTGAGGAAGAAAGCCTATTGCCAATGAACTCCATATCATCAATACATAATTCAGCTCTGGAAGAAGCAAAGAGATCAGTAAAATATTCCATCACGACCCGTTTCATCCCTTCCTGAGTTTTTTGTTTAACTCCATATTTGTCTTCGAGACCCGTGAGTTTATTCCTCTTTCGCCTGCTAGAAACCTTGGAGTGAAAATATGCTGTGTTTTTGTCTCCATCTCGTAAGACAAACGGACGACACCGCTGCCAAGCTGCTGTTTCTTGCTGTTGTCGGAGAAGGCGGATCTCCTTTTCGACACTACGATATTCTTCCATTATGATCGGAGTAAACTGCATTTTGCGAAGTTTTTTGAGTCTACGCATAAGCCAACCCAATCTGGAATAATTCACCATGTACACTTCTTTATTCCACTTTCTAAGCCGTGTACTACACTCCTCAACCATATTCAGCCAATCACGACCCCATCTCCTCTTTAAAGCACTCCAGAAATTCTCTATACAAGATTCGAACTCATCATGCTGGATCCATCTTGCCTCAAATCTAAATAAAGAAAGACCCTGCCTCCTATCATGATTTTCTTCGTCCATACCACTGAGATGCAAAATAATGGGACTATGGTCCGAATTATCCCAAGAAACATTTTCCACAGAAGCTGTAGGGTAGAGAGATATCCAACTAGCTGTTGCAACAATTCTATCCAAGCGTTCTTCTATAAACCCCTCAGTCCTCTTGTTACTCCATGTAAACGGATGACCCTCCGCCCCTAAATTAATAAGCCCATTTCTATCCAAGCAGCTTCGAAAGGCATGAAGACTATTGAAATCACAGCTCAATCCCCCACGTTTTTCAGCTTCAATAAGGATCTCGTTAAAGTCACCCCCCACAAGCCAAGGCAACTCATTATTGCTTCCAATCCTATTGATCATTTCCCAGGTACGGAATTTCTGATTGTTCTCTGGCTAGCCATATACACATGTCATCCTCCAATTTCTACCCTTAGAGTCTATCAGCTCCAAGTCAAAATGATGATCATTGGAATCCTTTATAGTGACACTAACCTCATGCTTCCAAAAGATTGCTAAACCAACAGATTTACCAACTGCATCAACACAAATACACCTATCAAACTGAGTCTTGCATTGCACCTTTTTGATATCAGACATACTACTTTTAGTCTCACTAAGAAACATTATTTCAGGAGAATATCTTCGCACTAACGAGCAAAGAGAGTTGACTGACGAGGGGCTCCCAAGACCTCGAGAGTTCCAAAAGAGGGCTGTATTCATTGAGACGAGAGAGCCCATGATGTGGGGCCCGCCACGTTTTCCGGTACAGTGAGGGAAGCTTGATCAACTTCTATAGGGATAACTCTTTTCTTCGAACAACCCCTTTTATCTCTATCAGCACAGTGATCATGTTCTTCTTTAGTATTCAAATTTCTTTTTCCTGCTACTGGGAGCTTTTGTGACTCTTTATGAGCATGAGTAGAATTATTTCTATTAATATTTTTCCACTTTTGTACCCGTTTGCTAGTAGGAGAGGGTTTTATTAAATGGGCTTGTATCTCAGCAGGGGCATTTATGAGGCCTCCACTATCTTCCACTATTGCATTGCTTTTCACGTGCACTTCATTTCCCTCACCATAAATGTTTCCAACCGTCAAAATGTGAGTACCATGAGATTCAACACCAGAAACTTCCAATTCTGTACTCCTAATCTCAAAAGTGGTCCCCTTTGGAGGACTTTCATAAATGGCAACTTCCTTTTCACATGTTTTATTATCAATGACCACTTTCCCAAGGAGATAAGTGACCGAATTGATACCCATACTAGGGTTTGTTTGAGGCGCCTTTTGTGATAACTCGTTAGTAAAGAAAAGTCTTTTGCTGCAAGATTTACCCTCCTCTCTTTCTTCAGTATTGCTGGACAGCTTTAAAGGTCTCCAAGGAGAGGCTTTTAACCACACTCCATAGTTCTTTATCGGGGAGCTCTCTCCAAACACGTCCTTACAATCATTTGACCTGTGTCCCAGTTTACCACAAAGCAAATTAATGGGAGCTTTTCATATTTAACAGGATAGTAACATGTCCCCCCCCCCCCAACGAAGTTTCAAAGGAACTTGCTTTTTTAATGGTTTCCTCACATCCAAGTTAACCCTAATGCGGAGGGATTTTTCCATTCCCATATTATCAGATTTATCCATATCCAAAAATTCACCAATTTTATTCCCTAAGGCACGAGCATTAGATTCATTGTTCCTACCACGAAAAGGGAGATCATATATTCTTACCCAGATAGGAAAAGAAAAGAACTGAAGTTCAGACGGTTTGCGTACCTCATCCATCTCTGTCAATAAAAGAGTTGCTTTGTCAAAGTGCCAAGGTTGGCCCATCAACACCTTCTCCTTATCCCTCCAGTGATAGAACTGAAACTGGAACAGATTCTTTCCAATCATATTTATATCGACCCCGTGTTGTGTCACCCACACGTTCTTTATTGTAGTAATAAAGGCAGTAGGGTTTAAGATACGATCCGACCACAATCTTCCCACAAGCCCTAAAGAGAAACGATCATCTTCATCTTGAGTTCCTTCGTCAACCCACTCTGGAATATCCTCTTCTGTTTCATCTTTCTGCGCTTCATCAGTGTCAAAAAGAGGATTATCATCCAGGTTGCAAACTTCCACATTCAGATCAATAGATGAGTTTTTTAGTAGTACACTGTTACTGTTATCTTCAGGATTTTCTCCATTGGGAGAACTTGATTTTCCAGGATCTAATGATTTTGAATCCATGCAGACGGGAGAGAAAAGAAAAGAGAGAGAAGAAGGAGACAATAAAACAGCCAAGAAAGAAGAGAAACTTCTTGAAGAAGACTGCACAAACCAGCACGAAAAGCCAGACAAAACCCTAATGCAAAGGGAGAGAAAACCCTAACTCTGTTTTAGAGAGAGAAGGGACCCTATCTATGTCTATCTAATTGATCTCCACAGGTTGTATTTCAACTGTCATTATAGTTGTGAGAATTAAAAAATATGAGAAAAAAATTCATAATTGGCAAAGACAATGAAACAAGAAAGTTCCAATTAGTTTGACTCCAATTTAAAGAGTAAGAAAACAAAACTTTAGATGAATGAGAGAATTTAATTTGGTTTTGTGTGATGCAATTGGAATTTGGAAGTTTAAGAGTTCATTTGTTTGCATATAATTAGATTGATAGAAATTAATAGTTTGTGTTTTAGTCAAACAAAACTTTTGTATTCATTAAAAAATTTTAATGACAATTAAATGACTACAATTAAGTAGTTTAGATTATAAATTTAATTCATTAAATAAGTTAACATGCTACTCAAAATCTTCTATACCAAAAACTAAAACAAAATACGTGGACTTTATCTGACCTCCAAACATATGAGGTGTTACCTTGTGGATTATTGTTTTCCCTCCAATATTAGATGATCATGTCATCTTAATATATATTAATTAATCCTAATGGATACATTAGCATAATAATCAATACATTTAATTTGGTTAAATTATTCTATAATGCCTAAATCTATACATTTGAATTTTGACAAAGTGAATTGAAATCAACGTATAAAGTTATCAACAAAGTGAATTGATATTTGAATTTTAACCTTTCATTTTTACATTGCAAAATAAAATAATATGGAAATAATAATAAGTCTATGCATTTATACTAATAAATATTATCATAACAATAATAAATCTATACATTTTATACTAATAAATATTATCATTTTTACATTGCAAAGTAAAATAATGTAGAAGTAGGACATAAAAATGAATCAAATATTAGCTATTATATGCAATTATTAATTCAATTAAAAATCAATAACCAATAATTTAATGAATCAACTTATGTTAGTACATTTTTTACATGCTCTGCTCTCTTTCACCATCATGAACTCAGTTTTTAACTTCCTTAATTAAAGATATTTTCTTAAGACACACTAACTAAAATGGGGTTTTAAAAGGCAATAAAACTCCACTGTTGTTGCCACTAACAACGAGTTACCCTTTCATTCTCTGTAAAATGGTAAATAATCTGAATTCCATCGATTTTTTTTTTTAATTACCTTCAATGTTTATTTGAACAACTAATAGAATCACAATGTAATGCCTCATCTTTTGCTATTCGTATGTAATGTAAACAATGTAATAACATAAGTTGGACTCTACTTTTGCGAGATGAATGGAAATATGGATTTTAAATTTTTTGATTACTTCAAATTGCATAATGGCTTGTAATGAATGAAAGTAAAGCAGGCATAATGACAGTTGCTATAAACAAATGAAATAAGTAAAAAAAATCAGGAAATCCATTAATTATTGGTGATAAATAATACACTTTGAAAGCATGTTGTAAAATAGCAAGCATGACCAAAAAAGTATAATTAATATTTATACTAGGAAAATAATTCCTGAGTTGGAAGTTGTAAAACAAAACCAAAGTAAACACAACGATTGAACAATTAGAATTAATTCAGAGGTAACCCATCTCTGAAAATACAAAAAACAACTTCAACAAAATTCTAATAGAACAAGATGAATCCCATGTCATCGTCACTTTCTTCTTTGGATAGACCCAATTTTCTTTCGGCCAAATTCTTGTTTTTTAGAAATTGAAAAACTTCAACAAAATTCTTATAGTCACCATACGAATAAGCTAAGATATAAAGAAAAGACATGAATCTTGCCATTTAATCGAACAAGCTAAATCCCATATCATCGTCACTTTCTTCTTTGGATAGACTCAATTTTCTTTCGGCCCAATTCTTGTTTTTTAGAAATTGAAAAACTTCAACAAAATTCTTATAGTCACCATACTAATAAGCTAAGATATAAAGAAAAGACATGAATCTTGCCATTTAATCAAACAAGCTAAATCCCATATCATCGTCACTTTCTTCTTTGGATAGACCCAATTTTCTTTCGGCCCAATTCTTGTTTTTTAGAAATTGAAAAACTTCAACAAAATTCTTATGGTCACCATACTAATAAGCTAAGATATAAAGAAAAGACATGAATCTTGTCATTTAATCGAACAAGCTAAATCCCATATCATCGTCACTTTCTTCTTTGGATAGACCCAATTTTCTTTCGGCCCAATTCTTGTTTTTTAGAAATTGAAAAACTTCAACAAAATTCTTATGGTCACCATACTAATAAGCTAAGATATAAAGAAAAGACATGAATCTTACCATTTAATCGAACAAGCTAAATCCCATGTCATCATCATTTTCTTCTTTGGGTAGGCCCAATTTTCTTTCGGCCCAATTCTTTTATTTTAGATTTTGAAAAACTTCAACAAAATTCTTACTGTCACCATACTAATAAGCTAAGATATAAAGAAAAGACATGAATCTTGCCATCTAATCGAACAAGCTGAATCCCATGTCATCATCACTTTCAACCTTGGGTAGGCCCAATTTTCTTTCGGCCCCATTCTTTTTTTTCAGAAATTGAAAATGTTTCGTTATTTTTATATAATTTGTACGATGTAAATATTTAAATAAGTTTAATTTAATATTTTATTGAACTGATAATATATGTTTGTGCATTAAATACTTAATAATAAATTATTTGGTTCTAAATTCCATTAATATTGGATAGAGAATAAAATAGTATGAAAAAATTAAAAAAGGAATGAAAGATGATCAACCTATTTTGTAGGAGAAATTGAGAGTAATATTTTATCTCCATCTCACTAGTGTCACGGGCTCACTTATTTACCTAGCGAAAACCGTGCGGTACTAGTGTCAATGACTAACAATTGCACTAGCTCAGCCTTAACCTTGACCCTTTAAGTGTGCAAGCCGATGAGCTTGGTTGACTTGCCTTAAGTAAAGACGTAGTAGGAGAGTATTTACGTGGAAAGGCTTTGTATTAATAAGAGAATACTTACATGAAAGTTAGATGCTTACAAGAGCTTTTTGGAACTTGTTGGAACTTAAATGCCAAGAAGATCTTAAGTGCCTATTTATAGGCAAGCTCCTTACCTTGGGCAATTCTAGAATACTCTACACTACTCCCTACATGAGTAGAAAGAACTACAAGTATCTGGAACAAGCCCAGAACACTCTAGTATACATCACACTATTCTATACTATTCTAGTACTTCCTCCGTTCCAAAATACTCGCTACATTTCCATTTTGTGCACTATTCATCGTTCAAGCTTATTTTACATATTGCGACTAATGTGTGAGTAAGAATATAGTCATGTGGGATCTTGTTTGAATCGTCTAATCGCATACTTTCATAATATTAAATTTTTATAATTTTTAGATAAGTGTAGTTTAAGATATTAATAATCAAAATTGTGCATTGAATTGTGTAAAAAAGTAAAATGTAGCAAGTATTATGGAACGGAGGAAGTATGTTCTAGTATTTACATGATAGGGCTAGAGACTTCTAGCACCTTCCAGACCCTTCTTGAGTATGCTATTATCTTCTAGCACACTCTAGTACCTTCTAGATGTTTCTACTATATTCTAGAACCTTCATGAATGTACTATATGTCTCCAGCGCATTCTAGAACCTTCACGAATGTTTTAGATCCTTCTAGAACACCCTAGAACAATCTAGAAACCTCTAGACTTCTCTAGATCTTTCTTGATGCCTCTTATGTCGGAAGTGCCCAGGAAAATGTCACTACTAAAAAACATGGAGATTATAGACGCTTTATTTTAGACGCTTGAGCAACCGTCTAAAAAATAGACGGAGCCTTTAGACGCTTACTTTTTGACGTTAAATGCGTAGAAATTAATGGATTAAAAGCGTCACAAAGATTTAAAAAAAAAAAAGAAAAGAAAAATGGGTGTAAAAAAGCATGAACCCTCAACAGTGAAATCGGTTTCATACTTCCATTCCAAATCCCGCTCTAACAAAACCCTAATCCCACTCTCTCTTCTTCATGCTCTCACCGGCGAAATTGAATTAGTTCGTACGAAATCCACTGTTCTCCTCCATTGTTCCGACCAACTGTTCTTTATTCTTTCACCATCTGTTCTCTCTTCTTCATCCTCTCACCAAGATTGTTCTCCTCCAAATCTATTCGGACGAAATCAGTTTCAAAGCGACACTATTTGTTCCCGGCCGGCAGCACTGTTCAGCTATGGTGTTATTTGTTTTTTTCAATTCTCTGTAAATTTCTAGAGGCCATTGAAAACCTACTGAAGCTGATAACTTAAACAACTTGTTCTTCAGTTTGGCCTTCAGAATTGGAATTTAATTGCTCTAAATCTTCAGTGTAGAGACTAGTTGATTTTATAGTTCAACCAAACTTTATGCGATTTTGACCTAAATTAAAGGGTTTTTTTATGAATTACAGCCTCAAAGTTTTCTCGTTTTATGAATTACAGCCGCAAAGTATTTTTTTATGAATTACAGCCACCAACTTTTTAAATTGACCACCATTACGGCCAAGTGACCGGTTGAGACCGTTGACCAGCCTTTTTACCGTTGACTTTCCATTTTTCTAATTTTTCCTTTTTTTTCCTTTTTTTCTTTTTTCTTTTTTTTTTTGAGTTTTCTTTTTTCTTTTTCCTTTTTTAAATTTAATTCCTTCATCCTCTTCTTCCTCCTTCTCCATCATCTTCATCCTCCATTAATCTTCAAAGTCACCATTAATCTTCAAAGACCCAATTTCTCTCCAAAGTTCAAATCCTAGAATTTTTGCCCCTTTTCAAGAACCCTAATCAAGAACCTCCATTTAGTCCCCATCAATTCTTGTTCAAACCCATTTCAATTGTTTCCATTGAAGTTCTTCACAATTTACAAAATTCAATTTCATCAATCGGAGGGATTGTAGATTAATTGCATTAACAATGCCCATTTCTTAACTTAAAAAGAGAAGGAATAACAATAGAAAAAAAAAGGGAAATTCCACATGGTAGCATCAAGTTTTAATGAAACGCTAATGGTAGCACTTTTTTAAGAAAATTCCACATGGTGGCATCCAGTTTATGCATTATCTAAATGCCGTAGCATTTTCCGTTAAGTTCTTGTTAAATTCCGTTAAATTCATCATTTTGTAAGTTTTTTTCCACATGATAGCATCCAGTTTTTGTTAATTTACCATTTGAACTTTTAATTCACCATTTTAATGTTTAATTCATTACCGCTCATAAATGTTTAATAATTTTATTGAAAAAAAATTATAAATGTTAGATAATTTTTCGGAAAATAATTTTAACATTTAATTCACCATTTTAATGTTTAATTCATTGGTCGAAACAAGTACTCTTTCGAATAAGTACTTGTTTCGATCGAATTTTCTAAAGAGTTATCCCATACAATGGCGGAACATACAAGAGGCGGGAAGGGTCTTTGCCCCCCCCGAGATATTTGCCGAAAAGCTTTTCTATTAGACATTATTATTTTTATTATTACTATCTTACATTACATTACATCTTAATTGTCCCAATACAATATATTGTATCTAAAAGAAATAGAATAAAGAAAGAAAGTTTATAAAAAATCAATAATATCTAATACTTGTACAGAATTTTTTATGTTAGCTTTTTTTTAGCTAATAAAGATAAGGATAATAATAAGTAAGTAATTTTAGTAGAAGTATGTGATATGCTTTACTTTATTTTTTATACTTTAGGATATGCTTATATTGAGATTAAATATTTAAGGAACAAATAAAAATCAAATCATATAAATGAAGATAAGTAGAAGTGAATTTAACAAAATAGACAAATTAAATACGATAAAGAATATAAATATGATTATTCAAAAAAAAATAAAGAATATAAATATGAAAAAAAAAATTAGGAAAAAAAATTTTATTTTGGGGAGAAGGAGCAATCATTTACCCTATATCTTAGGTAACTTATTAACTATTAACCCCAATGTCATGGGATTAATTCTTATGTTTCTTTTTCTTTATTACTTTAAACTATTTTTTTTACCTATGACAACAATAATACAATGTTTTCTTAATTTTAATCATGTTTTCTCAGTTTGACTTTTATTTCACTAATAAATATTCACTCATTATACAAGTATGACTTTATAATGTGTTATAATTACTGATTTTCATATTCATATAATCTAAAACTTAGTGGAAATACCATTTAAAAAACGAACGAATGTATTATAGTTATCTCGCCCCCCCTAAAATTTTATCCAAGTTCCGCCACTGATCCCATAAGGATAGTAGCAACGTCCGTTTCAAAAAAAATCATTATGATGGGTAAAAATGACGTCAAATATTATTTTCGGTTTACGTATCGGAAAATAGGCGTATAAGCACTTGTTTCGACCGGATTTTCGAAAGAGTTACCCCATAAGGGTACTTGCAACGTCCGTTTTTTGAAAAAAAACATCGTTATGACAGGTAAAAATGATGCCAAATATCTTTTTCGGTTTACGTATCGAAAAATAGGCGAATAAGTACTTGTTTCGACCCGATTAGATAGTTTCTTATAATCTTTCAATAAAATTATTTAACATTTATGAGCGTTTAATGAATTAACGATGAATTAAACATTAAAATGGTGAATTAAAAGTTAAAATGGTAATTAACAAAAACTGGATGTGCTACCATGTGGAAAATAACTTACAAAATGTTGAATTTAACGGAATTTAACAAGAACTTAACGGAAAATGCTACGACAATTAAATAGTGTATAAACTAGATTCTACCATGTGGAATTTTCTTAAAACAGTGCTACCATTGGCATTTAATCAAAATTGAATGCTACCATGTGGAATTTTCCAAAAAAAAACCCACCTTTATTGCTCCTTTGGTATTGCTCTCATGAAAAGTTCCTCTCCTAGCTTTCCTTTTTCTCTTAACACTTTTGAAATTTCATACTATTTGCTGTAGTGTTGTTCATACTGACTACTGTAATGGGTTACCTTAAAAACTAAAAATTTCATCTGGGGTTTTGGAAATTTCAGATTTTTCTTGTTTAATTTGAATTTCCTTTCATGGGTTTTGCCTAAATTTTGACAACTTTTTCATGGGTTTTTCCAAAATTGTGTTTTCATTTCTGGGTTTTTGTTTTCATTCTCACATTTTTCTGTCTAATTCAGTTTTTCTGTAATGGGTTTCTCTAGATATCAAAACTTTCTTCTGGATTTATGGAATTTTCAACTTTCCCTTGATGAATTTCAATTTCCTTTCATGGGTTTTCCCAAAAAAATGAACACTTTTTTTATGGGTTTTTTTTTGATATTTATGTTTTTCCATGATAAAAATCTCCACTTTAAATTTTAATGCCCACATTGTTAATTCCAATTTTGGAAAATTACCTATAAAAATAGCAAGACCAATGTACTCAATTCAAAGAAACAATTTAGTTAGTAAATTTCCAAAAATTTATTTATATCTCTTAATACTTGAGTTTATTACAAGTATTCAACTAGTAATCTCTGAATTACCTGATCAAACCATAATGTTTGCTATAAATGAAGAAATTGGTGTTCCAGGATGGGGTATAAACAACTCCGATTATTGTTACTGGAAAGGTATACACTGTAGTACAAACCAAACTGTTGAAGTTCTAGATCTTTCTAGTAAATGGCTTAAAGATGTGGAAATAGAGAATGAAAATGGTGGTGATAAGTGGTGGAGAATGAAGATGATGAAGAAGAAATTTAGAGTTTGAATTTTGAAGAGAAATTTGGTCTTTGAAGAATAATAATGACCTTAAAGATTAATGGAGGATGAAGAGGATAAAGATGATGGAGAAGAAGGATGAAGAGGATGAAGATGTGAAGAGGATGAAAGAATTAAATTAAAAAAAGGAAAAAGAAAAAAGAAAACTTAAAAAAAAAGGAAAAAGAAAAAAGAAAACTTAAAAAAAAAAGAAAAAAGAAAAAAAAAGGAAAAAAAAGGGAAAAATCAGAAAAAATGGAAAGTCAACGGTAAAAAGGCTGGTCAACGGTCTCAACCGGTCACTTGGCCGTAATGGTGGTCAATTTAAAAAGTTGGTGGTTGTAATTCATAAAAAAAAATCTTTGCGGCTGTAATTCATAAAACGAGAAAATTTTGAGGCTGTAATTCATAAAAAAACCCAAAATTAAATTATGGTAGAAATTAGGATCACATACATGATAGTATCATTTATTGTTTTGCACGGCCGTAAACTTCAATCTAGGGAACTGCTCTTTAGCCTTTAGGCTTCCACAAGCATAGGGTTTCAAATTTCAAGCATTGAAATTCAAAGACCCAACAATGGATAAAGATCAAGAAGATGAAATTGTTTGCTTGGAATCATTTTTCCTCATTGATATGTAAGTCCTCTATTCTTATGAATTACAGCCTTAAAGTTTACTCTTAAATGATAACTAATGCATTAGTATAAAATCAATTTTTTCACATATATGCACAAAATTGCATTAGCATGCACTTTTATAACGAGATGTTAAAGGTAAAGGTAAAGGACAAGGCAGGGTCCAAATAAGGTTTTTTTTCTTTTTTCTGGAAACGTAGACTAATTATACTCGTTCTCTTAAAGAGGAAGTAAAGAGAGTTTGAGCGCAGTCAAGAAACCCCCAACTGAAAACTTGCGTTCAGTAGGGTTCTAACCCCAAATCTTCTATTCCACATGCAGATACTCTATCTATCGAGCCACAAACACTTTTAAATTTGGTTATAATGAGATGATACATTTTTAAATAAAATGAAGTAGCAAAACTAAAGTAATGTTATGGTAAGGCATTGCTCAAGAAATTAAACATGAACAAGAAGATTGGTATTATTGGGTGCTACAAAGATGAGGATTGAGAAGAACATAGATACAAGATAGTGAAGATGGAATTATAAAGAGTAAATTGCTATAAACACAACTCTTATGAATATTTTCAATTTCCTCCTTACTTCCTCTTGATGTTTTTAATTTAGCTAATCACCCAATTGTGTCCTTGTATGTGTCCTTAATTTTCTGTATTAAGGCTTCCCTGAAACACATTACAAATATAGTATGAGATTACAATTTTAATATATTGTAATACTGGATAAATTTCGTGCGATGCACAGCTTTATAAAAATTTCTAATATATATTTATATAAACTAAGATTTTATAATCATATAATAAATAAAATTGAAATTTTTTTTTGAATAATCGGAAAAAAAAAAAGAAATAAAATACATGATTTTCTAATACATTAAATAATATAAGTAGATAACTTAAAAAGTAAAAAATAATTAATATGGATACTATTATAATTACAAAGTAGTAAAGTCAAAGATATAAGTATTAGTCATAATACAAAGTAGTAAATTCTTATATGTAAACAATTGTATTATAAATACAAAGAAATAAATCTCGATTAATTAATACTCCCTCCTATTCTACATACTTGTCCAATTTACTTTTGGGTTACTATTCACTAATCACTCTTAATTTGTGTTTTGTTCTTAATCTATAAGTTAAAATATAGTCATGTAGGATCTTATTTTATTTGTCTCAAAGCAAAGATTATTAATATCAAATTTTATAATTTTTAGTCGTGCACAATTAAAGATATTAAAGATTTTAATATTGTCTCAGCATGTGTGAAAAAGGTAAATGTGACAAGTAGGGTGAATAGCAGGGAATATTTATATTAATATAAATCTTATATCCAAACATAACTACCAAGTAAATTTTCCTTTATTTTATACAACATAACTTTAGTTGATGATTTAATTTTGACTTATATGACTCCGCTTAATAAAAATTCTAAATCTGCATAATTGAAACTTTACCTCTTATCCGCAGAGAGTAAATTCTTATATGCAAACCACTGTATTATAAACAAAAAGAAATAAATTTTGATTAATTAATAATTATGATTGGCATTATTTCAATCATAAAAAATAAATTAGAATGGATTTTGAGAGTACCCCACTGTAGCCAATGCCTACTATCTCTAAAACACCAGGTATCAAAGGAAGCTTGTCGATGGCCTATAAACAAAACAAATAAACATAATTATGAATTTAATATTCACATAATTTTTCTTAAAAATCTAATGGTATGTCTGAAACGATGATTTTATTTAAAAACTAAAAACTGGTTTAAATTTAGTGTCTTACAGATTATAAAAAATTTAATTTCAATTTAAACTAAGTTTTCAAATTGGCCTTGTCTTTCATTGTCAAATTATTTATTCATAATTTCATAATAGAAATGTACAAATTAAAATGAAATACTTATTTCTAAGTACATTAATGTCATGCTTAGAAACGATAATTTTATTAGAAAATTTGGATTTGGCTCAAATTTATTGTTTGGCAAATCAAAAACTTTCAAATTTGGATTCGAATCAAATTCCACCCTTGTTTTTAAATTAGTTAAAATTGAAAATTTGAGAATTACTATCCAAACCTTATCATTCTCAAATGCTTCATATATAATTCAAAATTGAAATCCATAATTTGAAATGAAATACGTGTTCCCAAACACCACATAATTCTAATTGAAATTTCACTAATTAAACAAAACTTATCTCATTTTTAGTGATCTTGTTAACAATGAACCAAATAATTAAAACTGAAAATAAGTCAGAGAAAACATACACTAACTACACCATGAGGCGTTTCATTAATTATTTTCGCCAAATTTTCAAACAAGAAGGTCTTACTGTGAGACAATCACTATTGATTGATTCAATATATTCTTAATAATAATTATTTAGATAATTAGGTTAATTATATAAGCTCAGCCTCATGGTAAAATCTTTCAAACACAATGTGTAACACTCCTAAATTTTCAACGAGGGGAGGAAATTCAGGTGCTACACAAAGTTAAGTAGCTAATTTTTGATAATAATACATCTCTAAAATTTAAGAGTAAATTAATGTAAGCACAAATTAAGTGGAAGAACAAAGAAAACTCACAGAAATTAAACCAGCAGAACCCCAAAGACCAACAAATCCAGCTACAGCTAGTGAACTCACTGCATATTTGTCTTCAACTTTGTCCCACTGTACACATCACACCAATTTATCCATATAATACATGCCACATGTATGTATTAGTCCACTATATTACTCGCACTTTTCATTTTACCTTGAGTATAATAATTTCATATTCTCAACTATTCGACATTAATAAGACTCTTTAACATCTTATTTTAAGCCAAATCGAGTCTGATACTTAAATACAGTACAGTTATGTTACATGTACATATAATGAGTCCAAATGAGAAAGATTGTGGCTCATTATTTATTTTAATTTTCATAACGTCGTGAAAAGTAATGATGCGCTAAAGAAATAACATGAATTCTCAAATGAGATAGTTTTAATTAAAATGAGATGGTGTTGTGGATTATGGTAAGATTTTTTTTATTGAACTGAGCTAATGTACACTTACACTCTTAAACTTCTCACTTATAAACCAAATGTAATTGCTTATACTCTTAAATGGACTGATCCTAACCTTTAGGTGATTGATCACTTACAACCTTACGGCCCGTTTGGTTATTGGTATTTGGTACTATGAATGATTTATAGTGTAAAATTTCATCAAAAGTTTCATATCATTCCCAGGCCATGGTAATGAAACTTTAATCTAGAAATTTTTTTTTACAAATTTCCATTATCACCTCTCCTGCAAGGAAATGAATTTTATGAAGATAATGAGGATTGAAGTTGGACAAGTATAGTCATCAAGGTAGTCAAGAAAATTTTCAATCAAAATTACACTAATTTTTCATTTTCATTACCACCGTTTATTACTACCTATTAAGACTTAGTGAAGAAAGAAATAGAAAGAGTAGGTAAAATTACTAACAGCTTCTTGGACAGATTTGAGAAGCTCAGAAGTGTCAGCCTCTGATGTTTCAGGAGATGTGGTTGTTACTACTGGTGCTGCTGCTGGAGCTTCTCCTGTTGTGGCCAGTGTCACCACATTTCTAGCCATCTTTCGACCTGCTTTCAGTTTTTACCACTTTATTAACTATCTAATTATAATTAGAATCTATACCCACTTACTCAAATAAATTTATTTTATGAGGTTCATGATAAAATCTAATTCTAAATATATCATAAATATATATAATCAATAGTATAGTTCCGACTTTTGTCACAACATAGTTGTGGGTAGCAGTTGGTATTGGAAAATAAATCATATATAATTATATATCGACGATTTAAAAGAGGTTAACTAATAGATTAGTTCGATAGACGTATACTCCTTCTATTATGATTAAATTGATGATTGAACTACATCAAATTTGTGTGCAGTTAACGCTTTTTTTATGTACAAGTCCAATATAATTATTATTAACTAGATTTCTAAGTAGTTGTTTGTTGTGGACTTGTGGTAGGTGTAGCACTACAATTATAGTTATCACATATTTTTATTTTACTTTGTGATAGGATTTTATTATCAATTTCTACGGTAAATATATTATTCATTTTTATTCTTTATTTACAGGTTTCTCTAGTCTACCTCAAACAATAAATGAAATAAAATTGAATTAAATTAGCTAAAAACATTATTAGACGTATAGATTTACTCATACGTAGCTTTAATTAGCTTTAGAAACCAAAATAGAATAGATAATCAACTATGATTTTCTACAAGCATGCATATCTATTAATCCAAAATATATATTCGATTCCACAATTAATATGCCCCCTTTATGTATTTTATTTTAAAAAAAATTAAAAAAATTAACTTTTTTTAAAAAAATTTTATTTTTACTTTAACACCGACATATATTGTGTCTACAACTATCAACTTGATGATTATTAGTCGAGTTGGTTTTTTGACATGTTATTATTGTACCACGAGAAATTAATCAAAAACTTTTACTCCATAATCCTAGTAATTAGTAATTCAATTTGTAGCCATATAAAATTATAAATCACTAAAACAAAATTTGACATACAGTAAGCAGCACTCTTACCAAGACGACTTTGAGATTGGAAAGGTGGAGGAGGGAGAGTTGGAAGCGTAACACATTGCGGCGAGGCGGAAGCCGGTTGTCGAGCCGCCGCCTTAGCGTCGATCAAGGCGGAGGTGGAGGAGATAGAAAGTGCATTGGTGGCGGAAGTGGCCATTCTTAGCTAATTTTTACTTCCTTATTGTTATTATGCTTGAATAAAATAAGGGTTGTTAGGCCAAACAAACCCCTGCCAAGTGTGATATTGTAACAAGGAAAATTCCAAATGATATATTAATATTATTAATATAATTAAATCAAAAAAATTAAGTGAGTGGTGAACAAAAAATAAAATAAGGGAGTGTTTTTTTTTTTGATAATATTTGGAGATGATATTTTTTGGTAATTACTAAGAAAAGATTGATGGAGAGCCACTCAAATGAAGTGAATGATCAGGATAGTGCTGATGTGGCAATTTGGATAGGAGTTTTATGGTGTTTAATTGGGTGAGATGTTTATAAATGGACCCTTGGATTTGGATCAAACTTCTTTTCATCTTATTGAAATATCTCATTGGATCATATTCTTTGGTGTATGATAGTGCATTGTTTTTATTGCTGGTATTGTATGAGACCTTCTCATCGTGATACAGATTCATATAATAGTTTATTTCTTCAATTGACAAGATCATAATTTATCATTTTAACTTTTAAGGTTATAAGTAATTATTCATAATCATTATAGTACCCGATGTATCCCGCTTATAGACAACTATGGGCAAGGTCTAGGGAGAGAAGGGAGACGACAGCTTAAACCCATATAGTGGTTAAAGAGTCCCTTGGCTCAAAAAGGATCTTCAAAGAGAAAGGAACCCGCAACTATCTGAATACCTGCAACTTACACCCACGTTAACCATGAATAGAAAACAACTAACACCCATGTTATACATAATCATTCTAAGACTATAAAAAGTAATTATGTTAAAATTATAAAAGACTATTTTAACGTTTTAAGTGATCATTTTAAGACAAAAAAATATGTATTAGTCGACCCAATAAAGATGGTCTCACCGTGAGACTGTCTCATTTAAGAAATACTAATGTTTTTATGGTTAAATTGTTTTTATGGTGTTTCTAATTGACTAAATGGGTTGATATAATTTAATATGTAATTTAATTAAGTTATGTTTAAGTTAAAAACATAATACTCCATGTTTTGGATTGCTTATAAACAACAAATCTTGGAGCAACAAATATTAAAATATGTCATGAAACATGAAAATTTTCTTGAAATACATCATAAATTTTGAAAAATATATTCACTATATCTTTCATGGAAATATTTGAAAATTATAAATCTATTAATATAGAAAATTTTAAATAATAGTTGATAAATACTTTAAATGAGTTAATTGGATAGCATCAAATAAAAGATCGGTTAGAGTTAGAAATTTTCAATATATGTTTAATAAATAAGTTAGAAAAATTAATATATACTAGGGTTTATTGTTATTGGTTGCGGGCAATTAAAGAAACCGCAGCCTTTGCTAGTCGAAGTTATTTTTTTTTATTATTGGCTGCGGTTTTACTGAAAACCCTAGCCTATGTGCTTTTTTTTCGCCTTATTTTTCGACTATTATACGTTGCGTATATTAGGAACCGCAACTAATGTTTAGTAGCCAATAGCTTTTTTTTCGACTAGTAGAATTTTATTTATTTTTAAAATTTTGAGGTAGTCGGCATAGTTACTCATCCTATATGAACATCTTGCATTTAATTTGCTATTTTTATATGCGCAATCTTAAGTCTTAATCAGCTATGTACAATGATATTTTCGCAAAGATTAAGATATCAAAAGTAAACTAATCCGATTAAGTTACATGCTAACACTTACTAGTTAGTCCTTTTGAGATTGCTGTTAGTAGCAACATGTTTTATGTCACTATTAGTAACAATCTCAAAGCACAAATTCTTAAATAATACAATTTCATTGTCATACCATTTTTATTAAACTGACTCATAAATGTTTTACCGTGTTAAAGTGATTACTCACAATTTTAAAGTAATCACTAAAAATAGACAAATTATATAACCTCATGTTATAGTAAGACAGTCTCATACAAAACGAGTTTGTCTCAGAATGATGAAGAGTAACATGCAACATTGTAGTTTTTTTTCAATGGGTTGGGAGTTCATTATACTTGGGCCCTGGTTGTGAAAGGCTCAATTTCTTTTCACATCAAAATTTGTAGTTTAGCCCACTTCAAGTTGTTTCACACTTTGTTCAGTCCAGTACACTGTACACCTACTAGGTTTAAGAAATAACATTGACCTTGGCTTAACAAGTCTTGTTGACATTGTCTTATAAATTTTATAATGGAATGAGCTTATATAATTCAGACCCTCTTTAGAGAGACTGTCTATAGTATAAACGTCTCTTAAGAGACTAGCCTATGTCTCCCTTTTAACTTACAAAACCACTAATCAGTTTTTTTTCTAAATTTATAAATTGAGCCAGTCTCAAAACTTGAGAATTTGTGTATATAATTAGCTCATTTTTCTAATAGATCACTTTAAATTACAAAACTACATTGAGTCAATTCCAATAGGCATACCATAAAATCGTCTCATTTTAGAATTTGTAATCAAAATGAAAATGTGTATAACATTTTATCATCAACTAATTCATACAAGAATAACAAGACTTTTATCGAACTGAAACATGTCCTGGATAAGTATTTAAAGGAATCAACTCAACGAAAAATTTAAACTGAAGGTTGAGGTCCCATGATATGTTATAGACTCTAACAAAGTATAAGTCTAAAACATTTGACCTAAAATTATACATATACCCAATTATGTTTTATATATGATTCAATCAAACCTTTGGCCACGAAGTTTGGCGACAAACGCGTCTCTTGCTTGCTTAAATTATTGCAATGACATTGTTTTCCGTCGCTATTACGTCGCAATTAGAGGTGTTGAATGGGGCGGGTCGATCCAACGTGTCAAGGGTCGGGTCATATTTTAACGGGTCATTAGCGGGCCTTGTTGTATAGGGTCGAGCCGGGCCGGGTCGGATAATTATAAGTATAAATTGCGGAAAAAAAATTTACCACTTTTTTTTTAAAATTATATTATTATATACATAAGTAGGTCGACCCAACGGGCCATTAAGTATAATAAAAAAAACTATTCTATGAACTTTTTAAAAAAGGGTCAAAGTGGGTCGAATTTAAATGGGCTTGACCCGACCCGACCCGTTTATAATCTAACATGACCCGCCCCCCCGGACCATTTAAATTTAGACCCGACCCGGCCCGTTGAACACCTCTAGTCGCAATATTATAAAACTCGCGATGAACTCAAATTCCATCCCAAAATCCGTTGCAATTGTCCAAAAAATCGCGACGGACAAATGTAATTGCCATTTTACCGTCGCGACCATTTTTATTGTCAAGTGAAATCTTGTTTGATTTGTCTCGATGTAAATTTTATTAATATTATTATTTGTAATTTTAAATTATACACATTTGGAGATATTTAAAATAGAATTAGTACATTAAATAATGTGTATAAATCAAATCAGATAATTATTGTGTATTGAGGGGAATAATAAAACCCATGAAATAATAAAACCTTAATATCTCTAAATACACATAATAAAAATTGATGAAAAATATGTAATAAAAATATATAAATTAGCTCGAATCTAACGAGATCTCACATGAATATATTTTATCTACTAAATATGTATCAAAAACATTAATAAAATTTTTTAATTTTTCTCTCCTTTAAGTAAAATATTCCAAATAAAAAGAACACTAAAAAAACAGTGGAAGTATGAAATAAGAATAGAAGGTAATAAAAACTATGAAAATAGTGATAATGGAAAGAAGAGATTTGAAGGGCGAACTCTGAGGAGAAGGCACAATAGACAACGCAATTTCTTTGTGTTGGAAAATGAAAATTTGGACAAATATTCTCTAAAACTTACTGCAGTCAAGCTTGTAGTTTTGTTTAGATTACTGCCTCTATGTCGGCTCTTGCATAGAGACTACTCTTATTAAGGCGTACTTTGTTTTATTTTTTAATTACTTGTTCCGTTCTGAAGCACTCGCTATATTTGATTTATGAGTACTATTCATTGTTCGAGCTTATTTTATATATAACGACTAAAGTGTAAGAAGAAATATAGTCAAGTGGAATCTTATTTGAATCGTCTAATTGCATTCTTTCATAATGTTTAATTTTTATAATTTTAGCTACGTGTAGTTTAAGATATTAATGATTGAAATTGTGCATTGGATTGCATAAAAAAGGAAAATGTAGCAAGTATTATGGAACGGAGGAAGTATATTTCAATTTCACGTACTTTGGTGTATAAATTTAATTATTTATTACTCCCTCGGTCTTACATAATTTACATTAAAGAAAAAATTGTTGTTTTTAGAAAAAGGTAGATAATGGTAATAAATAATGAGAATAATAAATTGTGTGGATAGAATTAAAAAAAAGCTAAAATGTATGCAGACAATATTAAAAGAAATTGGTGAGTCATAGTCCATAAATAGAAATTATGCAAATTTAAAAGAACATATCAAAATAAAAAATGCTTCAAATTAAATGGGACGGAGGGAGTATATCGTAAATTATGTATAGCTAAAAATTTTAAAAAATTGATATTATGAAAATATGCAATTAGACGTTTCAAATGAGATCTCACAGGATTATATGTAAATTATATTTCAATTTCACGTACTTCAATGTATAAATTAAATTATATATATCGTAAATTATGCATAGCTAAAAGTAATAAAAAAATTTGATATTTTTGAAAATATAAAATTAGATAATTCAAATGAAATCTGATTGGACTATATTTGTTTTATACACATTAGTCGTCTTAGTCTTACTCTTTACTCTTGTTGCTATCTGCAAGTGCAACACTTTAATTTCGAGTAAAAGTTTTAAATGGATTTACTCCACATCAAAATAGTAGAAGTATATACTCCCTCCGTTACTTTTTATTTGTCCATTTTAAGTTTGTCCACTTTAAGAAAGAGAAATTTAAATTAGATTTTTGAAGTATATATTGATGATAAAATATATTCATGTGAGATCTTGTTAAATTTGTCTTGATGTTAAGTTTTTTGATATGTAATTTTTATAATTTTTTATGATGCGTACTTAGAAATATTTAAGGTTTAAAATTTACTAAAAATGCGTGCAAAAGATAAAGTGGACAAATGAAAAGAAATAGATGAAGTATTTTGTTATTCAAAAAGTAAAATTCAGATTAGCTTAGTTAGAAATGGAGGTAATATAAATTTAATGCAGATTAAATTTAAGTATATGAACTTTTTATTTTGTTTTACTGAATACATTAGTTATTGGAAAATTCTCTATATTTATAAATTGCTAAAATTTAATTATTTACAACTTCTCATTTTAAAAAAGAAAGAGTCAAATATTATTTCACTTAATTGAAATTTAACTAATCATACTAAGTATTGAATTCAAGTACTCATATCACTACATACATAATTTGCTTTTAGTGGGATATATTTAGTAACATTTAATTTAAATGTCGCTATTTCAAATTTTCTTATAATGTGTATAGAGGATTTAGTGACATTTATTAGAGTCTTTAGCAGCATATTAAAAAGTCACACTAAAGCTTTTAGCAGTATATAGGATCTAGTGATATCTCTCACAAATGTCACTATAGGCTATAGTGACAATTACATTTGTGATTTGCCACTAAAGACCAAATTAAGTGCCGCTAAATCACTTTATGGTGAAACTTAAAATAAAAATCAATAATTATTACACTAAAATATGAATAAGTGACACTTATTAAATTTGTTGTAGTGTATATAAAAAATTCAATTACTAAAGCTAAATATAAATGAATTAAACTTATAAAAACTTAATCACATTTAAGTTAAAAAAAGTATTATTCAAAAAAAAAAGTTAAAAAAAGCATCTTTTATAATTCAATTATATGTTATAATCAACGAAATGAATAACATATTTGACACTTATTTTTTTAATAAGTTAAAGTTATTTATGGTAAATACTATAATATACTTTTTTGAAACTTAAATGTGTGACACGCTCACAATGTCACACACCAAGATTAGTAGTTAATGAAGAAAATGAATATCTATTTAGTTCACTTAGATATAAACTCATAAACGGTAGCTCATACTTTCTCTGTTCCATAATATTTGTTATATTTTGTTTTTAGCCATTATTTATTTTTTAAACTTATTATATATATTGCGGCTAATATGTAAGTAATAATATTCAAGTGGAATCTTGTTTGAATCGTCTAATCGCATAATTTCATGATATAAAATTTTATGATTTTTAAATGTCGACATATAAATGAACAAAATAATACATTGGATTCGTAAAAAAGTTAAATGTAGCAAACATTATGGAACGGAGGAAGTATAAATTACCAACTCCATCATTCTGTCCCTTTAAAATTTTTACGTTGTCAAAATTTCTAAATAGTTCTCTCTTTGGCTTGAATAAATGGATCGATATTTTTGATTTGTGTCTTCTAAATTTGCGTTTTCCTTAATCAAAATCAATCAAACACTTTAAAAGCCATTTGTATATTTCATTTTGGCTCAATAACCAATTTTTCAACTTCTTTAAAAGCTATTTATCAAATACTTTTTTGGCTGTTTGACCGATCAACAAGCCAAAAGTCAAACATTAACTAAAAAGTCACTCGAAAAGATAAGAATCAAACACACCCTTAATTTTGTTTTGATTTTTGAAGATTTTTTTAAGAAAGAGGAGTAAAATTCATACTAGTACTACATAAGTACTTCTTCCGTTTCGAATACTTGCTACATTACAAGTATTAGCATGTTTTTACTGTTGAAATTAATTGTGTATATATATCAAAGTCAATGTATAAGAAAAAATATATTTAAGTAGAATTAAATTTAAATCCTTAAATTACATAATTTAAGAATATTAACTTTTAAAAATACTTTATTTACTCTGAAATACTCGCTATATTTTAGTTTCGTGCACTCAAACTTTCAAATCGTAGAGGGAGTAAAAAAAAGAGAGTAAAAGGAAGTTAGAAAAAAAGACAAGACGTGATGGATTCACTGCAGCATGCACATGGGGATGGCTGCTACCTGCTAGCTGCTAGCTGCAGCCTGCGGCCTGCTCTCTTTTCTTTCTTCTGATTCCCCTGACATTTCTCACTTCTCAATCTCCTTTGACTTTCTATCACATCATAACCATTAACCATGCCTTCCTTTGACTCTTTCCTTCATCATCATCCTAATTCCTACCTGCAAAATTCTACGGTATCACAATGATTTCTATTTCTAGTCGGGTTCACGGAGAGGCGCAGTTCATTCAGGTCGTTTTTAATTTGCTCATCCCTTATTTTCTTACGTCCTTTAAATTTCTATTACCCTTCATTGTGATACTTTCTATTTTTTTAACAGAAGAGTCAACTGTCTTTCATTACACATGACTAAATCATCTTACCCTCCACTACGTATTACTAATTACTATCGATCGAGTCATTACTAAGTACTATTTTAAAATGATTGAAATTCTATTATTTGGCCTGACTATCGGCTAACATTAAGGGAACTGTTATAAAACACCACCCTTTTCATTTTAACGTCACCGCCCCTATATATTGATTTTACTTTATTGCCCTTATTATTGTCGAACTCAAAAACTCTAACATCTCTCTAAAAAATGCTAAAAAAATCTATGAAGTAAAAGAATCTAAATTTTACAATCGAACAACAATGGCGAACCAAAACGATCATGAAAACGACTCAATAAGTTATTAATCGATTCAAATTATAAAAAAAGAAGTTCGTACAAAGGGCCCACTCACACGTTTTAGGTTTGGTGACAAATGGTAGAACTGACCTAAAATGCGCGAGGGTACCATGACCAACCTACCTAAACTGCGCGAGGGTTACCATGGCCAACGTACCTAAACTGCGCGAGGGTACCATGGCCAACCTACCTAATTTGTGCGAGTGGTTTTTTTTTTTTAATTTTTATATTTATTAAAATTAATAATTGTTATTATTATTATTATTATTTTATTATATTAATTTTGTTATAATTAATTAAATTATACAATTGTTAATATGTTATTATTAATTAAAATATTTATTTAATGTATGTGTTTTAAATTATTTACTTATTTTTTTTGTATTAATTTTATTTATTAATCTGTTATTATTATTAAGTAAATTATTTATTTATTATTTTGTTATTAATAATTAAATTATATATTTGTTTTATGTGTTTTAAATATATTTGCAGTACTTTGAAAACTTAGGTGATAACATAGATTATAGTAGTTTTAAGTCCAAGGGCATTTTCGTCATTTTATATTTTAATTTAAAATAGGGATGGCGTTAAAATGAAAAGGGTGGCGACCGTAGCGTTTTATAAAGATTGGGAACATTAATACTTTAATAGATATAATTTGATTTATTTGAACAACAAAATAAGCAGTAATTCGAAAATGATCTGAACCCTAATGTTTGACGGTTTTTATTTATTAATTGAAAGGACTTAAAAAAACCTTTTTACTTGTTTTCCCAGACTTTTTGTGAATTGTCACCTTGGACAATAGTAGACTGTAGGGAGTAGCTTAGCGCATGAAAAGTGATATTCTTATTATCAGTACTCCACAAAATACTTGTCTCACTTCTGTTTTACCCCGCTACTAGAGCTGTTCAAAACTTGCGCGATCCAAAAATCCGAATCGAAACTGAAAGTAACCGATCTGAAAATATCTTCCTTTTTAGGTTCATCGAACCGACAATACCCGAATCGGGTGACAATTGAAAATGGGAAAGCTGAACCCAAACTGTGACCGAATTTTGTAACCGGCACATAACCGTTAACCGAACCTAAAAGTGACCGACCCGAGTCATACCCGACAAATCATGCTCGAAACCGAATTCGATCCGACTAAAACCGACTTAACCCGAACGAATTTTAGATCGAATTGCTTTAAATCTGAACTAATTTTTAACATAGAAGTATGATATACTTATATTCAATCATCTTATTAGTAATCTAATAAATTTATAAATATTTTAATAAATTAAACTTTATAAATACATAATTTCATATATTTAGAGTTAATAATTAATGGTCAATGTTTATTTAACTACTTTTAATCGTATTAGATGAAAAATGATAGAACTTAATATTTTTAATTTCCGGTCAAATGAGTAAAAGTAACAAAGTAATAATGATCACTAATTGATTTGCATTTTAACTATTTTGCTTTAAGTAAAGGGAATCTTGTCAACAATTAAAATTCACTAACAACTTATTTTGATATTAACTCGATCGATAGTAATTAGTAAAACGTAGCCGAATTCTGTTTTCTAAAAAAACTGAAGCTGATCTGTTCCCGACGAAACCGAACCAATTATTAATCGATGACAACCCGACACCGATTAACACTCGACCCGAACTTCAACTGACACCAAACCGCTGCTAACCCGATAGCTCGAATAACCGATCTTTTAACCGCACCGTGACTAACCGACCCTACCCGAGTGTGACCCGTAATAACAAACAGCTGAAACATAACCGATTCGAAATACAACCGAACCGAATGACACCCGTCCGAAACCGACCCGATCACCCGAATGAACACCTCTACCCGCTACACAAGGGTATTGTATAAAAAATAAGATACTTTATCCGTTTTATAATACTTGTTATATTTAACTTTACGCGATTTTAGGTATTATTTATTTATTTATACGTCGAATTATGGAGTACAAATTTAATAATTATAAAAAGTTTATATTATGAAAGTATGCGATTAGACGATTCAAACAAAATTCCACTTGACTATATTACTCCCTCCTATTCACACAAAATGGGACATTTCTATTTTGGGCCAATTCTCACAAAATGGGACATTTCTATTTTTACTCTCACCTTTACAATTAATTTAATCAATTTAAATACCCAACTACCCCCACTTTTACTACTCTCAATATCCAACTACCACCTTTACAATTAATTTAATCAATTAAAATACCCCACCATTCTATTCTTAAAAACCGTGTCTAACCCAAATGTCCCATTTTGTGTGAATAGGAGGGAGTATTACTTACATATTAGCCGCAATATATAAAATAAGTTTAAACGATGAATAGTGTCCAAAAACAAAATGTAGCAAGTATTTCAAAACAAAGGAAGTATTAGAATTTAGAAGTATATTTGTATTTAAAAAATCATTATAATTTCAAGTTAAAAAGATATGCATATGAAAAAATGCTCGAGCAAAATTGATATTTACATAATTAATTTTTGCTAGTGAAAGTAAGAAAGTATCTCCATCAATTTATCTACTTCATTCGTTCTATTACTATAGTTCATGCACTACAACATAGCTTGTTTTTAGTGAGATATATTTTACTGATATTTAATTTAAATAATGTTATTCTAAATTTCTAATAGTATATATAGAGAATTTAGTGACATTTATTAGGCTCTTTAGCAGTATAATAAAAAATGACACTTAAGCTTTTTGCGACATAGGATCATGTAACATTTGTCATAGATGTCACTACAGACTATAGTAACAATTACATATGTCACTAAAGACCAAATAATGTGTCGCTAAATCACTTTATAGTGGAACTTAAAATAAAATCAATAATTATTACATTAAAAATATGAATCAGTGGCAAAAATTTTAATGCCACTAAATGTAATGTCGCGAAAAAGTTAAATTTGTTATAGTGATGTTATATTTTCTTTATTAGATCATTTTAAATTACTTACCATTAATAGTTCCAATAAAAAAATAATATCATTAAATTATATTTCTCTCTGCTTTTTTCCGACAGATGCTTTATTAGCATTTTTACATATTTCTCCATAGATTATTACTCCCCGTTCCAAAATACTTGCAACATTTGTTTTTTCACGCAGTTCAATACACTAATTCAATCGTTAATACCTATAATTATGTATAATATAAAATTATAAAAATTTGTTATATTAGTAATCTTTGCATCGAGACGAATCAAACAAGAATCCCATTTGACTATGTTTTAACTTATAAATTACAAATTAATCACAAATTACGGGAGATAAATAAATAATGCTTGTTTTTCTAATGTTGCGACTATATTAGAACAGAGGAGGTAAATCTTTTAAATATTAAGATACTTCCTCCGTTCCATAATACTTGCTACATTTCCCATTTTGGGAAATTTCATATTACTTGCTACATTTCCTTTTTAGTAAAAAACCAATCATTTAAAGTTATACTTACTCCTACTTTTATCCTACTCTATATCTAATTACTCCTATTTTTCTTTTTCATTTTTCAACAAATAGTATTAAAAAATTCCAAAAAAGCAAATTTCCACCTACTACTAATCATTGCACAGTAACTCCTTAATATTTGTGCCCATGCAATGGTAGCAAGTAAATAAGAACGGAGGAAGTACTTAGTAGGAGTAAAATAGATTGCAGCTGGAAATATAAGTAGTAGGAGTATCTTTAAACATGTAATAATTGTACATTGTTGCTTTTTAGCACATGAGTAGTCTAGTAATACTACGTACAATCAGATTTTATGCAATTGCATGTCTATCTAATCCTTAAAAATGGTAAAAATCAGAAACGCAAAATGATCACAATTAAGCTCCCATTTTGAGTACCCTTAATTTGATTGATCCTTTCATGCCAACTAAGTTAATCAATACTCCTACTCCATTTGAGTACCATTTATTTTGACAGAAGAGTGATGTCACTGAGGCCAATTAAAATATGTTAAATTCAAAAGATCAAATATTACATGTATAAATATATATTCTAGATGAGCTGGTTAGTATAAAACCTTAATTTCATATACGCGACCAGGGATCAAAACCCATTTGACGGTTTTTACGCAAAGTGACATCACTTGTTTCATTTATGAATTCGCTACTGTTTGACACGTTTTCGTAACTTTTGATCAAAGCAATTGCAGCTAAATTAAATTGTCAAATTTAGGTCGTTATATTACGAAATTTTCACTATACAATAAATTAAATTTTCAACTTTAGGTCACTAATTACAAAATATTGATAAAGTCTTTAATGTGGTTGATTGTGGTGATTTTTTTTCTTGCATTTGATTTTTAATTTCTTTGATTTTGTGTGATTAAACCTATATTTTACTATTTTAGGGGTTTGCCATTATTATTGGAATTCAAGATTGTTGTTAGAACCTTCGTACTCCCTCAATTACATCAACCATTTTGAGTCTTGAGCTAACTTCAATAGATCCACTTACCCAAGAGCTAAGCTTAGGGGCTTTAGCTCATTTTAAGAACAAGTCGAAAAATCATTCAAAATTATTTTTTTTTTCTCTTTAAATTTAAAATTTCTAAAAAAAAGATATGAGATTCTTTTGAGTTTATCATATCAAATTCAAAAAAACTGAAGTAAAATATTTAGACTAACAAATCGAGAGTAACATATAAGTTTTTTAGTTACATCATGTCAAATTAATAGCCTATGTTAATTTAAATCTAATATATTCAAAAGTTTCAAAAACTATTTTTGAAAATTAAAATTTTCACCACTAAATTGAAAGAATACAAATATGTTCACCATAGTATTAACATAAATCCTAACTGTAGACGGTCGTTGTCATAGACCACTCGTTTTGGATCAACCCAATTATAAAATCAGTTTCTAATTTCCAATATTTTAAATAAAAAAATAAAAAATGCATTCAAACATTGAGTTGGGCTGTTTTTAGAGAGTCGTCTTTGCCATAGACGGTCTCTCAGGAGACCTTCAGTAGTATTAATTATTTGAAGCTTTTACCTTGTTTTACATTTAGAAAGCCAAAAGATTATCACCCATTGGATCACACTTTTGTTGACAATTCGAAAGTACTTCTGCCTTCTAGCAAATAATAGCAAATGGACCACAAAAGATTTAGACTTTATGGGCTCAGCCAACTAATTTACAACTTGGGCTAAATTACTTTCTCGACTCCTTATATATGACGATATCACAAAAATTCAAAAAAAAAAAATTAAATTTTTGAATAAATATTATCAAATTAACCCCTGTAAATTAAATTTTAGAAATTAGGGAATGGGATCCCAAGTACTGAGGACGATATGGTAATTTAAAATTACACTAATTCTTGATTGAGACCGTCTCACCTTGAGATGACCTCAATTGGGTTAGACCCAAACCTTAAATAAATAACTACTGCCAGTGCCCAATACAATTCAAACATTATTGTTTCATCATCATCATCGCACCCAATGTATTTCGGTCATAGAAAACTATGATCGGGGTCTGAAGAGGCAAGAACTATGGCAACTCATACCCATAAGTAAAATTACTTATTATTTTAATACTTTAAAAATTAGTCCACTCTAAAATAGTATGGACTAACAAGAGTTTCTCTTAATTGGTGCATTAAAATAAGATCTATAAAATGTTTTAAAAATTCAACTTAAAGATATTCCCTATGACTATGTCACTCTCATTTTGCAACACTTTTTATTTAAATTTGTTCTATTAATTTTGCATTATTTTCTATTTATCACTATTTTCATTTTCATTCTTTTAATCTCATCAATAAATTTATTTTCTTTTCATCTTAACTATTCATTTTTGTCCTCCGCTTTATTTTTATTTTATTTTTAATCAAATTATATTTTACTAAATTTCATCCATTTTATTTTACACTAGGTGCAAAATAAAATAGACGGACCACTAGTAGACATGCACAAAAGAAAGAGACTACACATAAAACGTGGGGTCCATCTTAAAAAAACACCAAAAAGGAAGGAAAAAGTTGAGAGAAGAGAACAATAGAAAAACCAAAATATAAAAGGTTGAACCATTATAATAAAACAACTCCTATATTGTTTTTTTTCTTTAATTACAATTTCTATATATCATAAAATAATATCTAAATAATTACATTTATTATTCTTTATAAATGGATTTTGTGATTTGAAATCCTTGATTCTTTTTAGGGGGGACAAGGTCCCTCTAAAATGATGAAACAAGAAAATGAAAACTCTTAAAAGTCAATATAAAAAGAGATACATTATTCCCTTTGTAATCATGAAATAAGAAGAAATTCAAACCTTCTATAACTTTTTATTTCTTATTCACCTTTATTTACACTTTATCCAAATTTTAGATGAAACCCTAGCCTACTAATCCATTCTCTATAATCTAAATATTCAAACTAGAGTTAGATTATTGACTACCCAATAAGATTAAAATGTATCTGACTCTTAATCATGAACCATATTAAATTTTACAAAACAAAACAAATATAACAATTCTTTTTACTATTCATCTGTATACGCGTCTTTTTTATACTTTGATGCATGCTTATTGAATTTTCCTTGATCTTTATTTTTTTGTTAACCAAGGACTGAACTCCCAGATGTCACAGTCCAAACACATACAATTAATCAGCTCTACAATTATATTTAAACTAGAGTTAGATTATGAACTACCCAATAAAATTAACATGTACGGGCTCTTAATCACGAATTATATTATATATTACGAAACAAACAAACATAGTAATTCTTTTTATTATTCACTTGTATACGATACTTTCGTGCATGCTTATTGAATTTTCCTTAATCGGTATTTTTTTTGTTAACCAATTCAGATGTCACAGTACAAACACATACAGTTAATCAACTCTATAATTATAATAAACTTAAAATAAAGATAAATCAAAGGAAAAGAAACAAAAAAAGAATTAATTTGTGCAATACATGGAGAACATTAACTTGATCCTAAACAATTAGGAGTAAAAACATCATATGCTTCTTCTTAATAGTAGAAGTCATGTGATATTTTGAGGAGTCAAAATAAATTTATATATATTTTTTCTCCTTTTTTTTTTTAATTTCTCCTTTTCTACTTCTCTAAACTACTCTATACTATATGCCTTAAAAAACAAATAACATTAAAATGACCTAATTTAGTTGAGGACTGAGGTTGATCAAGCTGAATATTTGGTGGACTGCCCTTGCTACCTCATCTGCTGATCCTAGTTTACAATCTTCTTCAATCTGCATTTTGTTGGAAAAAAAAAAGATTTTATTAAGCAAATATTTTGCATAGATGTATCTAGACACGAGAATTTAGGACCGAATCTGCCTAAGTTAACCTCAAATCATTTCATTAAAAACTCTATTAATACGAGTATTAAATAGTAAATAACTAGATAGTGCCCGTGCGATGCACGGTTTTATTAAATTTTTCGACATAAATTACATTACATTATATAAAGTATTACAACTATTGATAATACATTTCGAAATCAAATTTAACACACAAATATGTAAAATTTTATTAAAAGTTTAGACGAAAAATAGTTTGTCATGAAAAATATAATTGACTTACATAAAAATAGTCAAACCTAAATCATATTAGAATTAAGGTATATTACATTTTAACCATCAGGAAATATTCAATACACTAAATAGTAAATAATGCTCATTTAATAATAAAACAAAAGAGTTTATAAATAATTGAAAATTTTGATATATATGATTTTCAATTAAATCAAATAATCTGAGTAATAAAGTCAAAGATAAAAAGGTAATCATAAAACCAATGACATTATTATTAAGTATTGGAGGGAAAATTTTTGTTGAGGTTGTGACACATAAGCAATTTAATTAGTAACGAGGGCAGCAGTGTTTTGTTTTAATAATAGTTATAGATATTTAATAAAAAAAAATGACAATCACTCATTCCCATGGTTTTGCTACATTTTCTAATTTCTTTCGTCTCATAAAATTTACTACATTTTTACTTTATAGTTTACGCTACCTTAATTCATATAGACACATTTAAACCACTTTGAATTCTTTTAATACTACTTTTAATACAATATGTGAAAAAGTTGTACTATATTCACCTAAATACACAAAATAATACTTCTTTTATTAATTTGCTTCACTTTCTTTTTACCTTTATAGGCAATCATCTAACTCTTATTGTTCAAACCGCTTATTTTTCTATCATTAATGTGTTTTTTTAATCTTATTCTCCAACTGAATTTTCCTTTTTACTAAATTTCATTCATAATGCTTTAGAAGCTCCAATGTAAGACGAACATAGAGTATCAAACTTTATGAAAATCGAATCTTATTTTAATTATATCACTTTTTCTATATAAAGTCTTAAATTTAACTCCCTCAACGTAGCTTGTGTAATTAAAAAGAGAATAACTTAAAAACAAAATTAAGAGTAATATAATACTTCCTTCGTTTCATAATACTTGCTACTAAGTGTGACATGTTGTGTGAGAAAATATCACTAACAGTAGCATCAGTAGCAAATACTTCTACCTATTCAGTCTAAGTCCCATTTAGTTTTCTCACACTTGCCGAGATAACATTTTAACCTTTAATATCTCAAATTATTCTTGTAGTGAGACGAATCAAATAACATTTCACATGACTATGTTTTAACTTATAGATTAAGAGTAAAAACAAATTAAGAGTCATGAGTAAATAATGCCCAAAAACTAAATGGGACATTTGGACTGAATAGGAGGTAGTTTTATGAAACCGAAGAAATATAAAATATAAAAAAATTATAAAAAAAAAGAGAAATGAAAAAGGGAAGTACCTTTAGATTAAAAGAGTAGTGGACCAAATTATGCAAGGAAGTGATATTGAGATGAAGAACATTAAGTCTAAGTTCTTCAAAAGCAACAATAGCTTTAAGGAGTTGACCATTTCTTCTTTCACATTTTATTTTTAAATTCACATGATTTTGAATTACCACTACTTCTATATCTGCTATTCCTGTTTTCCTTTCTGCACTATACTCCTCATTATTATTACTTTTCCTCATTCCCATTCCCATTCCCTCCTCTCCATTCCCATTCCCATTCCCATTCCCATTCCCATTCCCTTTCCTTTCTTCTTGGGAATGGAATTGATTCCTTAATTGAATTTGAGATGATGATGATGATGATGGGGATCCCATTAATCCATTATTCTTGTTTAAATGCATGTTTGAGGATTGTGAAGTAGTTGATGTTGAACTCATTGAAACGTCGCCGTTTTCTTCGTATTGTCTTATTTTTTTCTTTGCTTCTAGAGATTCAAGCATTTGCTCTAATTCCTTCACAAAATCTATTGCTCCTCCTATGATTGATGCTTGGTCACCCTACATTAATTTTTTAATATTAAGTTAATATTTTCAAAATTAAATAGTAGCGAAAAGCACGAAATTAAAAATTAAAATGAGCGTGACCTAAAAGACTAAATTATAAACGTTTTACGAGTCATTATTTTTCAAAATTAAATACTAGCAAAAACCCGACATTTAAAATGAGCGTGACCCAAAAGACTAAATTATAAATATTTCGAGAGTTGATTAGGGTTGTGCCCGACCCTGACCAACCCTAGCTCCGTCTATGCTTAGAAGTAAAAACCGGAAAAAATAAAATTAATTTAAAGAAAGTAAAATCATTTTTTTCAAAATTAAGTCATTTTTACCAATATTTGTTGTAATTTCAATATTAATTAATTACATTAATTATGCACTTAAAAACCACTAGTGAAGTAACACAATATAATTGTTTGAGGGCAAATTTAATCCCATGCTTAGAAGTTAAAACCCAATAAAATTTTAGAATTAAAATTAATTTAATAAAAGTACAATTATTTCAATTTTATCCTTATCATGCAAAATGTTATAAACTATTATTGCATATTCAATCATACTTCTACTACTAGAATATAATGGAAGTACCAATGAACATTATTAAAAAAAACCCACCAAAAACAAAGAGGGACCCAAAAAATTCAAAAGTAATACAAAAAATATATTTTGTATATTGTTTTTATTAACTTCAACAAATAAAAAAAGTTAAAAAAAAATACGCAAATTCTTGTGAGAGATGGTCTCTCAAAGAGATCATCTCTAATTGACTTGACCCATTAACGTAGGAAATAAGCTTTAATGAATTATACCTCAAAGACGTCTCTCAAAGAGATCATCTCTAATTGACTTGACCCATTAATGTAGGAAACAAGCTTTAATGAATTATACCTCAAAAACGTCTCTCAGAAAGACGATCACTTAAAAGACTGACTAAAAAAATAATAATTTAAAAAAAAAAACTTACCCTTTGAACATAGGAAGGTGGCATGAGAGAACGAAGAGCATTAAGATGTTCATTCATTTGTCTTCTTCGATTCCTTTCAACCGCAATATGAGTCATTCTTTGATTTTCCACTTCTTGTTTATTTTTTGCTGGTTTTACTGTTCTTTTTCTTTTTCTTTTTTCTTTTATTACACCAACATTATTATTATTATTATTATTATTATCATTATTATTATTATTATTTTTCCCCAAATTATTTCTCTTAATTTTACTCTTTTTTGTTTCTTCCATAATACCTTGATTAATCCCATCATTTTCTGATTTAATCACCGGCAAATCCATGATTAACCCATCATTAACCCCATGATTAATCTCAATTTCAGTATAACCCATCAATTTCTGGTGCTGTTGTAATCTTAAAAGAAGCTGGAAATTTGGGTCTTCATTTTGTTGGGGAATTTCAACATTTTGTAACATTTGTAAAAATGGGATTTTATCTTCTAAATTTGGAAAATTATTATTATGAAAATAATAATCTGCATTATTATTATTATTATCTCCATAATTGTATTCTTCAAGATTATATTTATATGGGTTTTCTTCAAATTTGAGATTTCCTGTGGTGTTTATAAATTCTTCTAACCAACCCACTTCCAAATCTTCTGCAATTAACTGAAAAATAAACAAATATAAATTAATTAATTATTAGAGACAGAGGAATAAATGATTTTTAACAAGGAATAAATTAAATACCAGAGAATTTCCATTTTTCAGGGAGATATTAATTAATGGTGTTACTATGAAACAATAAAGGTTAGAGAATTAGGAAGGTAAAGTGAGTAAATGCAAGTCTATATTCTTAATAAATAATAAAAAATTATCGGGTTTTATCTCAATTGAAATAAGTATAATTATTAAAAAAAATATATGGGAATATCAAAAATAGTATGATTAAATCATGAAATAATTTAACAAGTAGTAATGATTAATAAATAGCTAGAGAATTTCCATTTTTCAAGGGTGTTACTATGAAGCAATATATTGAAGAGAATTAGGAAGGTAAGGTGAGTAAATGCTAGTTTATATCCTTAATAAATAATTAAAAAAATGGGGTTTTAATTTTTTATATTCAAAAAATATATAGGAATATCAAAAATAGTATGATTAAATCATGAAATATTTTAACAAGTAATAAATAACTAGAGAATTCAATTCCATTTTTCAAGGGTGTTATTATGAAGCAATAAATGCTAGAGAATTAGGATGGTAAAGTGAGTAAATGCAAGTCTATATCCTTAATAAATAGTAATTAAAAAAATGGGGTTTATATTCAAAAAATATATATAGGAATATCAAAAATAGTATATGATTAAATCATGAATAATTTAACAAGTAACAAAATAACTAGAGAATTTAATTCCATTTTTCAAGGGTGTTACTATGAAGCAATAAATGCTAGAGAATTAGGAAGGTAAGGTGAGTAAATGCAAGTCAATATTATTAACAAATAGAAAATCAAATCTCGTCTCAATTAAAATAAGTATTACTCTATATTTCGTGTTTGATTCTTTTTTTTTCTCGACTCACCCTTTACTTAAAAAAATAGAAATGTAAAAGTAAATAATAATATCAAAAATGGTATGAAAAAAGCATGAAAAAATGAACAAAAAAAAGAAAAAAACATACACAAGGATTAATGGGTCCTCGGAGCTTCTCCATAATAGCAAAACCCAAAAGTTTGGTGAGCTCAAAAGTACAAATTTGCAATAAATAACAAATCTTCTTATGATTACACTCTCTAATTTATTTATTTTTTAAAAAAGAAAACAAACATTCATATAAAATAGTAGTAATAAATGATGGAATCCCAAGATTAAAAGTAAAAAATTTGGTCTAATTTAGATGTAGTAGCATTGGAAAATGGAAAAAAAATGATGGGTTTTTTTTATTTTATTTTAAAAGAGAAAAAAAAGGAAGAGTTAATTAATTAATAAGGAGGAAGAAATAAGAAGAGATATATTTAGGGAGGTGGAAGAAGAAGAAGAGAGAAAAAGAGAGGAGGAAGAGAAAGGTAGAGTTGTCTGGTATGGGATTCCTATTCCTAATTTTGTATTCCTATTCCTATTTACTATTTAGCATTATTGGTGTGCCAGATTTGTCCATCAGTGAGGACTCAGGACACTCAGTACAGATACAGACTTTTGTGGGGAATCAGGATTTTTCTTCTTCTTACTCTCTCTCTCTAATTTCTTTGCTTTATCTCTCTAATTACTATTTTTTAATGGATCTTTTATAGAAGAGGTGTATATTAGGCAGTAATAATTCGTCACATAATCTCATAGTGGCTTACTTGTGTGGAGACGGAAAGTTCGTGGGCTTGGTGAGTTTCATTATTTCCCAAAATCTAATGGTAGTAGGAAGATTAGTTCATCCAATATATGTGCAAATCAACAACCTACTATTTTATCGATGTGAAATCTTGTCTCACATGCGAATTATTCCCAATAGTGTATGTTCAACATATTTAAACTTCAACCTCTCTTATATGAGACCATTCCACGATGAGACGATCTCAAAACAAGGAGGCTGGAGCCTATAAACTAAAAGTTTTTATTAGTGAGTTATTTAACCTAAATGTAAGATATGTATCATAGTGAGATCGTTACATAAGAGAATAGGTGTTCAATCTTTTAAGTCCCTGAACGAAAATTGAATATATGTATCATCTCCGTTATTTTTTTGTTCTTATCGTTTACCTTTTGCACGGTTTTCAAAGTAAATTTTCAATTTTAATATATCTAAATATGCATCACAAATAATTATAAAAAATATATGGTAAAAAAGTATACACTAAAACAAATCTCACGAGATCTCACATGGATATATTTTATCATCTATATATGTCTAAAAAATTTTAATTAAATTTCTCTCTTCAAAATAAAATTTTAAATAGGAAGAACATTAGGAAACAAAGAAATTACAATTTTTATTAAATATATTATTAATTTGTTCAATTAATTTAACTAAAAAAAATAAAACAAAACAATAATAGCACTAATATTACTTGGACATGAATAATACTTATAATAGTATTACTTACTAGACTGAATAATTATCAATGAAAAAAATCAAATAGCATCTATTAGCTAGAAATCAAAAATATTATTTTTTCTAATATTTAAATCAAAAATTGAATATAATAAATTGGATACATTAATCTCAGGATTGGTTAATATAATTGGCTCTTGTTTTTTGATAAATAAATAAAATTAATATTAAATATATATTGATAACATATTTTTATAATAAAGTTATTTTAAACCAAGTCAAGTCATAATTGATTGTGATTTATTTGGTCAAATTTTTGATGGTTCAAATGACATAAACTTAAATGAGTAAGAAGGAGTAATTCATTGGTATTGTTTATGTTTAATTTTGGGTACATTCTCATACAAGTACTCCATTAATTTTCATTCATTATTTATTAAAGGATTGATTTTAAATTAGTTTTTTTAAAAAAAAAAAAAACTAAGCAAAAAAAAAATATATGTTAGAAAAGTTTTATTTGCTTTTGCTAAATTAATTGGCCTACTTTTCCTAATAAAACTCTACTTTTGAAAACATATTATTTCATCAAATGTCTCATTTAACAAACAAATATTTACGAATATACTATTTCTATCATAATATGTAGATAAGAGTATTGGGGAATTGTTTGGCAAATCAGTTTATTGAGCAATTTTAGCTTATTTTGATATAAAGAGAGAGTTGGGTGGTTCAGCTAATGCTAGTATTTGGTGAATTAGCTGGTTGAAACAGTTTACTGATACAAATAAGCTATTTTTGAACAAGTTTCTTATATCAGCGAGTTCAAAATTAGCTGGTCAAATTAGTTAATAAATTAGATGTTCAAATCAGTCTCTATAATCAGCCATCAGCTAACGGTTATCAGTTATTTACTTATAGAAGTATTATGTTTTTTCATAACATAAAAAAATAAAAAGTCCAACATTATAATTTATGTAAGATTTAGGTTAATAAAAGTTAATACCTCTTGACAACTTTTAATGGAGTAATGCATTATAGGGTAGTGCACTTAAAAAATTTTAAGAAACCAACTCAACCAAAAGCTTAAGCTTATGGTTGAGGCCCATGATATGTTTAATACTCTAACACGCCCCCTCACATTAGAGCCCATTGGACAAGAATGTGGATGTGCGCATAGGCGCTGAATATTCCACTTTAATTGAAGAGTGGTTGAGATTCGAACCCGTGATTTCTTGTCACATTAACTTCTGATACCATGTCAAGGAACCAACTCAACCAAAAGCTTAAGCTTATGGTTGAGGCATAGGATATGTTTAATACTCTAACAAATAGTTCATGTTATGTGTTTCAAATTGAATTGTAACAAAATTGAACTTTAGGAGGATTCTCTTGTCTTGTTTAAGATGAATCATGTAAAATTGAATCAATGGTGGATGGTGAGGTTTGTTGTGGATTGCCTTTACAATTTTGATGAATTTGTTTCAAGTTCCTCCTTTGGGTAACCATTTTTCTTTTGCTATTTTCTTGCTAAAGTACACTTTGGCCACCAAGTGATGCATAGTCATACATCATTTTCTCCATTTAGATGGTTCAATACCCATATTAGTATAGATTTTGTTGAGCTATGCTCAAATTGAACAATTCATGAAATTATTTAGGCCTTTCTAGTCTATATGAAGGGCATGCTAAGAGAGCATCATTATCATTTGTTTTGGAGAGTTCTATCATATCATATTATACTCCCTCCGAACCAATTTAGTTGTCACATTTTCTTCTTTAGCAAATTCATATCAATTGTCACTTCTCTTTTTTTGTCAATCTTTCTTTTACCTAAATACCTCATGTTCACATAAGTAAATACCAAAATACCCCCACTTTCATTACTTACAATACCCCAACTAGCACATTTACAATTAATTTAATTAAAAAAATACCCCAACTACTACCTTTGTATTGGACCTCACACCACCCTTAATAACCGTGTCCAAACAAATGGGACAACTAACTTAGTTTGGAGGGAGTATCATATAATATTATTATTTTGCTAAAAAATTTCAAATGATAAGCTCATATAATAGGAAAAATCATTTAAAATAATCCAATTTTTTTATGATTTCCATACAATATTCTCATCTCTTAATTAACCATGAATAATCCCAGTTTTAGAGGACATTTTTCTCGAGTAAACCCGATTACTGATAACTTGCTATAACAAGTTTTATTTAAAAAAATAATAAAAAATGTTAAAAAATGTTGAAAAAATGTCAAATTTTGGAGGACATTTTTATTTATAATAATTAAATTATACATTAATTATATTATTTACAAAGGCCCTTTTTTGTCCTTATTAAGCTTTTTTATAGCCCGCTTCATTTTAATTACAATATAGCCCCATTTTCGGCCTGACTCATTTCCAGCCCGGCCCTAACAAATCCCATTTAGATTTGAGCCGGATAAGGGCTCAAATCGGGAGCCCGGCCCATTGAAGACCCCTAATCATGAGTAAGGCAGTAAATCAGTTAGTAGAGTTGAAGATATGCCCAAAAATAGCACAATGTAAACCAAAAACTGAGAAATAAAATGCAGATTAAGGACGTACATACTACATATGCATTAAATACATCTTTTTTTGGGATTCCACTTTGCATGAAATGTTTATATCAAGCACATTTTTGGCGTTAATGGTTTTTGTTCTCTAGTTTTTAAATAGTTTTTGACCATTTTGTGGCTAAGTATCCAATTTTTGTCATCTTTTACTTGTTTCTATATTGAATCTTTTTATTCTTCGATAAATAACCAATAAATGACACCTATTAATTTAATTTTAACAAATATTTTCATAATGTTTGACTTAACAATTGGTTTAAATAAATAATAAGATAATTAAATTTTAAGTTGGTCAAACTAACTAAAGAATACAACCAACAATTCTGGTCATTATTATTCATTTTCCAAACAAATCATGTATTATACTACCTTAATTGATATTTACACCGTGTTTATGCATGCATAGAGGCTATAGATCAGAACAATCCCAAATATTAATACAGATCTTAATCAAAGATACTTTACAATTTTGAATGTATAGTGACTAATGAGTACGTTTTAGGAAGCCTTATTTTGTTAAGACTACACGCCAAACTCGTTTAATTGTAAAGCTTTTAACAAATGAGCTTTCTTTAAAAAAAATATTTTAAAATTTTGATAATACTATAAGGTGTATGAATTTAAAAAAGGGTGGATTCTATAGTTACAAATAATTATACCAACTCAAAATTTGTATTTTTAGTTTAGATAAATTTATTCATTGTATAAACCTCTTCTATATGTGTACGTTTTATTGTATGATTACAAATGACAATTAATAGAAAGTAAATATTATTCTATTAAATTTTCACATGAAATCGTAAAATAATATTTATGCGACTCTGCATTTCAAATGCCATCAGCTTAATTTAATATTTTCCTTCAAAACACAAACCCTAACTCTATCATCTTTGGAGTTGGAGGAAAAAATATGATTTGGATGAAAGATAGTAGAGTTAGGGTTTATGTTTTGGGAAAAAATGTTGAAACTGATGCATTTGAAAGGTGAGTCGTATAAATTGGCGTACAACAGGCTTAAAGGTTCGAAATTAACGTTTGCTAACGTTTAATGCGCAAAACGGTCACAGTGGAACAATTTGGTAAACCTCAGGGTTACCACGTAGATTTTTTAAAAATTTTGGTTACCATGTAAAAGTTCCATAAAATCTCAGGGTTACCACGCGAAATTTCCCGTAAAAATTTGGAAAAGACTAGGTTTGTACAAAATGGTGTCCTTACTCCTTACACTTAGTTGGTAGTTATATCGAGAAAAAAACACAGAAAATATAGAAATAATAGGATAGACCAAAGATTTTAAGGTGTGGGCTACATATGAAATAATAATGTCGGAAGAGAGGATTAAATGGGACCTTTGAAAGCTTAAATAATGGCTAAAATAATTTGAATAAAACTCCATTTTTTTGTTTCTTAGAATCATCCTTAATAGTACATTGGCAAAATACTGTACACTATCGTATAGATCCCGATACTACTTGCTAGTAGTAGTAGTAGGTACTATCAAATCATTTTTCTATCTTTTATATACAAAATCATTGCATATTAATGCTCCATATAAGTTCATAGATTTATTTAATATAAAATCATTGGTCAACTATTGGTATTATTATACTTTACTACAACATAATTTGTTTTTAGTGGGATATATTTAGTAATATTTAATTTAAATGTTATCATTTCAGATTGCTAATAGTATATACGGAGGATTTCGTAGCATTTATTAGATTCTTTAACAGCATATTAAAAAAATCACACTAAAACTTTTTGTGACATAGAATTTAGTGACAGTTTTGAATAACTCTATTTGGGATTCACTACTTGCGTTATGAGAATAATAAAAATGGGAATTGAGTTAGAAAAACACACAGAAGAATAAATGGATAATAAATATGAGTGATTAAGATGAAAAAAAAGAGTTGCTAAATCAATAAAGAGATATTAAATTCGAAAAGGATACTAATTATTATTTATAAATATTAATTATAGAGAACAATACTTCTTCCAATTATACTCTCTAAATAATCCAAAGAGTATAATCACTCTAATTCCATTACTTATTTTGCCAAAAATAGGAATAATTCCTTTATACTTTACGGTCTTATGATTTAATTTGTTCAACTTTAATACATTTTCACTCTTTATTTTTTCATTATTATTTTTTTATTACTCTATGGTTTTTATTTGTTCTCCTTATTCACTTTTTGCACAGATCCCAATACAAATTTAAAAGTCAAACAATTTTAATTGTGTTTTTAAAAAATTTAAATAGTTGATATTTAGAAAATACATAATGAGACAAATCTATCAAGATTTCACATGAATATGTTTTTAATATATATCGATGAGAAATCATAGTCAAAATTTGACACTGAAATTCATAAATTCTATTTAAGAACAACATATAAAAACAGAGAGAATAATAAATGAAAAGATCAAATAGTAACTCAACCAATGTAAAAAGGTAAAGGTAAAGGGCGCTTTCAATATCCCGCACAAGACATTGTTCGGGTGGGGGGCTCTTCTTTTTCCTAAAAAATGCGCACAGTAAGAAACACCTTAAATAATGACTGATAAGTGATACCTGCGCTTAATAAAAGTCGAACCCCCAACCTGCTGCCCTACGTACAAATTCCCTATTCACAGAGCCATATGCGCTTTTGTAAAATTATAGTGGAGTATGGTGAAGACTTAGCAACATTTGCTTAGTATTCCTAATTTCTAATCCTCTACGGCCGGTTTTGTAAAATTATAATTAGATGAGTTCTGTTTATTGGTTGCAATATGTGCATTTATAATATTTACTTATAATAATTTTTAACTACTCCTATATAACTCAAAAATATAAGATTAAATTTAATTATAGAAAAAATGTTACACTCAATTAAAACCAACACATGTATAAAACTCTAATTATAAATTACTTCAATCACATTATTTCACTCTCAAATGTAAATTAGTCGAATTTCTATATTATTGCAATTGATAATAACATTTTTACTCACAAAAAATTATTTAATATTTTTATTAATAGTAACATTTTTCCTTATAAAATATCACTGTTAATAACAATATTAGAAATTGAGGAATACTCTATAATTTAAGAATGAAGAGACACCTAATTATTAATTAATACTCCTTATAAAAAAGTATCACAATAGGAATTTATAAAAAAGTCAACGGATATATAATTGAGATATCAACAACATATATTTATTAGAATCAAATATCCTTCTATGGATAATTAATATCCACAGTTCAAATTTTATTTCAAGAGTGAAACTAAACAGTATTTTGGCACCATTCCAATGACTTCCCAATATTAATTAATATTCAAAATTTCTCCACACCTTTATATCAAAAAAAAAAAAAAAACAAGAAATTAAAAATCAATAGTAGAGCTAAATGAATAAATTGTCTTTTACTCCTAGACTTTTTAATTATTGTCAAATCAATACTTTTTGCAAGTAATGAACAAAAAGAAAAAAACACAATTAACTAATTAATATGGAGCCAAACACATGATATAATTTTAAGTAATGTTAATTATCAGTTAATCAGTTTAAGTCCAAAATGATTATAAGTATTTTGGATTTTCCTAATATATAAAGCCTAATAATAGAAGACAAATATTTTTATAAAAGGAGAACAACCTTTTTATTTGAGTTTAAGTGTACGTAATTTATTCTTATTGAAGCAAATAAGTTATTTTTGACTGATCTTTGAAATTATTTATTGGTACTTAATATCATCAACACGTTTACATAAGTAAGACTATATTTAAGTAGTTAATTTAAGTTTTACTGATTTGACTGATTTTTATCGATTGAAATTGACTAAAATTGATTTTACTGATTGTAACTAATTTATATTGATAGATATTGATTTTTACTAAATTTTATTGATTTATACTAATTTTTAATTATAAACTATAACTGAGTTTACTGATTAAAACTAATGTTTACTAATTGCAATTGTTTATTACTGATAAAAACTGATTTTTTTATTAATTATTACTGATAGAAATGTAAAGGTAAAGTACACTCCCAGTATCCCGCACAAGACAAGGTACGGGTGGAGTTGTTTTTTTTTTCTCTGAATTAAGATGCGGACAAATCATACCCGTTCCCCCAAGGAGGGAATAAAGAGAAATG
The DNA here is from genome assembly GCA_019776075.1 of Amaranthus palmeri. Lineage (NCBI taxonomy): Eukaryota > Viridiplantae > Streptophyta > Magnoliopsida > Caryophyllales > Amaranthaceae > Amaranthus > Amaranthus palmeri. The sequence goes on from JAAKBH010000044.1 coordinate 374,056, forward strand.
CGCGCAGTCAAGAAACCCCTAATTGATATCTGTGCTCAGTAAGGATTGAATCCCAAACCTTCTACTTTACATGCAGATGCTCTATCTATTAAGCACAAACACTTTTGGTTACTTATTTAAACAGGCAGAGCCGTCTTGGAAAATTTGGGGGCCCTGTGCTTAATTTGTTGTGTGTTTTATTTATAGTAAATATAATATATTTTATCAATAAATTTAACATATTTCTTTTTTTATTAACTTTTTCATACACGAGAGAAAGAGGGGCCATGTGCGGTCGATCACCTCGCACACCTTCAAAGACCCCTCTGTAAACAGGTAAACTAAATAGAACTTTAAAAAAACAAATAATTTAACAAGTCTTTTTATACAGTAATTAATTATAATTCGAAGTCGAAAAACTTAAAAATTAGGTTGTATAAAAAGTGAGGCTTATTGCATAAAAAGACATAAATAATAAATAGGTTGATAGATTTGTTTTGTATTATAATTGTTCCAAAAACGAAGCATAGTATGAACCCTCCTTAGACCCACCAGCATGTTGCAGGAAATGCAAATACAAATAGTACACTTATGTTATTATGTCTTATAAGCCAGGTCTTAATTTGCTTCCACTCATCCCTTTCTTTCCTGATAACTATTATATCCTTAAAGATGAAACCTTATATCTCTCACTAAATTTTATTATTAAATAATTATTTTTATATATTATATTTAAAATACCGTATCATGTTAAAATGACTTATTGAATCGATTATATGCAATTTTTAATTTTATTGATGTGAAGTTGCATGCATAAAAAATGATATTTGTTACTAACGGTATGTTTGGTGATTGAGGTTAAATTGCGAAATAAAAATTTAAGTTAATTTAGCTAGAAAAACTATTACTCTCTGTTTTCAAATGTTTCTTTAATTTCTATTTACGTTTTTGTAGATCCCAATGAAAATTTTGTAATCAAATTATTTTAATTGTGAGTTTTTCAAAATTCTGAAACTATATTAATATGTTTTTTATTATAGATCGATGAGAAATCGTAGTCAAAGTTTAACACTAACATTCATAAATTATATTTGAGAAAAACATATATAAACAGAGAAAGTAATATAAAATACTCCCTCCGAATCACTTTAGATGACCCATTTCTTTATTTGGCAAAATAATAACAATTGTCTCATTTTCTTTTGTCTATCCTTTTTTTTTACCTAAATACCCCCACTTTTCCAATTCCCAATACACAACTACCACATTTACAATTAATTTAACCAATTAAAATACCCAACAACCACCTTTTTAATGAACCCCACTCAACCCTTAAAATCCGTGAAATCCCAAATGCGACATCTAAACTGATTCGGAAGGAGTAAGGTTTATGAGTTATGAACAATCTTGTTCAACTCCAAAAATTTTTGTGTCATAAATTTCATTCACATCTTGTGAATCATCATCATCTTACCCAATATATCCTGTTCATAGATGGTCAAGGTCTGAAGAGGGAGGATAGACGGCAACTCATACGCATACAGGAAAGTGCGGTCAAAGGGCCTCAAATATTAAATGGTATTTAGGTCTGTTTTCGAACAACACTTTTTAATTGATTTGTTTGTTAACTATTTTATTTTGAAGTAATATATGCCGATTCATTATATATTTTTAAAAATATTATAAGTAGGCATTGAGAATGATGTAAGTAGATGTTTAGTATATTGAAAGTAGACATTAAGAACATGGTAAGTAAACATTAAGGATAATATAAATAGGTATTAAGAATACGATGAGTAGACATTACTCTTTAATAGGTTGGGCTTGAGATATGTCTCTCAAAGAGACGGTCTCTCAAGAGATTAGCTGCTAATTCTTAAAGTGGAAAAATTTAATCGTATAATAGAATGAAGGATCCCATTTTAAAAGACATCGGAAAAATAAATAGAGTCTTCAATATCATTGCTCCGCCCCTGAAACCAAAAGTCATTTTTGTTCCACCATTTATTCAGTACTAATAACCAAACATCCAATAGTAAAGTTGCGAATATCTAATCTCAAAATCCCATTTACATGAAAGACATTCAATGACATCGACATATGATACACTTAAATCCAATAAAAATCGATTATATTCGATAATGGTCATGGTCATGGTCATGGTCATGGTCATCAGCCCAATATTCCGAAAATATACCCTAAAACTAGTCTCTTTCATATTGGTAATTCGGTCGGTGATGGGTTGTCTTTGTGTGTTCTCCGGCATATGGAAGAGGGTGAAGTTTTTTTGGTTGCATTACTAAGAAAATGACTTAAACAACAAAGTTAATTAAATAACACTACGGAATCCTATGCACTGATGAACAAGTTAACAAAATCTTAGATAATTTTTTTTTTGAAAATTTGCCAAAAATAATCCCAACTATCACCCGTTGGCCAGAAATAATCCCAACTATTGATTATTTATTAATAATCCCAACTATTGATGAAGTTTGCTGAAAACAGTCTCACTCTATTTTCAACCGGCTGTAGCATGTTTTTTTGAGTATTTTTTTTTACCTTTTTTTAATAATCCCAACTATTGATGAAGTTTTACCTAATTTGATGAAGGAAAGTTAAAAAAAAAGGTAAAAAAATTACTCAACAAAACCTGCTATAGCCGGTTGAAAATTGAGTGGGACTGTTTTCAGCAAACTTCATCAATAGTTGGGATTATTAAAAAATAATCAATAGTTGGGATTATTTCTGGCCAATGGTTGATAGTTGAGATTATTCTTGGCAAATTTTCCTTTTTTTTAAAATGACATCTTGGAAACTACATATTCTTATTTGTTCACCCTATGGAAGATATATCAAAACCATGCAACGAAACACAAAAAATTAATTTGACTCTAAGATGTCGAAAATCAATCGGCCCGTCTAATTTGCCCTAAAATCAATGATTAGAGATATTAATGTACTCGTATTATAGAAAAATTCTAATGCAAGAACTAACAATTATGCAAAAATAATCAATAAAAAGTAACATATTAGGAATTAATGTGGTTCACTTAATATGAGAGGTAAGTCCACGCCTACCATAGGATAATAATAAGAGGGAAGTAGAGAAATAAGTATAATTAGCATATTTAATCTAATGTGTGATTAAACTATTTATAACACAGCTTATTAATACGGTTACAAACTTACAGTAAACCATCAAGCAAAAATCAAAGAATGAAAAACGCCTCTATAGGATAAAGTCAAATCGACTTTTTGAACTCCAAAACTAAAGACGACTTGACTTTATCTCCTATTTATCTTATTTTCCACCAACTTTACTAACTCTTTAAATAAGCCACTACAATGATCCCATCAATATACTAGACACATCTTAAATATGTCATCATGCTACAACAACAATCAAAGTGGACCAAAACTTCAACAAGTTGTACACAAAACTTAGATTCAATTGATTTACAAATTTCTTTGTTATCACAAAAATATGTACGTAAGATTACGTATATTCAATTCTCATATTTTTGCTCAGATTAACTAAATATCGGAATTCACTTACCGATATCAGTGTCACTATCATAGTTAGACACACAAGTAAAGAACCATTCCAGTATCCTCCAAAACACAGGGTTTAGGTGGGAGTTTTTCTTTTTTCTAAAAGAGGCGGACATATCATATCCGGTACCCTTAAGGAGAAAGTAAAGAAAAATACGCGCGGTCAAGAAACCCCAGGCCTCAGGTAATACCTGCAACTGATAGGAGTCGAACCCCAAATCTTCATAGTTACATCACCATATTAAAACGATCGTAAATATTTTTAAGATTACAGCAATCGATGAAATGAAAAGCCACAAAAAATCATCCTCATTAACTATAAAAACCGTTACATTGCACTATAATTGTTCCTATGCACAAAGGAACTAACTAAACTACCCTAAAGAAGTTGACTACTAGTCCATAATTAAGGTCAATTCAAGAGGGGCATGCAATTTAATTAGTTGAAGAGACTACTAGGTAGGTGGGGTGAAACGTAACACTTGATGATTAATTTCATTCACAAGTCAAGGGGCATGTCTGTTATTCATCTTTTATCAAGTCAGATAATGGGGGCCATAACCTTATTATTATTCTAAGAACTACTATTAGCTCCCTACTAAAGCAGGCATTTTTGCTATGTGAGCTAATGTGCAAGAGTTTTACACTTTGGACCCACTTATTTCAAAACTTTAAAATCTTGGATTGGACACACAAGCTAACTCGTTAGAGTCATTCTGAACATGTGTAAGATGTCTGATCGCATAATGCCTGGTCTGAAATTTTAATTCATATATATGAGTATTACTGTATTAGAGTATGTAACATATCTTTGAGTGGCAGTCATCAGCTTCAGGTGTCAACCATCAAATTAAGTTGTTGGTTGAATTGTTTCCTTGACATAGTATCAAAGCCTATGATTTCTGATCAACTGAAAACAAGAAAAACTATAGGTCTTTTATTTAAAAACAACATGCGGGTTCGAAAAAAATTGTGTTGCCGTCGAATTAAAAAAAATGGGTTCACCTGTGGGGGAGTGTTGGAAAATAACCCACATGCGATTCCACATCAAAGAATTAAAAAGAGGTTGAATATCATATATACTTGATGGGTTACTCCTTATAATACTAATTGGTTTTAGGATGAAACCTTATCGGACTTGTTTGTAGCCAACTTTACTGTTATGCGATTCTTGTTGTGTACAAACTCAAGAATAAAATTATCATGATATCATAAGCCAACGTGTTAAAATTAAAGGTCAAGGGTTTGAATCTCAATCACCCTTTATTTAAAGTTAAATATGTCCTGCATCCAATCTTCTAGTCCAAAGGCTCTTGTATGAGGGGGCGTATGAGAGTATGTAACATATCTTAGACTTTAACCATCAAGTTACATTTTCACTACAACATAATTTATTTTTAGTGGGATATATTTAGCGACATTCAATTTAAATGTCGCTATTTCAAAATTTTTATAGTGTATAGAGAGGATTTAGTGACATTTATTAGACCCTTTAGCAGCATATTAAAAAGTCACACTAGAGCTTTTAGCGACATATGGTGACATTTCTCACAAATGCCACTATAGACTATAGTGACAATTACATATGCCACTAAACACCAAATTAAATGTCGTTAAATCACTTTATGGTGGAACTTAAAATAAAAATCAATAATTATTACACTAAAAATACGAATTTGTTGCATTTTTTTAATGCCACTAAATCTATTGTCGCAAAAGGCTAAATTTGTTGTAGTGTTTTGATTTAGTTGATTTCCTAACAATTAGTTTATGTTACTTATATTTTGGTTTAATTTATAGACGCCAAAATACTTTTTGAAAAAATATATATTTTTGTTCTATCCTAGTAAGAGATGTTTTTTTCTTCTCCCCATTTGATAGTGACACCAAAATATACATCAACCACGTAGATATATAATTAGTAATAAATACTCTATACCATGCATTAAAAACCAAACTTATTTGAAATAGTTCATAATATATCTTAAGGAAAGGAGATGGGGGGCTAACATATCTTATCTTTTATCCAAGAAGGTGCATGTGATCTATGGTGTCTCATTGTGTTTTCTTATCTTATTCGATCTACTTGAGAATGGCCATGTTTTGATGTATCATTGTACAATTTCAAGCTAAAACAACAATGATCAAATATACGTTCAAATAGATGTGGGCCTTTACTTAGGTGACAATATAGGGAAACTTCGATATTCGATTTAAGCTTTTGGTCGTAGATTAGAATATGTTTTATATATTATTAAATCAACTCAGCTAAATGTTTAAACTAATGATTATAGGCCAGGTTGTAGCGCTATGATTTATAAACGTATGAATCTATGAGTAAATTAACCTATTACATATTCTGATTTTTGTTAAGGAACCAACTCAACCAAAAGCTTAAGCTGATGGTTGAGTTCCCAAAATATGTTATATGCTCTAACACGCCCCCTTTAGAGCATATAACATATTCTGGGACCTCAACCATCAGCTTAAGCTTTTGGTTGAGTTGGTTCCTTAACACAGACTTTCCTCATGCCTGGTGCTAAATATTCCACTTAAATGAGGGGTGGTTGAGATTCGAACCCGTGACCTCTTGTCACGTTGGCTTCTAATACCATGTCAAAGAACCAACTCAACCAAAAGTTTAAGCTGATGGTTGAGACCCCAGAATATGTTATATACTTCTAATAAGAGCTAGTTGGATGTTGTGACTCATTTCAATATAGGTGCCTTTCGGTGTATTAGTGATGTCGAGTATTGATACCGTAGGGTGACGAAAGGAAGATATATGTAAAATCATAATACTATTAGAGCAACTCTAGAAATATGGTGCAAAACTAGAACATGTTAAAATACTAATTTTATCATTTTAGAGTTGCAATCCTATCATAATTTCACTTCAAGTAAATGAAAAGTTGTACAAGGTTGAAGAAAATTAGAAGGTAGATTACTTTATTTTCCTGCAACAAGGCCATACATTATGTTTGCAACAAGTTACTTATCAAGATTTATGCAAACTTCTAGTCTACTTCGGCTAGGAGCAGCAAAGAGACTCTTAAGATATGCGAAGGAAACATTAGGCTTTGATATTCGATTTTAAACCATGATTATTAGTCCAAGAGTAGTTGGATTCATAAATAGTGATTGTGCATGGTATGTTGATGTCTTGATGATACGAGGAGCAACTCAGGCTACACTTATTTTTCAATATCACTTACTATATATCTCTCATAGCATATTCTCATAGTTTCTCTTTCTCATACTTCTCTCAATAATATCCAACAGATTTAAAATGATCACTTTTTATAGTTTTTATGTGATTTATAAAATTATAAGTAAGATCACATACAATTTAAAAGTTATTAATTTCAAAATTAGGCTGATTATATGGATTTGTCTCATGAAGAGACGATCTCATATAAGACTAGTTGTAATCTTAATACGAGTATCATACAATCATACAATACTATAAAAATGATGGAAAATTCCAAGTGTCATCTTCTAAGGAATCTTGAAAAATCATAATTATATCATAAAAAACTATTAAAATGATGGAAAATTCCAAGTGTCAGCTTCTAAGGAATCTTGACAAATGTAATTATTTTAGTGGACAATATTTGTTTACATGACAATATTTAATTTAGAATTTGATTATTTTAAAATTAAAGCTAAATTAGGTATGATATGGAGTATTATTTACTATAATAATTAATATAAATGAACTAAAATTTGATATATTTAATTGAATGAAAAACTGATGTATTCAATAAATAATTTTTTAAAAAAATCAATATGTAATTTTTGCTTTAAAAAAAATCATTTATTCGATAAATTTATTCACGATAGTATATAGCATTCTTTGAAGTTATATTTTTATATATTTCATACTCATAAATTCGTGTATTGCACAAGTTTCTATACTAGTTTATTAATAATTATGATGAATAAAATGAGTTTGTTTTCTAAAAAAATTCTCAAAATAAGCTTTGGAAAATTTTAATCCGCTCAAAATAAGTGTCTATGTGTTTGAGCCTAAGGTCAGCGCTTGTTCGTTTTACAAGCGAACAAGAGAATATCATAGTTTTAAAATGACAGAAAATCAACTACATGTTGTTCACTGATATGAATAGCGAACAAACATTGGCATGTTTTTCCTTGTAAAATAAATGAAATGTTTTTATTTTTGTTCGGTGTTGGTAACAATGATCAAACAGTTTTAATTTTTTTTACCAGTTTATTTATTCGTTGTAACTTACAGCGAATAAATACCTAACTACAACTTTTGCATAAAGACTTATTTTAATAATTAAAATTTTTGGTAGCTCAATTCTTTTGAAAAATAAGCTTATTTTTTCAAAACTTTCTGAATAACTCATACCGACTAGTCCAATGGGCTTGCAAAGCCTTGTTTTATACAGGCCCAACCTTGGAGATCCGTAATGATGAGCACCCGGACATCGTTTTTAAAACATGTGGGCTGTAACTTTTTAACCAAAATTTTCAACATTTCAGCCCACACCAACCACGGTGTTGTATGAGACCGTTTTGTATAAGGCCGTCTTAAAGTGAGATGATCTCAAAACAAAAAACCCATAAGGTTGTATTTGGGAACTAGCATTTCATTTCAAATTAATGATTTCAAGTATGGAATCATGAATGTAGAATTTGAGAATGACAAGGTTAGGGAGGTCATTTTCAAATCCTTGTTTTTAAACCATTTTGATAACAATTGTGGATTTGACTCAAATCCAAATTTGAAATTCTAGTGTTTGCCAAACACTAATTGTGAGTCAAATCTATATTTTCAAATCAAATCCTCATTCCCAAACATAGCATAAATTAAAAGTTTTTATTATCTAGCTATTAACAAATTGTTGTGAGAGACGGTCTCTCCAAGAGACGCATTAGAAATATGGGCTAAATAGCCCAATTTACACAAATTTAGGAGAAAATAAGAATGTTGGTTTCTTGTTTTGAGGTCGTCTCTTTGAAAGACAGTTTCTCACAAAAGTAGCTAGCTATTTAACTTAAGTATGAGCCATGTCTCACGATAAGACCATCTCACGTAAGAATTTGTGATTTTTTTTAATTTTTAAATTTTTTATAATCGAAATTGAAAAATAAGCTTCTCTTCAAAATTAATCTTTAATCTTTTCCATCTCATTTCTTTTTCTAAATTATTTTTGTTCTCTCTTAACGAACCTTGACATGTGTTAGGCTTTCTTTACCAATAATTTTGATGCATTTGACTAAGAACTGTGAGACTGATATTTTATCATTTTGCAGTAAAATTATTATATTGTCTTATCACACTCAAGTACTTCCTCTGTTCCGAAATACTAGTAATATTAGGAATATTGCACTATTTATTTATTTAGTTTGTGATTATGTTTAATTTATAAGTTAAAACATAGTCAAGTGGGATCTCGTTTGATTCATCTCAACACAATGTTTATTAATATCCAAATATATAGCTATTACAAGTACAACACAGTGTTTTATTTGATTTGAAATTTGACATGGGACTATACTGTTTGATTATTTTCGGTTTAAAGAAATTATTAATTAAGTAGATATTTGTATTACATCACTTTTAACTCTCTTTTAATTTCATCAATATAATTAATTCTCGCTCTTTATTTATTATCAATTTCATCAACACAATTCATTCTCTTTAAATAAAAATACTTTTATGGTATGTTTGGGAATGATGATTTCATTTGCAAATATGGATTTGACTTAAAGTTAGTGTTTTGCAATAACAAGAATTTAAATTTGGATTTGATTCAAATCCCTCAAATCCACCAATGTTATAAAAGTAGTTAATTAAAATGAGGATTTGAGAATGACACCCTAATCTTTGTCATTTCAAATCCTTCATTATGATTACATAATTGAAATCCACAATTTAAAATGAAATGTGTGTTTCCAAACGCATCTTTAGTGTTTTTGAAAAAAAAAACAATAAAATAAAAAATTTAGTAGGTGCGAAATATATGATAATTGTAGGTGCAAAGTATTGTGTAAACACAAGTCATTATATTTGGTAATTGTAGGTGCGAAATATTTGTATAAATACATATATTAATTAGAAAAAATTATAAACATATAAGACCGTAGATCAATTTCAAATAATTTAACTAATTTTTATATAATAAATAATTTGCTAGTATATCGACAGTTTGGCCCTAACTCGAAATCCTAGTTACACCCCTGCCCGCTACTATCTCGAGTAAATATCAACTCGAAATCCTGACTTCGTCCCAAATGACTTATGCCTACAGGTTAAAGTCGGGTTTGAATCAATAACAAATCAGATACAAGTCATATTATTACCATATTTTTGGTTAGTTATAGTGCAATATAATTGATTTATATCGGATTACAGTTCAACATCAAATCAAATTTAAATTATTTACGAATCATGACCCGAGTCAACCTACAAATAGAGTGTTGGTTAAGTGATTCTAGTAAGTTTTTTACAGCCTAAATTTGATGTAGTATAACTTGAATTAGCATGCAAAACTAATAATATTTGGAATAAAGTGAAAGTTTATAAGCACCTCATTCTCATTCAACGGTATTTAAGAGGATAATAACAATAGGCTAAAAGTAAAAGTTAACAAGACCATGACTTTTTCTTTTTCTTTTGCTCACTAATATGCCATTTTTTGGGATGTAATTAGTAGATGCTCTTTCATCAAAAGTCACATCATCATCATATCCAGTGTATCTCGTTCATAGAAATCTATGATCAGGGTCTGAGAAGGAAAGAACAATGGCAGACTCTTAACCATAAAGGAGAGTGCGATCAAAGAGTCCCCCAGCTCGAGAACGGTCTTCTAGAGCCGGGGGACTCTTTGATTGCACTTTCCTTTATGGTTATGAACCTGCGATCGTTCTTCCCTCCCCAGACCTAATTATAGTTTTCATCAAAAGTGACCATTATTCATTATTGATCGATCACTTGTATACTTGTATTATACTTGTATTTTTTTTAACTGTTTGTATTTTTACACCACAAAATAATTTAAAGTACATTTTCAATCGTTTATACTCTCTCTTATTCATAGAGAATGGAATATTTGTTTTTTCACACTATCCAATACACTTATTTAATGTTTAATATCTCTTATTATATATAACGAAATATTATAAAAAGTGAATATTACTAATCTTTGCATTGAGACGAATCAAACAACTCACTTGACTATGTTCTAATCTATAGATTAAGAATAAAATACAAATTAATAGTAAGGAATGAATAGCGTCAAAAAACAAATGTCTCATTCCCTATGAATAGGAGGTAGTATTTTTTATAATGCAAATTAAAAATTTCTTATAAATTAATAAGAATAAGTAAATTGATTAATCAGATTGATGAATAGTACTAAGTGAACATAATTGCAACTAAAAAAGAAAGGATGTACCTAGGAATTTTTATCTTTCTAAGTGGTCTTCAATTAATTCTTCTTGTTAATATTCAACATATGCATATATATGAGTCACTGTCTAAGTGGTATTCAATGGTTTCTTAAAAACAGTATATATATATATATATATATATATATATATATATATATATATATATATATATATATATATATATATATATATATATATATATATATATATATATATATATATATATATTCAAATTAATAGAGGTGATTAGAGGTGCTCAAATCCGATTTGATTAGATGGACCCGTTCGAATTGAATTGCGTTTGATCTATATTTGAAGTGAGAAAAATATCTCTGAAAATTGGACCTGTGTCGATTCGGTTTTGTTATGAATGGTGTGACTTGAGTCCACCAAAATAAATCAAGTGTGACTCTTAGGATGGTATCCTATGAGAGTAAGTTAATGGGTAAGTTAAATGTGTGGTTAATATGGTGTTTAAAGTGATTAAATACAATAAGTTATGAAGATATTTAATCAAGACTTAAACACAAGAATTAAGTGGTTCATGAATGGAATTAATGAAAGAGTCCAAGAGTTGCAAAGATGCTTTGAACGAGGAACTAAATCAGAATGAAACAGAAGCTCATAATCAGTCTTGCTCGAACGAGCATATTAAAGCTCGAACGTATGTTAGGAGGCAGCAGGGTTCTTTGGATTCCTCTGTGACAGTTCATTGGACTTTGGAGCTGTTACTTTTCTTTGATAATTCTTTGCATTATACTTCTTAATCCTTGTAGTAAATGTGCTCAACTAATTTATTAGTATAATTTCTCCTATGAAAGGAGTGCTCATGTGCCCATAAAAAATAATCCACAAAATAACCCATAGCCTAAACACTTAACCTCATCTCTTCTCTAATTGTAATTCTCAATTTGTTATAATATAAGAGAGATACTACACCACGGGGGGACGTAGCCAATTTTGGGTGAACCTCCTTAAACATTTGTGTCATTTTATTATTGCATTTTATTCCTACAAACATCGAGTTATATAGTTTGCGTAATTTGTAAACACAAGACTTCACACATTTCGATCTTGGTGGTGTTAGTGGTTGAAACTCGTCGTTCGATCGCTAATACGTCATCGTTTTCAGGTTTCTTACCAAATGCGAATGTGAACCGAACTATTTCTGAAATGTCCGAATTTAAATCGAGCCGACTTCAATGTGACATACGAAATGTGTTGATCTAAATTGACCCATAATTGAAGTTAACCCAAACTGAATATCAGTCAAGCCAATCAATTATCCACGATTCAAAATATGGGTAATCAAACCCAATCATGAATTGTCGGGAATGAAATTTAACTTGTACATTCATCGACCTATAGATAAACAATGTTCGAGAATAATACTTGAATCTAAATGCTAGCAATTTTTTAAAAATTGCAACAGATTTTCACTTAAATTAAATTTGGATGAAACTATGTTTACATAAATAAACTTAACACATTGCCTATAACCTATGTTTTACTGATTTATAATGAGGAGAGTGACACTGACTAATAAAGTAATTCATTATATTACAAACTAAATGAGAAGTTAACCCGTTTTTAAATGATCAAGAACGCCACTCATTTCGAGCCCTTAAATTGTTTGTCGTAAGATGAGAATTTGTGTTTCCAGTCGATCAGAACTGTCGGCTTTGATACCATCACAAATTTATTATCACATAGCAAAACTCACAACACAACAATACAATTGACTGTACACACATTGATAAGATTCTATTCTAGAACTAATTATATTTATAGTAAAAGTACGTACTTAATTTAGCTTATATGTTATTTAATCTCTCGTCAAATCTTTAATGTGGGATCAATATGAATTATATGTTCATAGTTTTTTTCTAATAAATCTAATTAGAAAAAAATACGTATTCCGACCAAGACAGAATCCAATGTTGGACCAAAGTCCAATATTGGGCTTCATCATCATCATCATCATACCCAGTGTTCCCGCACATAGATTTACTTCCAATATTGGGCTTATATGTAAATATTTATATGTCATTATAATTAATTAAGATTGTCTTTAGGCCCAATTTAAAGCGATCTAATTAAAAGTTAAAAGGTTTGGGCTTAAATGTATCAATAGGTTGTGAGCCTTAAATGTGTAGAGACTCATTTTATGACTGGGTTCAATGATAGGCTGAATACTAGTCACATGTTATTATATATATATATATATATATATATATATATATATATATATATATATATATATATATATATATATATATATATATATATATATATATATATATATATATATATATATATATATATATATATATATATATATATATATATATATATATATATATATATATATATATATATATATATATATATATATATATATATATATATATATATATATATATATATATATATATATATATATATATATATATATATATATATATATATATATATATAAGTTATGGTCCCTAGGTTACATATATTCCTTTTCTCCTGACATCCCATTATCAGAGAGAATTAAGAGTGATAACATTAAGGGTCTTCACTTGAGGGAATACGTGTTAATCTAGAAGATCCATACTCTCTCTCTCATTTTCAAGATTGTCTACCGTGCTATGGAATCAGGTATTCACTATTTTTTCTTTTAGTTTGTTCTTCTAATTCAACATAATCGATCCTATTTGTTAGTAATGATATACACCATTTTTTTGTCCCATCATCCAATTTTTGATTGGCATTGCCATTGATATAATAGTAATAGGAATAGGATTGGCAAAATTTGGAAGTAATACATAGATAAAGCCATAAAGGTAGCCAAATGTTGACCTTATTATTGACTAATTCCATGTAAGTTTACACTTGTTAGTCCTTGGCAAAATTTCAAGAGTCGAACACCTTATTTATAAACACCAAACTTTGATCCTTTGTGTTTGTATATCCCACCGTTTAAATTTATCTGCTTAGCACTACCATCCATCTTCTCATCGTCAATACAATCCAACAAGAATTTAATGTTTCTGATAAAGTGATATATATCTGATTGCTGTAGTATTTTCTGTTAAATTCTTATTATTTTCCATTTAATTCACCATTTTGACGGTTTCACCCCTATTAGTGTTAGTTGTTGTCTTTATAATTTGCCCTAAATCATTTTTATGCTCTCAAATGTTTAGTTTACCATTTTGACGTTCAATTTACCGTTTAATTTATCAAAGCTCTCTAATGTTGTGATGATTTTGTTTTCATTCAAATTGTTGTCTTTATAATTTACCCTAGTTAATTACATATGTATTAGTACTTGAAATGCACCTTTTGAACTTTAAATCTTAGTTAAATACATTAAGTGAACATTATGGCTATGTTATAGCAGTGCTTAAGGCACCTTAGTCAAAAAGGCTAACGATTCGAATGAAAAAAAATTTTTTTTTTTTGAATAATATCTGATTCATTAATAAAGAGTCATACGACATCTACATCAGAGATAAAAATTAGCAAGTACATAGCAATTAAAACCAAATATAATTCAAAAATAACAAAACTACGATCGTTGTGTATGAGATCTGACAATTCTGAATATCCTCTTCCACATCGCTGTTTGATACAGCCTTCTACGAGGGGGTCTTTCGATCTGTTGTAGTCTTGAGATAGAATTGAATTTGATGTAGTTGATGATACTTGCAATTTTGGTGTCTGCTGCATCATCGCATTAATCTCTACTAATAAATCAACTAATGACCAAAATTCATAACTCCAAACTCTCACAAGGAGAGACTTTAAAACCCAATATATGGGTAGAATCAACCCAATGAATGGGTAGAACAACTCTCTTACAAGGAGAGGACAAAAATTTATTCTAATCATATTAAAAAAACTTAAAAAGAAGAAATTAGGGGCTTACCATCAATCTTTAAAGATTGATGATAGCCCCAAACTCACTATAGATATTAGGGCTTTTTTTGGAGAGAGAAGAGAGGAAAAAAATGGGGGGCGGCTAGGGTTTCCCTTATCCATTTAACTACTTAAAAATTAATATTCGAATGAAAATATTGTTACAACATTTGAAAGCGTTGATGAATTAAACGTCAAAATGGTGAATTAAATATTTGAGAGCATAAACATGATTTAAGGAAAATTATAAAGACAACAACCAACACTTAATAAGGGTAGAAACATCAAATGGTAAATTAAACGGAAATTAATAAGAACTTAACGGAAAATACTACGGCAGTTAGATAAGGCATAAATTGGATGCTATCAGTTGGAAAAATCTTTAAAAGTGCTACCACAGACGTTTCATGAAAGTTCGATATTATCATGTAGAATTTTTCAAATTTTTTTAACATAGTGACATTTAAAATTCAAATTTCTTTTAGTTGTATTGTATATGATAACATTAATTAATAGTTACTTTAAAAGAGGAGTCGGCCTATTTAGAAGTTAGAATGTCAAACATACATCATAGTAATTTTGATTAGAAATGCAAATATTCTTTCCAACAATAAAATTGAACATTGACTTTTTAAGCTGGTTGAATTTGCACTATAAAATTCTCCTAATAGATACTCATAATTTAATTAATTGACTAGCTAGCTATATTGACATTTTATAAGTTAAATGTTAAATGATTTAAAATTAATAGAATCATTAAATGTCCATGTATAATTCAATATCAAATGCTTGTCAAGTAAATTTATTTGATCAAAAGGATTAAAGAGCCTAATGAGAAAGACAAAGAGTAGTTGGAACTTGATCATCATAAAAATAAGAATCAAATGGAAATATGAATATATTTCTTTACAATTACAAATTACATTTTTCATTTTTACTAGTGAAATTAAGCTCCACTACTTACAATTTCACTAATTTTCTTATTACATCTAATATAATTAATCATACATTGTCCTATAGAAAATAAAACTTCCTCCTCAAGCATATCCTTCCAAATACAAGATCAAACACCTCCAAATTGAAAAGAAATAAAGGTAAAAATATAAAAGAAAACATCAAGGGAATCTTGCAATACAAGTAATTGCTTTTTTAATTTACTTTTAAACTCATTCTTTTTCTGGTATGAGTTATCGTTTTCCTTCCCTCTCAGACCCTGATCATAGTTTTCCTATTAACGGGATAGACGGAGTATGATGATGGTTTTACAAATAAGCACAAAAATAAACTATTTTGTTTATTTCTTAACAAACTAATTACTTCAATTTTTTAAATGCAGTATTGTGCAAGATACTTACTCATGCCAAAAAAAAAAAAAAAAAAAAAAAAAAAAAAAAAAAACTTCATTATTGTTACATATCAACAAAACAAGGAGGATTCCCAAGCAAAGGAACTTGAGCGGAAGGATTAGCACCACCACCCTTAAATCCTACCATAACATCACACCTTACATAAACCCTATTATGTCCACTTCTAAACCACCCTGCTTTATACTTTACTCTCCCTACTAACACCCAACTCAATCCCACCACCCCATAAGCCTCGTCCGCCGCCAACCCTTGCAACACCTCTGGTGGAACCGCCACCGCCGGACCACCACCAATCACCGGAGACATCATAATCGTGCTCCGTTTACGATGGTGTAGTGGCGATAGTGAAATCGGAGGGGTGATCGGGTGGTTGTGGTAGTGCACCGCCACGGCAAGGCGGTCGTAATAGAGTGAAGTTCTCTTGTTTGAGTTCCGGGAGAGGATGGTGAGTTGGATCAACGCCGCCACATATGGTGGCGTGGAGGTGGTGTTGAGGGAGTACACGGCGGCTGAGATGGCGGTGAAGTGGGGTTTTGACGGACGGTAGAGAAGCCATAGGATTAGGGCGGTTAGTCCTATGAGGAGTAAGAGAGTGGTGATCACGGCGAAAAATTGACGGCGTCGGTCATCACCATCGTCATAATAGCGGTTGTCATCACCACGGGGCCGCGAAGGAGGATGAGGCTTAGGCGGAGGGGAGTTGGGGACGAAAATTGGTTGAGGTGGTTGTAAGGGTTGTTGAGGGGGGAGAACAATCGGCGGTGGTAGTGGAGGGGTGGCGGTTGGGGTGGGATGTTTTTTCGACGGCTGGCGGGACCCGGGTGAGAATAAGGGTTTTGGTGGTTGGAGTGGTTGTTGCGGGGTGGCGGGAGGCTGATATGCTTGGCTTCCGGGAGGTGGGTAAGGCATCTGATGATCGAATCCGCCCTGGTCGTGGTGGTCATTGTCGTCGTCATCGTCGTCATCCATCTTAGGTAGGTGGTGGTGGTGGGGTGGCTCTTCTCCTTGGTACATGGGGGTATGAAAAATTAGTTAGAAGTGAGGTAGAATAAGAGAAAGGAATGATTAGTAAAGAAAGTAGGGAGAAGCTTACATACTAAAGAAGTGTAAGTGTAAGTAATATGGTGAGGTGTGTAAGTGTGCATGTAACTCAAGTTGGCATCTACTTTATACTTCTACGTGGAAAAATTAGGTAATCTATGTTTGCTTTGTAGCAAAATATTTTACTCTCACGCTTTTTAGCATTTAATTCAGCATATGCCCTCTAGGACTAAACTACATACACCTATCCATTGAAAAAAAAAATTAAAATAAAAATATACTGTCACTGCAAGATAATTTGCTTTTAGTGAGGTATATATTTGACAACATTTAATTTAAATGTCGCTATTTTAAATTTCTTATAGTGTATGTAGAGGATTTAGTGACGTTTATTAGACCCTTTAGCAGTATAATAAAAAGTCACACTAAGGCTTTTAGCGACATAGGATCTAGTGACATTTCTAACAAATGTCACTATATACTATAGTGACAAGTACATATGTCACTAAAGACCAAATAAAGTGTCGTTAAATCTCTTTATTGAGGAACTTAAAATAAAAATCAATAATTATTACATTAAAAATATGAATCTGTGGCATTTTTTTAAAGCCACTAAATTCAATGTCGCAAAAAGTTAAATTTGCTGTAGTGCGTACTGATTGTAATAGATGCAGGATGAATATTCATTCGGATCATCGAATTATTTAAGAGTCGGGTTAATATTAGATTTTGTGTTTGTCTATATTTTTTTACCTCATTATAAATCTGAGCAAAGTCGAATTCGGTTATACAAAGTCTTTAAGTATATGTCGGATGAGCTTTGTTTGGTGATATTAACTATTGGTCATTAAACAAAAACTATTAAGATTAGAAATTATGAAATATTTATTACACCGATTGATGAGGCATGATTTGGTGAGCTATTATGAGTACCGGGTTTGAGTTTGACACAGATAAATTTCAATTTAATTTAATTTTTAAATGTGATATAATTAACATTTAAATAATTAGAATTTAAAATCTATTCAAATTTGTATAAGAAATTGATTTATTTATATCTTTATCATCAAGTAATCTGACTGTCTAAGCTACCACGTGATGTTACTCTAAATGGTATCCTAACATGTAACATTTACCTAAATGCAAAGATGAAGTATAGATTATTCAGAAAATTGTCAAAAAAATGCTAAAAGAAAATAAAACTTTCATGTCAAAAAAAATTTAATATTTTTTTCCATCTTAACTATTTAATAAAAAATTCTTTGTGAAAGAACCTATAGATTATATAACATATTTTGGAATTTTAATTATAAGATTAAACTTATGGTTGAGGCTCCAAAATATTTTATATTCTCTAATAAAGTAAAATATTTCATAATTAATATTGAATGTTCATTGTTGAGCACATGCGAGTTGTCTGACATCACATCAGAGAAAGAAAAAAGTGTATCTGTATAAACCTGATGAGTTATATGAATTGTCTGACCATGAGTTTAATCAATTGGTTTTAGTAGTGAATCTCTTTTGACCTTCTAAGTGGGGTTTACTCTTCTCCTTGTGTTGAGTTGTCCTTGCCCTATTCTTAAATTCTAACAGTTTCATATGAGTTTTATTAGCACTAATTTTTTATTATCAGAATTAAAACTATTAAGATTAAATTAGTACGTTGACAAGCATATTAAAAGCAAATAAGCCATAAAAAGTTAATAGAAGGGAAAATTATATTTATCCAATTTCTTTTTTAATTAGTACTCAGTAATTAAAATTAAAAGCATTGTTATAAGCTATGATATTTTGGTCTAGGATTAAGATAAACATTTTTTCCTCTTTATTTTGGAAGAATTTGACAAGGATTTGAAAGTGTGAGGTGAGTGTTGAAACCTTTGCAAAAGTGATGGGTGGTAGGTCTAGATTCCAATTTAAAGGAGCAAAAAATTTACATAATAAGGAACAATTCTCCTAAGCACATAGCTTTATCAAGAAAAACATGTAGTATTAGTTGTTAATAAACACTTAATCTTGAGAAGAGAATATATGCTTGGACACTTACTTGATTATGATCCCTACTTTTTCTCTATTTAGTTTATTTTTTTAAAAAAAAAATAAAATCTATCATTTGAAAATATTAACTTTTCTTAATTTTCGTGAAATTTTTTTATAGATATATCAAATAGAGACGGAAGAAGTACTAAAGTATTAGCATCCTATAAGAGTGGAGGGCGGGCATTCAAATTGACTATGCTTGAATGCGCAAGGAAGATTGAAGCTTGTGCTTGGATTGTAAGGTGGTGCTGAGAACGAAAATGTCAACTCAATATCGATTGTTAGTGCTAGTTTTCATAACGATGAAGAAAGTTATGGAGAATAAGATAGAATTTAGGCGAAGGACCTTGGGGGATAAACTGAAAGGGAAGATAACATCAACTCAACATTGTCAAGTAAGATCAACTTAGATATTTAGAGTCGGTTATCCTGAGTAGTGAGAAGATAGGGGATGTGAATGATGTAACTCATTGAATACAAGTGGGTTGACGTAGAAGGAGAGCGGTCTCTAGGTTGTTTTGTGATAAGACTTTACCGAAAAGAATAAAAGGTAAATTCTACCTAGTTGTAATTAGGCAACACTAGTTGCATTTGACGAAATGTTGACCAGTTAAAAGTTCCTTTGAACAAAAGATGGACGTAGTAGAGATGCGAATGTTGAAGTGGATGTGTAGACACACAAGAGTGGATAGAATTAGGAACAAAAAAGTTGAAAGAGATGTTTAGAGTTGCACGTTTATCGGCCAAGCTATGCGAAAACGGATTAAGCTGGATAAGACATGTGAAAATAAAGACTATTGACACAGCCATGAAAATCGTGGAGAGCCTCATAGTAAAGGCTTAGAGCCTCACAGATTAACATAGTTTTGACTTTGATCTGGATAAAAACTCTAAATTGAACTTAGATCTATTATACTCAAAATTTGCTCAGACTTAGACTCAGACTCTTAGACTTCCGAAGAAACCATATTATAATTATAAAAATTGGAGACTCAAATTCATTTTACAATATGCAATCAAATACAACTTAGTGCCTTGAATGGGTCACTATTCACCTAAATTCTACCTAATAACAAGATGCAAAATCAATATGCAATCAAGTCGAATTCAAATTGAATTGTCATTTCTTCTCGAACTTCGAGTTATACAAGTTTGACAATAAAAGTAATGAATGCGATAATCCAAGTAATTATTAAAGCACTTTACCTTAACGTGATATTTAAGTGACAACGTAGTTAAACTTGATTATGGCCAGTTTTCGGCCATAATGTCGATTGTCGAATACGGGGTACTCAGTTATAAACACCCCAATTTTATAGGACGAAACCGCCATTGTCATTAACCGCTAAATAAATAAATGTAATGGAAGTATAAAAGTGTATATAGTATAAGTAGAAGCTCAAGAAGATAATATATGCTTAAGATAAAGCAATCTCAATTATGAGCTAACATAATCTAAATATTACAAGTATGTTCCTAAGTTCCTACATGTATCCACAACTTGAACTTCCTCAGTCTACAGAATTTGGCTTCTTCCTTTTCTTTTCTTCGAGAGGATATACAACAAACTTTTAAGTCTATAGTTTATCATTTGCAATCACCCGATTCATTCGGACTTTGTCGGACAAATTGTCCTTTCACCCTAGGCCGTTGCTCCGCCAATCTTTTCCTGCTTTGATATCGAACCTACATATACAATCAAATCATCGGTGAGGAATCATAATCCCATTAGGGTGTTTGGAATTCGGATGTCAACTGTTAGCTTGTTTGATCGATTGAAAATGTTGGCAGTTTTTGTTGCAAGTTGGATAAGTCGGTTTGTTTAGCAGAAGTTTGATAAAATTAAGTCGTTGACTGTTTATTAGAGAAAAAGTAAGCCACGCCATGCCAATGAAAAAAACTAACGAAACTAGCTTTTTTGACAAGACATTTCCAAACATTTTTTTATGGATTTCTGACTAACACGCGAAAAGCTAACAAAAAAAGTCATTTACCAAACGTAACACGTTATGCAACTAGAACATGGAGATGAATAAGGTATAACATTTTCAGCAACATTCTACTCCAAAGACATTCGAAAAATAAGCAAGAGTCGGCGGAATTTTGTGTACCTTTTTCTCAAAGCATCGATCTTTTCGTTTCTGTCGGAACTTAGCAAGAGCTGCTTCCCGTTCAGCAGAGTGAATACCCATTGTCGACTTGAATTGATCACGGGTTATTTGTTTGCAGCTTTCACTCTCGACAACAGAACTCATTCCCTTCGTGCCCGAAGAAGTCGCATTAACATCAGTAATCTCCGATGCACTTCCATGCGCACCTTTTTTATAGTAACTTCCAAAATGATTACTCTGCGTACCGCTGGAACCCGGATCCACGACTTGTGAGCTGCTCTGCCCATGTTGCTCGACAGAATCCGTCGTTTTGAGCTCATCTCCTGCTTGGCCACACCCTTGAATTGAGCTATTAGTCCCTGGATCGGAATATAGCGAAGGACTTGTCGTCAGAAAAGGCGGTTCCTCTCTATGCAGGGACGAACTCGGGCTTCTTGCGGTTGGGCCTTTCTGTGAGCTACACGCGGGTTGGATTACAGTACCACAACTAGGCCATCTACCGCTGTCAAAGGTGAGTCCCGTCAGCGGAACAAACCCAATGTGATGCAGTGTATGAGGTTTGTTGTCCCCACT
Source organism: Amaranthus palmeri (assembly GCA_019776075.1). NCBI lineage: Eukaryota > Viridiplantae > Streptophyta > Magnoliopsida > Caryophyllales > Amaranthaceae > Amaranthus > Amaranthus palmeri. The sequence continues at coordinate 396,053 of JAAKBH010000044.1, forward strand.
GTTACTAGACGGCATTGGCCATGATGAAGAATCAATCACACCTTTGATTGTCGGGATTTCAACATCCGATGCTGCAAATGATGTCCGAGGTTTCTTGTTGCTAGTATACCATGAGAAGGCCGAAGCATTCGAATGATTTAGTATAGGCCTCTCGTAAGCTTCTTTGTTTTGCGAGTCAAGGGGCCTTTTTAACGAAAGCTCGAGCTCAGGAGTGGAATTCTGCCCGTTCTGCTCTTTTAAGACACTAGATTTCCCCGCTATGCTTTTTGGTTTATAATCTATTTTTCCTATAAAATCAACGGCTTCTATAGAAGACACCGGATGTTCACAGGTAATATTATTATCTCTATATGATTGATTTCTTATACCGTCATTTGCATCATCCGTTGCGATACCAGTAGAGTATCGATCTTCTTCAACTCTACATGCAGTCGAAACATTAATATCTTTTGAAGTTTCAACAGCAAACCCAAAATTCTCCGTTCTGCCTGCAACAAAATGACAATAATGTTATAGGAAAAAAAAAGTGTCCTATATCGACTATAATCGTCATCACTTTCAAAATGATAGGCCACAATTTGAACTAAATGAGTCGACTATCGATATTTTGCACATACCTTCGAAGAGACAGCTAGCCAAGGGCGTTTCCCCCTCTACCTTGATGTGTTTAGCTTGATGCTTCCCTTCTTTGCAACCGAGTCCAGTTTCTTCCTCGAGTTTCCTTTGTGAGAGACCCTGTAAATTATCCATGCATATACTCTCAGCTTCGACATAACGTGTTGTAAAAGAGTTCTATATATGTACTAAACAGTGCATTCTCAATATAAATATTGTGAAGCCACCTGAGATTAAACTGAAATTCTGTACGGCAGAAGTGTTGCTCGGATTCAGATTCTCTACGGCCCCACTCACATATCAACGGGTCTTACAGATTCCATGTAGCTCGACTCAAATACATGTTTTCAAGTGTCGAACTCAACTATTTAATAAAAAAAGCCATGTACTTGATAAGAGTGAAGGCCGAAGAGTCGGTATATAACCCAACTATCCATGCCAAGATGTTGAAGATCCAACACAAATGAAATGAAAAATCCAAGTAACATATATAAAGATTACAAAACAGAAATGGTGTTCATAAAAAATTTGCAAATATGTTAATTGCATTGAAGTTATAACCACACGAACAAAAACTAAAATTAGAGGTGTTTATTCGAGTCGTCGGGTTGATTCGAGCCACATGTTTTGGGTAGGTAAAAAATTGGGTCATGTGTCCACATTGATTTTTACATAATTTTATATTTATTTTGTAATCAAGTCAAGTCGGGTTCGATTACAACTTACAAGGTAAGATAAATATCGGGTCATCAAGTCTGTTTTGAACACTTCTAACTAAAATAGCGATAAATAGCATAGAAACCGTATCATGATACTCACTTGGACATCAGCAGCTCGACTTGTATTACTGGACGAGACATTGTCATCGGAGAGATTGACTCGATTATTCTCCACTGCCTCGGTCTTATGTTGTCCAGCAATTTCCTTTTGCGGAATATATCCAGCATTGTTCTGTGAACCAGGATCAGCATTAGTTGGCTTGTTGAAACCAAAACCGGAGACAAAAAAAGAAGATGAAAAAAATAGCACGAGAAAATACAGCAAGTCTCTTCCAGACATGGCGCCACAGGTTTTTCAGTTCATTTTTTCTGACGGGCTTTATAAGAAAGTCCGCTGCACCCTTTAATATGCACTTTAACACCAAACTAATTGAATCTTGTGACGACATAACTGCATCATTTAAAACAAGTTAAAATGGCTGAGATGGAAATAAAGATTAATAAGAACAAACGAAATCGATTCAGCTCATAAAACACACCTATAACAGGAATATCTTTGCAATTATCATGCTCCATAATTAATGTAAGAAGTGCATATCCAGATATTGACGGTAAATCCAGTTCGGTCAATATGAGATCTATGTTATTGTGGTGGCGCTTAAGGACTTCCCATGCCTTCAATCCGTCAGATATAGCCGCAACTGTCAAGCCAACATAAGATTAGTGGAAATCTTAAGATCTTAGAAAAAATTGAATAGGTGCAACCCATAGCACAAAAATGGTAACGTGAGTGATGCAATTATCGTAGCAGAAAATACAGGCCGATAGTGTATGCTATTCCTTGTAACAACCCAAAATGCGGTTCTTTTACACCTTTGCAACGCAAAAAATATCGGTTTGTTTTTTTATCCTTTAACAACGCAGCCGATGCGATGCTCACTTTTTCACTATGGCGCAACCAGAAATTTATCTTATATGTCTATTCATACAAGTTTTCACTATGCGAGTTTTTCACTATGACGCAACAAGAAAATTTAATTCCATGGAAGTAGACGCACTAGTATCAAGCGCACTTACGTCAGATTTTCCCTAGAAAAATACATATAATATTATTCTCATTACCATCATTTTTCACATGTTAACAAGCATATGCCCTTACCTTCTAACAAAAATTGACGCTACTCAAACAAGCAAGCAAGCGAATTGAGATGCTAATTAACATTGACATGCAAGTAAATACACAACTCTGAAAAGAATCCCTATATCCCTTATTTTCCCCAAATAACCACATAATTCCTCTGGTACACCGAAATACCCATGATATGCAATATTTAGCGTATCAATGTAAGTACTTAGTAATTTGGCAAACTCCGGAAACTATTTCTTAAACCCAAGATCAGCCATCAACAACTTCATTGGAGAAAATGAACTACCACATCGAGTCATCGGCATAAAGGCCACTATTAAGTAAAAGATTTTGAAAAAGACATGTCTACAACGTTGTGTCTAACCATTCTCATGAACGAATAGATTCTTGCAAAAACAATCCAAAAAAGAAGGGAAAGAAAATGAATTAATTGTATATATTTGCAGCGTAAGTCTAAAATGAACTTAGGCCACACAACTCTCCACTCTACTTAATCACACTCTCTAACTCACAATCCTTAAAATTTAAGGTTGGTGCATACTATTTAATTTGCACCAAGTGTAGGAAATAAGAATAAAACAAAAGATAGAATATTTATAAGGAATATTATCTTGTTATTTTGAAATATCTTTTATTATATATGAAGTTAAGATCTTTTTATGTTTTCTTATATTTAGAATATTAAAGTCTTTTGGTTTCCTATTCTTTAGGTTTAGCTTCATATTTTGTTATTGTTATTTCCTTATTTAAGTCCTAATCACGTGTATAAATAGGAAGGTTGTCTTTCATTATTATTCAAAACAAACCAAGTATTCAAAACTCAAAACCCTAATCTCTACTTAATTATTCCGCATTATTACTTTCTTCACCAAGTCCATACAAGACAACTCATATATGCAAACTTTTTAATTTAGCGAAAATAGCCAACAAAAAAATTTTAAATAATAAGTTTCCTCTTTTGCATTTGAGCAAAATGGCAACAGATGATTGAGAACTCTCAAATAACCACATTCCATTGACGGTCCGTTTGGTAGGTGGTATTAAGCGGTGATAATGGGAATAAAAATTAAGGTAATTTTGGTTGAAAAATCTCTTGATGACCATGCTTGTCTAACTTCAATCATATTAATTTCTTCATAAAATTATATTCCAATGCACTACCCTTAAGAGAGGTGGTATCGGGTAGTAATGGAAATTTGTAAACAAAAAACTTGGTTGTGATCAAAGTTTAATCGCCATGGAATGACATGGAGCTTTTGATGAAATTTTACACTATATTATCATTCCCATTACCACCATTTAGTACCACTAGTCAAACGAGCCGTTTGGAACAAGTCACTAAAAATCAGTCAAACTTAATTGTCTGGTTCCTTCTCTTTTTCAAACAATAAGCTAATCACAAAATCTTCCTAGAATTAGCAATTAAGAGCTTTAAAACAGAGAGAACAAAATTAAGAACAAGCAGACATTTGTGTATGAACACTAAAAGAAGTCACCAAACAGTCCAAATATCTTGAAATTACACTAACACAAAAACTAACAAATCAAGACACTAACCCAAGAAAGGAAGGGGAATCGATCTCCCTGTAGTTCCTGAGAATCAAACCCCTATCCCAAAGGTTCAACAAGATCAATTACAAAATACAATCACTAATACTTGTGAGAGACGATCTCTAATTGGGCGGCCCATAAATGACAATGTAGAGTAAGTTACTTGGGGCATTAATGATATTGTAAGTAGGCATTCAAAGATATTATAAGTATTGCACGCTTATTTGATGGTATGAAGGATATTATAAGTAGGCATTAAGAATATAGTAAGTAAGCGGTAAGGATCATGTAAATAGGCATCAAGGATATTGTGAATAGGCTGAGCCGAGCCTGAGAGACGTCTTTCAAAGAGACGCTTGTACAATAAATCAATTTCACATACCTCCTAGGAATCAAGTTAGAATAATTGATCAATGCTATACTTCTAATCAATTTCAACAAACAACCCAAATTTCTCACCAAATTAACCATTTCAAGTTTTCAACAAACCCAATCAACATAATCTCATTAACCCACAACCCTAATTTTCAAAAATTGACATTAAAACACATCAAAATACAATCAATCCATGAAATCCAACACACCAATCAAAACCAAATTCACTGAAAATGAAAAAAGATTTCATCTTTACCTTTGTAATTACATTTGCGAAGAAGGGCACCAATAATTTGCCTAGTAGAATCATCAGCTTCAACAAGAAGAACCCTAAGAACCGTTTTTGGTAAAAGATTCTCCCATTTCTCCTGATTTTCTATTTCCTCCACTTCATCTTCATCCTCAACCTCCAAAACCACAGCTTCCATACCTTCCATTTGACCCATTAAAACCCAAAATCACAAAATAATCAAAAAGATTAAGACTTTAACCACCCCCTCTATCTTCCACAAAATACCCACAAAATAAAACTAAAAATTCTTCATTCTTCATCCTAATTTAATCTCTAATTTCTCACTTTTTCTATAAGAAAAACCCCACTATGACCCATATCAAAAAGAAAAATCCTATCTTTTTCTCAAAATATCTAGTGGGTAAGATTGATTTGGGGTAATGGATGATGTAATGGAGTAAAATAATATGAATAATTGAAGATCACTTGTTTATTTTGTGTGATTGAAGAGGTTTATGGTTGCTTTAAAGAAAAAAAAGAAACAAGGTTTAATAGTTTAGAAATACCCAAAGTTGAAAATAAGATGATCTTTAGATTAGAGCCGCAAATGCCGCAGAAAATATCTGGTGAGTAGAGAGGGAAAGTAGAGAGAGAAAGTAGGAGAGAGGAATCAAAATAGGGGCCGCCATTGGTTTCTGGTTGGTTCATGCTGAGTTGTCATAATTGTGATCACTAATTTGATTTCAATTGCACATCATCCTCTTTCCATATTCTAACTTAAATTGTGTCATTATGTCACACCAAATACTGCATATGTCTGTCTTAACCAGAGGTGTTTAAAACAGACTTGATGATCCGATAGATACTCGATTTATAACCGAATTCGATCTGACTCAACTTAAAAATAGATCTACAATTATGTAAAAATCAATGAGAATACAAAACCCGATTTTGAACTGATGTGAACACAAAATGGATCTATCTCAACTACAATTATGTAAAAATCAATGTGAGCATCCTCTAATCTCAACTTATATTACTTTTTTATTTTAATTTATCTTATCAATTTTAAATTTTTTTTGATAAACGATTTTCTATTAGCACAAAACAAATAACTTTATAAACAGGGTAAAAATCCAAATATCTAAGTTTCTCCCTATCAACTGTATCAATATGAAGGTAGGACCCACTTTCTAAGAAAAGTTTCCCCACCTCACTCTTTATGAACACGAGAAAAGCCGTGATATCTCAAAAAAACCACACAGGACATTACAAGAATTTGGCTAAAGAAACTTTTTTAATAATGGTTTTATTAGTATTTTTCTTTTAATCTCATTCACAGCTTGTACTTATTGCGGTTTATTAGTTGCACCCAAATCCAAATTATAGCATTGTTCATTATTCTAGGTATTTTACATATTACATTTATTATAAGAGAAAGATATAGTCATGTGAGATATTATTTGATTTGTTTCGTCGCGAATTTTCATAATATTAAATTTTTATAATGTTTTGTGTATAACTTTATATAAAAACAATTCGAGAAATGCATCAAACTGTGTAAAAATTGTCTGGGAGCGAGCAAGTAAAAAAATAGAGGAAGTATTTTTTTCTCTCTTAACCACTCACTTATGATTTATATCCTTCACTTAGGGTTTTGTGTTATTCTCAAACCTAATATCATTTTCCTCTAAATTTTACTTACTAGTACTTTGCAATTGAGGAAAAAATGAGAAGGAACGAGGAAGTATCTTTAACTAACTAGAGAAGGATTAATGAGGAAATTCTAGTTAAGTTTTCTTTTTTTTTTATAGTAAAAATTCTAGTTAAGTTTAGGTTGTGTTTAACAATAATTATTAATTTTAATCATGAAATTATAAATAAAAAATTGATAATGATAAGTTTTGAAAAGTTATTCTCAATTTTTTTTGAATAAAAATTTTTTTGTAAAAAAAATTTACATTTTCTTTTTCATGGTTTATCTCATTCAATTTGTAGTGCATGTTCAAATTTACCAAATTTAGTTGTTATTCTAACTTTTGGGTTTTATCAAATTAATTTTTCAAATTTATCATCCAATTAGCTACTTTTATTATATAACCTCCTATTCAACTTAAATATTTCATCTTTTTTTGGCACTATTCACTCATCACTCTTGATTTGTATTTTACTCTTAATCAATAAGTTAAAACATAGTCATGTGGGATCTTGTTTGATTCGTCTCAATATAAGGATTATTAATATTAAATTTTTATAATTTTTAATTAAGAATAATTTGAGAAATTAAAAGTTAAAATGTTGCCTCGACAAGTGTAAAAAACTAAATGAGATATTTAAGCTGAATAGGAGAGATTATAATACTTCATATTCTACTATAGGGGTTGCTCCTATCTCCAGAAAAATGCGGGAAAGAAGATTGAGATGGTTCGGACATGTGAAGAGAAGACTTTCGACGCCCCTGTGAGGAGAGTCGAAAGCATTATAGTGGAGGGTAAGAGGAGTCGAGATAGACCCAAGAAGACTTGGGAGGAGCAAATAAGAGTAGACTTATGTGAGTTGAAACTCTCTGAGGACCTGACTAGGGATATAAGTAGTTGGAGGCGTCATATCCAAGTTTTAGACTTTGACTTCTCCCCTTAGAGTCAGTTACGGCGTCCGTGTTTTCTTGTATGCTTGGTCCCTTGTGTGTCTTGTCTTCTATCTCAGTTTTTTTGTTTTACATGCGTCCTGGATCTACTATGCGTTTCGCCACCTCAGGTAGAAGGTACGTATCTCTTTTTCTGGAGCCAGGGGACTCCTTTTTTGGCCGTGCTCTTCTTTACGGGTATGAGTTGCCGCCGTCTTTCCCTCCCCGAACCCTGTCCATAGTTTTCTATGAGCGGGATATACTGGGTAGGATGATGATGATTCTACTATAGCTTATTCAAAAATCAAAATCCTACCTTATTCATTAATAAGAATTTTTAAAACCTTCACATTGAATTAAATAATATATGAAAATATTTTAATTTATAAATATAAATTAAAAATTAATCACAAATTTTTTTAAAAAAAAAATTAATTAAATTTATAAGTATTTTGAAGGAGGAAGATAAGCAAGTTCCAGAATATATGCCGCCTAGGCTCTTAGCTTGTCACGCCCTGATGCCTACAGCTTGCTCTGTTACGGTTACTACTCCAACACATTTTAAATTTTTTCTGGTATTGGAAGAATCACATACAATAGACACGTGTCATGCAGTTAGGTACCTTGGATCAAGATATTTTTCTCTCTCTAAATTGGGTAAAAAAATTCCTAATAAGATTGCGACACGTGTTCAGCTGTTGTTGTATCTTTTGATATGTGGTTCTCATTTAGTTTCCCCTGTCGCCTGTCATGTAATCCATTTACACACGTCAATAATTATTGACTTTAATATCTACTTTCTCTGTCTCAATGAGATAATAGCAAAGAGAAAAATGGTAAGAATTAAAAAAGTGTTATAAATAAAGAAATAGAATGAATTGTGTGGATGAAATTAAAAGAGAGTTCATAAAGAGAGAATATGGGCTTATTATTTTGAAGTCGTCTCTTTAAGAGACGGTCTCTCACAAGAGTAGCTAAAAAATGTATGGATGAGATTAAAAGAAAGTGGTGGGCCATAGTCCAAAAACAGAAATGCTGCAATTTAAGTGGGACAGACGAAAATTGAAAATGCTGCAAATTCATAGGAACGGAGGGAGTATTAAAAATTTCTAATCATTAATCGTGATTTGTAAATTACCATAAAAAGACAAAAAATAATATTAATACAAACAAAACCAAAAAAATAAATTAAAATAACAAAAATATCTCACCTTATCACATCCTAACATATAAGAGTGATTTATCAATCTCACAAATAACTGTTATTTACTAAAACAATCTCAATATCCATCCAATAAATTCTTTAGGTTAAATCACATTTTTTTATTAATTGAGGTTGTTCGGATAAATGACGATTATTTATTAATTTAATAATATTTTCCTTTTAGTTCATTATTATCGTCTCGTTTAATTTTATATATTTTTCGATGCACGTGTTTAATCATTAAATAAATTTCAAATTGCATTTAAAAAGCGTTTGCCAATTAAACCCTAATGCACGAATATACGGTTTATTGGAAAATGCTTATTGACTAGTTTGACTAACATAAAGTTTTGACTAAAAAATCGATTATCTAAGCTTGCTATATATGTTATTGTTCCAGTTGTTGTACATATTTGTAAAAATTATTTTCTGATTGCTGGTTCATTGAATAAAAAGTTACTAAAACGCAAAGGTTAATATGTGTAGAGTGAATAGTTTTTGACATAAAAATCAATTTTTTCGCTTTTTTTAAAAGTTATTAATCAAACACTTAATTAATTAGACTGTTTAACGAACGATAAAAAGTTAAAAAGTGAACTTGTAAAGTTGTAAGTATGAATGGATGGCCGAAGTTTATTGGAAATTTGGAACCTTCAAATTAAATAAAATAACATTTAATAAATGACTTATTGGTGAAGTTTCAATTGCTATTGAATATTGATTTTTAATTAAAGTCGTGAAGAATAAATAATCAAACTACTCCAATAGTGAACAACATTAAAAGTTACAACAATGCTACATACCAACCTCACATTTTTTTTTTGATGGTGATATTTTATACTCCAATGTCGTACCAATTATTTCTATGATTTTTTCAAAATATTGTCAATATTAGAAACTCACAAAAATACATTAGGTCTTGAAAACGACTAAATAATATTATGATTAATTTATAAAATAGATTACAAAAAAAAAAAAAAATCGATTTTACTCATATTTGTGAAATACAAGCTATTTTTGTGAGAAATTGTGAACGATCTCAGAATAAAGAGTCTAATACTAATAATTATATTTGTTGAGCTATTCGGTCCATACATAGAGAGCATCTTACGAACAATTCTCTCACACAAGAACCAGAACTTTAACTAAAGGACGAGTTTCTTTATTAGTTTTTATTTACTTCCTCCGTATTTGGTTATTTGCAACTTTTACTAAAAATGGCGTATTTTATTATTTGCAACTTTCTTTTTTTTCCATTTATAGAAAGTTTTTTATTACTTTTTTATTATCTCTCTCTTACTTTTTTATACTCTCTCTTACTTTTTAATACTCTCTCTCATACTTTTTAATACTCTCTCTTACTTTTTAATATTATAATACTATTTCTTCAAAAAAAAATATTATAATACTATAATCCCACCCCATTAACCTCATTAATCTATTTTAATACACTAAAAAAAGTTTTGCCTAGGAGTCCGTGAAGGACCCCAAAGTTGCAAATAATTGAATACGGAGGAAGTATATATTTTTGCTATTCTTGTCAATAGAAAGAGATAAGGAAGTATATATTCCTTGCTATATTTCTTGTTACAATGAAGCTTTTAATTTTGGTTGGATTTGGACAACATATCGTAAAAGATTTGAAATATGTATATGTAAAGAGTGAGCTTAAATATGGGAATGAGAATATTCAAAAAAAAAGAACATTGAAGAACTGAAAGATCACAATTTGATGAGACAAATTGATAAGAGAAATATACCGGCCAAGTTCAAGATAACACAAAATATATATCTAACACGGTTAGAGTATATATCAAATCATTTGGCTTCAACCATAAGTTTTGTGTGTTTGGATGGAAGGAATTAGAAAGAAATTGAAGGAATGTAAAGGGAGTTTGTTAGAGGGATGAAGAAATCCTTATTTGAATAACAATATGCAATGAAAGGGAAGAGATTTGAAGGAATTAGACGAATATTTTTGTTAAGTTGTCAATTTTAACAAAAAGTTGGAAAGATTAAGAGGAAAACTCTTATCTCTCTTCCTTTTCCTTTCCTTCGCTCTAAAACAAACAAGAGTTTCTTCCCTTCGATTTCTCTGGCCTCCTTTCCCGTTCCTTCCTCCCCTTCCTTTCCTTTTCTTTCAAAGTTGGTATCCAAATACAGTATAAAAACATTTGATTGGGTTGGTCGTTCTTTACACTTATGGTTTGAAGCTCCATGATATATTATATATTATAAAAACACCTTAATATATTCTTATGACGTGGCACATAATCCAATAAATTACATGCAATGTGGGGGTGAGGAGTTAAAGGGATCGAATAGGGGATTACAAATATATGAATTATTCATTTTTATTTATTTTTTAATAAATTAGACTTTAAAAAATTTGATTCATAATTTAAGATATAGATGATGAAAAATATAAATAAATAAATAATAAATAATACATATACAAACTTTATCCAATATTATTAACTAAATTGAGACAATATCAATTATGTTACTTTAAAAAAAGATATGATGCATGCATGGTATATACTCACATTGGATGTTTGAAAAAAGAAAAAGAAGGAAAACCACATAATTGATGAGACCAACAACATGCAAATAATATCTTGCATTTTGATTTTGATTTGCGATAGTGAGGCAACAAGCTAGGTTTTGATTCTTCATTCTTGAGGTACAAGTAGACTTAGAATATAAATAAAGATAAAAATAAAAAAAATAAATAAAGATCAAAAAAAATAAAAGAATAAAAGAATAATGTTTAGCATGTGCATACATGCATGCACCTTCATTATACTTCCTCTGTTCCAATATAGTCGCAACATACGAAAAATAAGAACTATTCACTTATCTTCTGTAATTTGTGATTAATAAGTAATCTATAAGGTAAAGCATAGTCAAGTGAGATCTTGTTTGATTCGTCTGGACGTAAAGATTATTAATATCAAATTTTTATAATTTTATATTATACATATAGATATTAAAGGCAAATGTTACTAGTATTTTGGAATGGAGGTAGTATATATTTGGTGTGGAGGGGAGTGAAAATGAAAATAACGGCATGTTAAATGATTAATTGGAGGTGAATTTAGGATTCAAATTATATAGATATTTTAAATCAGTTTTTAATGTTGTATGTCAAGATAAAGGCATGTTAAATGATTAATGTTGGAGGTGGATTTAAATCAGTTTTTAAAGATTCAAATTTTTACAATTTTATATTATACATATATAGATATTAAAGGCAAATGTTGCAAGTATTTTGGAACGAAGGTATTATATATTTGGTGTGGAGGGGAGTGAAATGAAAATTACGACATGTTAAATGATTAATCGGAGGTGGGTTTAGGGTTCAAATTATATAGATATTTTAAATCAGTTTTAAATGTTGTATGTCAAGATAAAGACATGTTAAATGATTAATCGAAGGTGGATTTAAGATTCAAATTACATAGACATTTTATATTTGTTTTAAAAGTTGAATGTCAAGATTTAAGCTACTCCTATATAGATATTTTATAGTAGTTATTAAATGTTGAATGTTAAGAGCTTTTAGTTTTTATATTGTATTATAATGTATTATAATGTCTTTTACGTTGTGAAAGACGGTCTTTTCTATAGACGTATTAGATATATGGGCTAAAATAGCTCAATTAATACAAATTAGAGAGAAAATATAAACATAGGCCTTTTGTTTTGAGATCGTCTCTTTGAAAAACGGTCTCTCACAAGAGTAGCTGAAATTCTTTTTATTTTATAATGTTAATTAAATTTGAATTTTTTGCGCTAAGTATGATTTGAGTTCTATTATTTATAAATATATTTTCACAATATATTTATTTTCATAATATTGGATGGACTCTGTTACGTTACTTTTATGCTTTTCTAAATTCTCTTTTCTTAAACTTTTTTACATTTATAAAATTTTAGTGGAGTCATAACATCCCATGTTCCTTTATAGTTCACTATTGTGATTGAACAAGAGGAATGTTGAATATTATCATTTTATGTTCAGCAATAAAATAATGCGAATAATTAATGTATTTCTTTTCTCAAGGGATGAATTATGTTTCTCAACAACCCTTTAATTAAAATTTAATTGTACTATATACTACTCCATCCGTTCTTTTTTGATTGTCCTATTCGAAGATTTCACACAAATTAAGAAAGGTGGAATTTTTGTAGGTAGTGGGTATTATTTTATTAAAAATAATGGAATCTTTGTAGATAATGGATATTATTTTATTAAGAATAGTGAAATCTTGGTAGATAGTAGGTATTATTTTATTAAAATAGTGGTGTGAAAAATTAAAAATTGTATTGGTATTATGAGAGAGAAATAAGGGTTAAATGAGGGATAAAGAGAGTATATGGAAGATAAAAACTTTCCAACATAGGAAAGCATTCTAAATAGGACAAACTTATGAAACTGCCCGTTATAGAAATGTAGACAAACTTAAAAGAACAGAGGGAGTATATAGTACTCCATCCTATTCAGCCTAAATGTCCCATTTAATTTTGCACATTTGCCGAGGCAACATTTTAACCCTTAATACTCAAATTATTCTTAAGTAAAAATTATGAAAATTTGATATTAATAATCCTTATATTGGGACGAATCAAACAAGATCCTACAAGAATATGTTTTAACTTACAGGTTAAGAGTAAAATACGAATTAAGAATGAATAGTGAATAGAGCTAAAAAAATGTCTCATTTAGGCTGAATAGGAGGTAATATATACTACTTCTAAAAAGAAAAGAGATTAATATAAAATAAACTAACAAATCAGGAGAAATTACAAAAAACTACCTATTCTAATGGGTTACTTGCAAAAAACTACCTATTCTAATTTTTTTTGCAAAAAACTACCTTATATGATGTTTTTGTTTTCAAAAGACTACCACTTGACGGAAAACGTTAGTTGACCGTCAAGTGAGGCGTTGACTTGGCACGTGACTTGCACGTGACCTTCTTTTATAAGGGTAAGTTCTTTCTTTCATGAAGCTTTAATCTCAGACCATCAATGGCTTACAGTCGAAATCGAAATCTAAATCCAAATCCCAATCCAAATCAACAAAATCATTTTGATATGAATAAATTATTTAAACCCACAAATCTAGCACCAATTCAATCTTCCCGCAAAACCCTACAACTATGGCTGCTCCATTAACTCCATCAGCTTCATACCCACCACCATTTGAATCAGGGAATGAGAGGAAGGTAGCTGATGTCAATCTATTTATGTTTATTTTCGAAATTTCACAGAGAGGAATTGTTGTCTGTGTTTTTGGTTAGGGGTCAATTGAAGATGATGGAGATGAATAGCTTTTCATAACAAAAACTGATGTCTTTTCACATTTAAAATAGAAATAAAGCATAAGTTAAATTCATGGTTGTGAGCCTTCGAAATTTTCCAAAGAACAAGAGGAAATTGTTGTTTCTTGTTTAAAGAATCAGTGTGGGAGGAGAATGTTGCTCAAATTTTGTGAGAAAGAGGGAGAAAATTCTGGTGTGTTCCTTCTAATGGTGAGTTAGGGTTTAGCACCATGAAGAAGATGATGAATGGAGGTTCCTGATTTTTGATTAATTAATTTTTTTTTTAAAAATTCTCAATGTTAGATAGATTCATCAAAGAAATCTAAGAAAGAATAAAAGGAAAAGGCATAAAAGAAGGTCACGTGCAAGTCACGTGATAAGTCAAACCAAATTTTGACGGTCAACTAACTGAAACCGTCAATAGGTAGTGTTTTACAAACGTTTATATCAATTAAGGTAGTTTTTTGCAAAAAAAAATTAGAATAGGTAGTTTTTTGCAAGTCACCCATTAGAATAGGTAGTTTTTTGTAATTTTTCCAACAAATTATAGAAGAATGTTAGTTTATTATAATATCGATTTGTTATATCTTTAAATTCATTGCGATTAATACTATTTTGTTTATCAATTTTGTCTTTCAAGATTCCGAATACTGATGTTTATTATTAGGGACTTGAGTATAGCAAAATGTAAATTGCGAAATCAAAGTAAAAGAAGTGTAAGAGTATATAACATATTCTGTGGCCTTAACCATCAGCTTAAGTTTTTGGTTGAGTTGGTTTCTTGACATGGTATTAAAAGCCAACGTGACAAGAGGTTACGGATTTGATCTCAATCACCCCTCATTTAAGTGAAATATTTAGCACCAGGTATGAGGAAAGCCTGTGTTGCATCCACACTTCTAGCCCAAAGGGCTCTCGTGTGAGAGGACGTGTTAGAGTATATAACAAATTCTGGAGTCTCAACCATCAGTTTAAACTTTTGGTTGAATTGGTTCCTTGACAGAAAGCACTGTGCTTGTCTAATCTTTGCTCAGATTTATCCAATTAGTCATTAGAGATCACCTCTTTGTTAGTGGTATATCACTTTTCTTATGAGTCTATTACACCCTATGAGAAAATATACTTTTGTTTCTAAACACCAAGTAGCACAACACACTACCAAGATAAACTTAAAATCATGCTAAAAATAAAGAAATACTAACTTAACTTAGACTTTCACTAAGCTAATGAAGCCTAAAAAACAATTAAAAGGTGAATCTGACCTTGGTAACGCTAAAGATAAAGTTCCTTAATCTTGTAACACGTTTTGTATTTCTAAATTAAGAATAACAAAATATGAGTTTAAAGAATTACAACTCGATCAATAAATAAGAACTCTAATAATGCAATCTAAAATAAAATCTCTCTTGTATAATTTTTCTCTTTAACAAATTTTACAAACTTGTAGGTTGAGAAAGTTGTGTGTCTGTAGAATCATTGCTTCTTAAATTATTACTTTAACTTCAATGACTTCTTTTCATCTGACTACCGAGCATATTCAAAAACATTTGAAATTCTTTCCTTACGAATAGAACCACAAATATAATTTATACACTTGTAAGGGTTTAAGTTATATGTTGTAGGTGATTTTGTTATGTGTTGTAAGTGTTTAGATTAGTTGTTGTAAATATTTATGTTATATATTGTAGAAGTTTATATTATGTACCGTAGGTGTTTAAGCTATTTAGTATAGAATTTTATGTTATGTGTTATAGGTATTGATATGTCTACCTCAGTATAGAAAATACGTACTCAAATTTTTATTATGTGTTTTGTGACATACATACATGCTCATAGTAGGTGTGTTTTTAAATAAATGGGACTGGAGTCCGGACATTAAAAGTATATTCTCTATAAAAGACGGTCTCTCAAGCAACCGATTGGTCTCTCAAGCAACCGATTGAAAAATGACTTCAAAAGTCACAAACAATAGCCCTGGATTCGTAAAATGTCAGTGAATTGAACCAGGCTGACCATGGAGAAGATCAGACAAATGCATCAAAATCTTCTCTATTCATGCAATCCTCTTCTTCGAATTGCTCGCCAATTCTCCTTTTACTCTTCGATCAACCCACAAATTTGTAATCAACATGTTAATCCCCAACAATCATCAAATCAAATAAGAAACCCTAATCCCCAAAATGACTTACAATCATCCTCAACACCCTTAATTGCTTCTCCAACTCGAATCCAGAAGCTAATATCTTCTCAATCAGACCCTCTTTTAGCTAAAGAAATCTTTGATTTAGCTTCTCATCAACCCAATTTCCAACATTCTTACTCCACTTACCACACTCTAATCCTCAAACTTGGAAATGCTCGTCAATTTTCCCTCATGGAAAAGCTTCTTCTACAATTAAAGAAATTGCAATTATCTACAAACCCAGTTTTGTTTTCTCGATTAATTTGCATTTATGGTGATGCCCTGATGCCAGAAAAGGCTCTTAAGACATTCTACAGTATCATTGATTACAATTGTAAACCGTCATCAAAACACCTGAATGATGTTTTAAGTGTACTTGTGGCTCAACGTGGGTTTATTAGACCTGCTTTTGATCTTTTTAGGACTGTCCATAGTCTTGGAGTAACCCCAAATGTGAATTCTTACAATATTTTGATGAGGGCATTTTGCAGTAATGATCAAATTAGTGTTGCATACAAGCTGTTCAATGAAATGTTTAAAAGAGAAATTTTGCCCAATGTTGAATCTTACAGGATTTTGATGCAGGCATTGTGTAGAAAAAGTCAGGTGACTAAAGCTATGGATTTGTTGGATGATATGCTTAATAAAGGTTTTGTGCCAGATACATTGAGCTATACTAGTTTATTGAATAGTCTGTGCAGGAAAAAGAAGCTAAGGGAGGCTTATAAGTTGCTATGTAGGATGAAAGTTAAAGGGTGTAATCCAAATCTTACACATTACAACACGGTTATGCTCGGTTTGTGTCGAGAGGGGCAAGCACACAATGCTATTAAGGTGTTAGATGATATGTATTCTAATGGGTGTTTGCCAAATTTGGTGTCATATAGGACATTGGTTGGTGGACTAATTGATCAAGGGATGTATGATGAGGCAAGGAAGTACATAGAGGAAATGGTTTCGAAAGGTTGTTCGCCACATTTTTCGATTATTCATTCGTTGATCAAGGGTTTGTGTAATGTTGGTAGAATAGAGGATGCTTCTAGTGTGCTTGGAGAAGTTTTGAAGTATGGTGAAGCACCATATATTGGAACATGGGAAGAAGTTATACCTAGGATTTGTGAGGCAGAGGATGTAGATAGATTGGATAGGGTAGTGAATGAGGTGAATAAGGTGGAGTTAAAACCTTATACAAGAATAGTTGAGGCAGGTGCAGCCTTAGAGGAGTATTTGATCAAGAAGATACAAGCGAATTACAGGAAAGAATGAGGTTTTCTTGTTAAATTATGCTTGCTTCCTGCACACTTGATGTTTTCTTGCGTTGAAAATGTAATTATAGGATATTATGAGTGTGATATCTCGAGTTGAGCTCTAGAAAGGATTGATGGATTACAGGCCTAAATATTTTAACAAGGCATATTTTTTTTTAAGGGAATTCTTTTGCCAAGAACTCTACAGTTAAACTTGCTTGGTGGGGAGCAATCTTAGGATGAGTGACCTCCTGGAAAGTTTTCTCGAGTGCGTATGAGTGATGCCAAGGGGTGCCGAAAGGAATTGTGTTGGTCCAGTCTACAACCTTCATCGATGATCAGATTGAGACAGGGTGCTCCTGCTTGTCATCAAGTCGGTTCCAAGTGAAAGCTTAATTACTAGATTCGATTCCAGAACATTGCATGGAAAAGAATACTTACTCAACAGAGAGTTTTAGTTTTATTAACGAATATTGAAAATCATAGTTAATGTTACATTTCTTCTTTTCAACAATTAGTGGTTGTGGTCTAAATAGAGAAAAAAGATTAAAGACAGACTGAAATTTTGGATTGTCTGTGAGTCTTATTTCATTGATGTATTTTTCTGAGAAAGCATCATTTGACGTAAAAAACTTTCACATGTTCAAATGAAATTGTTTTTCTTTTATATATAGAAAAGAGGAAATATATCTTATCCTCCTGTAAAATGGCTGAGTTACTAAAATTTGTTTTATTCTTTCATCTAATGCAAATTGTAGTTGAATATATGTATAATTGTAGCATTAGCGAGGAAATGAATTATTTTGCCAATGCAACACTAAAAACATTAAACTAGGAATCAAATGAGAAATTAACCACTTTTTTATTTGAAAAGCAAAAACCTTTATGTATGAAAAAGGTTAATAGGGCATAAAGCCTTAATATTAGAGGTGTTCAATGGGGCGGGTCGACTCAACGGGTTAAGGGTCGGGTTACATTTTAACGGGTCATTAGCGAGTCGGGTCAATAATGGGGCGGGTCATTAACGGGCCTTAGTGTAAGGGCAGCGCCGGGCCGGGTCGGATAATTATAAGTATTAATTGCGGAAAAAATTTTACCGCTTTTTTAAAAAAATTTTCTAATGATATTATTATATACATAAGTGGGTCGACCCAACGGGCCATAAAGTATAATAAAAAAAAACCTATTCTATGAAGTTTTTAAAAAAGAGTCAAAGTGGGTCAAATTTAAATGGGCTTGACCCGCCCCGGCCCGTTTATCATTTTGCATAACCCGCCCCGCCCCGCCCCATTTAAATTTTGACCAGACCCGACCCGTTGAACACCTCTACTTAATATCAAGTATCAACCAAGCATAAGCTAAAGACAAAACCCTTAAGATAACAAATAAAGCTTAATGAGGGCAACTACTCTACAAAGGCATAACATTTATGATTGGCAAATGCTTAAAAAACCAATTCTACATAGTTTCCCAAATTGTTCTAAATCAAGGAGGTCTGATTTTTCTATGAAAAAACAATTACATTGAAGGCATATTCAGAGCTTGCAATACATCCTTGAACTCGAAGTCACGAGTCTGTTTGTTGAATCGTTCGACCAACTTGTACCTCGTATCATTGACGTAAAAGGATTGAGTGGTCTCTATAAGCCATTTTGCCTCTTCATCGGTGAGCTTGCTAGAGAAGACTATATCACCACGAACAAGTACCAAGTCTTTGCTATCGGCAAATTCTGTGTAATGTGTAACAGTGAAATAAGGGGAAGCTTGAGTTCCCCGAGCTTTATAATCTTCCAGCCCGGTGAAAATCATGTGTGGGATCTTCACTGTAAAAGAGTCGGAGAGAAGCTTGAATTAGTGATGCTAAACTTGAAGAATCACATAATTGGCAAATAGATTTGATGCTAAATCAAGGAAATAGCAGAAGTTACTCTATCACATAAGAAAAAAAGATAAAAGATGCTATATTTTAGGCATGGTTTTGTGAAATTGAACTCGTTAAGCAAAGGATGGAAAGAAAGATAAAGAAACAAACCAACACACAACAACAAACAATGTAAACACTGAGACTAGTCTTTTTGGTGAGTTCTCTTGTTTATTCTATACCACAAACATACTCTAGTGTTTAGTTGCACTCCAATGCTCTTCCTTTGACCATTGGCGCATTCTTTATATGCCAACACCAAAAATGAGGTTCTAACACTATGTTCTGGTTCAAGCACAAAATGAGCACCTTTAGTGCTTGCTCAAGCAATCATGGTGCTTGAACGCAACATACTTCTGATAGCTTGTGTTCGCTGGTCGTTTGAGCATTTTGGTAGCTCATTCAAGCCGCCTTTCTCCAAGCCTACTGCCCATCTCTTTTCATCACATATTCATATTCAGCTATGCAACTCCCTTAACCACTTAGGCCACTTAGCACAAAATATTCATACCTAACTCTGCTCAAACTCAACATGGTCACTCAACCAACTTTCACTTTGGCTCAAATGAGCCAATTTCAACTTTTTCAAGCTATCATTGTTTGGGTGTTCACTAGTAATGTATAAGAATCCTCTTTGGAGATTCGAGTCTTAAATCAACTCATGGCAACACTATCTAGGAAGAAAAAGATGAAGTTTCGTACAAAACTCAAAAAAATGAATGTTGATGCTGACATTTTTCCCCCTATGCATTTCTGTTTACATTCAAGCCCCCTTCTAATTGGTCTGACAGAAAACATTTTGAAAGGAAAATGGTCTTCCAAGAAAAGCAAGTTTAGGAACAAGCATAGATAAAGATCAACTATACATGTTTTGTTTCATCCATAAAAGTGAGAAAGAAAAGCCTAAGAGTAATCATTTAATATAAACTCATATCTTATACAGTTAACTATATGACTAAGGTCTAGTTGTGCGACTAGCCCAAGAAGTAAAATATTTGATCTTTCAAGAATATCAAGTAAGGGACAAACCTTGGCAAAACATGGTTGTATATCCACTTCCTCTCCACAAGGGAATGACAAAATATTGACTACAAAACAAAAAAAAAGACATTTAAAGAAAGCATTATAGAATATAGAGTGATACAAAGCAACTGGATCAACAATGCTACAAGGGAGTACCAATCAGCAGCTCTTTGCTCGAATAATCGGTACAAACTCGTTTTCATGGAAGCGCCAATATGACCTCTTCCCAAGTGAAACTGACAAAGTAAGAAAACACTCATTAACTGCAGATCAAAGCCACTTGAAATAAAGAAAAGAAGCATTATTCATATTCTGGAAGATTTGGGATAATATAGCAATAAAGTAAGAACAGGTTATCTTTTAGTATAAACATGCATATATAAGATAAGCATGAAGACCCAATCACCCAAAAGTTGAACAGAAGTCGGATAATATCAGTATATTATCACCCATCACAAACATAACCAGACAGGTGTAACTTAGGTATATTAAACAGGGGTATAGCTTTAAGTGATCTAATCATGTGTTAAGGCAAAGAAAAAGCAAGAACGGCGACAGGTCGACAGGTCGTCAACCTAGGGTCTCGACAGGTCATCGAGGCTACAGCAAAGTGTTATGCCGGCCGCTGGTGAGGCACCACAGAGGGTGGCAGCTGTGGTTGGTAGATGGAGCAGAGGCTGTTTGTGATGTTGCACAGTACAAGACAATGAGAAACAGTAAGTGAATATAAGGGATTGAGAGAAGGATTGTTTTATTAATCAATCAAGCACTTCGAGCGGCTTTCACTTTAAAATAGCCATAGGTATTACACATCTAAAAACATGAGATTACACATTACAAATATATAATACTTCTACTCATCCATGTCTCTCTAAAAACAGCAATATATTACTAAGGTACTAACACAAGCACTACTAAATAAGGGAAAACATTTTCCCACTAACTTCATGTTATCCTTGCTTGACCTTCTTGTCCCCTTCCTAGAATAAGTGAACCTTAGTTGTGGTCCCCCCCCCTCTTGATTCATTACACAAAGCTTCATTAAATTAACGCAAATTTGATTTATAAGCAATCAAATGTCAAAGGGTTGACAACCAATTATCACCCTGATACTCAGCGTGTCGTCGACTAGGAGACTTGTGAACTGTAACATTTTACGTGTTCTTTGCTTTGGAAATGGTAAAATCTATGTTTTTTTTTTACCATAGTGACGTGTGGAGTAAGGTGATAGGTTAGGGTTTAGAAGGATCTCTATAAATAAAGTGTCCACACAACTCAAAACATATACAAATCCAGTCCTCACCTATTCTCTCTAATTAAATCACTTTCTCAGTGAAAAAACTTGCAATCTTTCTCTGTGATTTTCTCCTCCATCATTGAGCATTTAGTTAGGGCATTGTGTCAAAACCTTCACTAGCATGCATTGTATCTCGAAGCAAACTTCAAAGTTCATCCCTAGACACCCAAGTGGGAGAAGTATTGCTTAAGGAAAGGTTTCATCCCGCCTTGAATGCAATTCAACTTTCCACGGCAATATCAGTTATTTTCAAGCTCGTTGTAATACAAAATTTGTGCATCTTGATCTCATTGTAGTCAACATTGTTGGTGTCAATAATATCTATTTTTTTACAACTAATAGGCAAAAAGTTTGCTAAGAGCTTAGATTTAGAGCATAACAAGTCTTTCCCTTTCAATCTCAAAGAATCAAGGGATAAATGTTCTTTGACAAAGTGCAGGTACATGAACGGCAACAAAATTTAGGCCAAAGATAAATGGCAACTCTATAGAGTAAGTACAACGTTCGCTGTCATATCGCCTGAGCAGTGTAACGAACAACACCTCAAGAATAGAGTCCAAGTGCCTTGAACATGCAATTATATCTACAAATATCAATGGTGACCTCCCAAGACTTTATCCATTTCTAAGTGCAAGTACAAAAGAATGGCAGTAGTGAGAAGGTGGTGTAGCTTCAAATTGAATGCTAAACTCCAATGATTCGATCAAAATTACACATTTCTAAATCAACAAAGAAGATGACCCACATTCTGCAGTATTATACCCTTAATTAACTAACCATCTCAAACAATCTGATTATATGGATTATGGACTTACAAAGCAAACTAGCACTTCAGCAAGAAATAATTAAGGGGGAAAACATAACTGCGTTGCATCAATTACTATACTTTATATGGACCCACAAAGAAAATTAGCAATTCAACAGGAAATAATTGAGAAAAAAAACAAAGTTGAAATGCATTACATCATCCCAAATCAAAGCAAGGTCCTCAGGAGACTTATTTTTAGCTCGTTCAAGATCCATGATCGAATTCAACGGTTTGACTTGCAGTGGAGAAAACCCAGAAGCAAATTTGGAAGTCCGAACAAAACCCAATGAAGTCCATTTAAGAAAACCACCTGGTGTAAGTGTAACCTCTTGTACAGAAGGAGAACATAAAGTTTTGGTCACCACATTAGAAAGTGAAGATGCAAATCTACACAATCTTTGCATCGTAATATCCCCTTCCTGCCAAAAACTAAAAAACAATCAGTTACTCTACTTTAAATTCAGACCAAAACAAACAGAGTTCAAGGAAAATGTTTGTCGCTCAAGCATTTTGTCGAACAGGTTGTGGGCGCCAAATGTCCAATTTAGGGAGATAAACAAGCGACATGAGAAATTTCATATGAAGCATCCAGTAGAAATTCAAAGATTAAACAATCAATAATAGTCAACAACTAATTTAATTCGACTAAATTAAACCCTAGTATACTCAATTTGTGAAAATCACAGAAAAAACTTACTGAGATGCGAATTCTTTGGTGATTAACGGGTGGCAATTGTAACTGTGAAGACGGTTGATGTACAGCTGGTGATGGGCGAAGAGTAGTCTGATTAATCGAAAACAGTAGGGAACTGTGATTCATATTTACATTTTTTATATTTTTTTCTCAATGTATTTTAGAAATTGCCTAGGGGCACGTGCCACCCCGGCCCCAACCTAGCTTCGCCACTGGTGTCGGGTCATGACTTGTTGCAATTCTCCAAATTATAGCCCGTGCCATAACACGAGCATGCGAAACACTATAAAGTAATACAACTTTCTTTTTAAAAAACATTTTTTTCAAATTCGGCTATAAAGTAATGCGTTGAGTTTGCGGGCCACGTGCCATTTTCAAGAGATCTTGAATGTGGCATGCCCGTGGCCCACTATGGTAGTTGGTTAGCCATAACGTGCCTTCCTATGGGGTCGTGTGTTGTCGTACCACAAGCAAGTCTAGATTGTGTCACACGCATGTTAGATATTTTGGAGACTCGGTTTGACATTCTTGGCAAAGCAATCGAAAAGGTATTGTCAACGGTCAAGAAATTGAATATAACTTGGACGATTTGACAAAGAAATGAAAGATAAGTGCAACAACTAGTTACTTGCATTCTATCACTATTGCATATCACAAATTTTTGTATGAGACAGTCTTACCGTGATACATGCTTTATACTTAGGTTAAATAACCCAATAATTGAAGTCGTATCACCGTGTGATGGTCTTATAGAAGGCTGAATGCAAGCGACTTTACAGTACATGCACCAAGTGGAACGTACTGCTTCTTTTTGAATACTATGATATGAAACAAACTCAACAAAACGAAGAGAATACTACATCTCGTATAATGAGCGATAACAAGTACAATTATAAAGCAACCGATACACACTAGTCACTATGCAACAGCGAAACAGAACGTAAGCCCTACATAGGTAAAGTAACAAGGTGCAACGAAAAGGGCCCGAAAAGCGGGTTAAAACAAATATTTGAAAAGGAAAAGAAAACAAAAATAAAAATCCTAAAAATAATAGTTAGACTTGGGCAGTGCCTTCTGTGAATTTGGGATCTTCACATCTGTATGTACCATCAGGTGCGATTCCGAAACCTTTTGGATCTGCGAAAACATTTTCGAGAAGTTGGCTTCGGAGTGGAGCTGGGCTTTCATCAGCGAAATCAACAGCATCGTCGATCATTTCTTCTATCTTCTTCTCAATGGCCTTCAATTCAGCTTCGGTGGCCAAGTTGTTCTCGAATATGTACTTCTTCAAAGCTGCAATTGGATCTCGAGAGCTATAGCGAGCCTTCTCAGCTGTCAACAACACGTGACTCGTGTTAGATATAGAATATTTTTTTTAAAAAAAAAAAACCAAATTCAAGATCACATTAAATCATGAGGTCGATACTTCTGTGATTACTCGATTTATTCCTCTAAAACAAACATTATAATACGGCAACAAAATTCTCAAAATTACATATCGAATGATGTTTAATTTAGAAGCCGGACGTATCAAGAGTGATAGTGGCTAGTGCCGAACATACAATTTTCCATTGTTTTCGGACAGTTTGGCTAATGTTTGAACATGGTTGTTAGATGGAGTTGTTGACTTGTTTGACCTAAATCTAGTTGTTTAAGCTTAGAGGTGTTGGTAAAAATTAACTATTGTCTTTGTTTATAACAAAAATGGGTAAAAAGGCAAAAAAGCCAATAAAAAAGCTACCCCAAGTAGCTTTTTGATTTCGGCTTAAATGTCACATTTTCAGCGGATTTAAAGGTCGTTTACCAAACACTTTTTCTAAAAGTTTGACCAATCAAAAAGCCAAAAGCCAAAAAAGCTAAGGTAAAAAGTTATTTGCCAAACACCCCTTCATCTTGAGCTTAAGTGTTAAGTCTTTTTTTGTTCACTTTACATGACAACTTACGTATCCTATAAACGAGGATAAGCGAAAAACTCACCAACCTCAAAATTGAGAAGAATTTCTTCCACACCATGTTGTCCATCGTTTCTTAGGTTTAAGATTATAATGGACTAGGACTATAGTAATATTGTTCATTATATTATGTAGACTACATATTTGTGTGAAATCACCTATCATGTTTGCTAGCTAAGGTCAAACGTAAACAACCACTTTCTTATTAGAAGGGTAAGATTGCATATAATCAATCCGCCAAACTCCGCTTAGGTGGGTGCCACTTAATGACATTGGGGTGATGGAGCGTTTTGTGTGTAAGTTCATTTGTGCTCTCGAGAACTATAGAGAGCGCAAAGTCTATGTTCATTTGTGCATGATCCACTAATACTTAGATATTACGTGCAGGGGTAAACATCGCTACCAATTTTAACCTATAGGTTATTGATATCATTTCAACCATAGTTACATGAAACGTGGAACGTAGCCATGTTCCGTGATCCGGGAACGTCCGTCCCTGATCACCACGAAACACGACCCAAATCGCTCAAGTTGTTGTCCCGGTTTAGAAGACGTTTTAGAAGGTATTTGGCCTTCATTTACAAATTCAAGAAAAAAGAAGGTAGAAAAAAACCAGATGAAACCTAAAAATCTAAAGAAATTCCATTGAAAATAGTTTCATAAAGCAAAATAATCATTTTAATTTAGTTTTATTTTCAAATACTTATATTTAATACCTCATGTATCTCGTATCCAATCGACTTTCAGTTAATTAGGTTGCGTTCCGTGTTCCCGTTCCCCGTCCAAACCGAATGTCATTCCATATAATAATGATTGCAACATTGAAATTTATGATTATGGACAAACTTTTGAATTCAGTCGGTAGCAAGAATATATTAAAAGTGCGAAAACAGAATTGAATAGGAGATAGCAGGTTTAGGCTTACTGGGGTCACGGAGCTCGTCAGGATCCGCCAAAGAGTGTCCCCTGAACCTGTAAGTTTCACATTCCACCAAGGTAGGGCCTTCCCCTCTCCTAGCACGGTCCACCGCCTCCTTTGCCACTTCCCTCACCTTTAGAACATCCATGCCATCCACATGAACTCCCGGCATCCCAAAAGCGGGCCCCTTTTTCCAAATCGCGGGATCTGAGGTTGCCCTTAAATGGGACATCCCAATTGCCCACAAATTATTCTCCACAACAAAAATAATGGGCAATTTCCATAATGCAGCCATGTTCAAACACTCAAAGAACTGACCATTGTTACAAGTCCCGTCTCCAAAGAACGCCACCGTCACATCATCACAATTCTCCTTAAGCACCTCCCTCTTATAACGGCTAGTAAAAGCAGCCCCGGTGGCAACCGGAATTCCTTCCCCAATGAAGGCAAAACCACCCAAAAGATTATGCTCTTTAGAGAACATATGCATAGAACCTCCTTGCCCTCGACAACAACCGGTGGCTTTGCCAAAAAGCTCGCTCATCACTTCCCGGGCAGGAACACCCTTGCTAAGAGCATGTACGTGATCACGGTACGTACTAACTACAGAATCAGACTGTTTTAATAACTTAATAAACCCAGTTGAGACAGCCTCTTGCCCATTGTATAAATGTACAAATCCAAACATTTTCCCTCTATAGTACATCTGGGCACACATATCCTCAAACACTCTACCCAAAACCATGTCCTCATAAAGCACAAGACCTTCCTCCTTTGTGATCAACTACACACAAAAATAACCCAAAAATAAACAAAAATCAAACCTTTTCACTATTTCCAGTATATACAAGAACAATCACTGAATTACTTCAAAGTTTAAACAGTTCAATTTGCTTACATAAAAGTGAATGAATGAAGCAAATACTGATTACCAGTGAAACATAATTCACCATAATTCGCTTTTTACAATTCGCAATTCGTAAGGCGATTAGCGAAACATTTGACACTGTTGATCATACATAATGATAAACCTATACATGATTGAACACAGTAGAATGAACAAGTTTTGCAAACATGAAATCCAAAAATCAAATTTTTTTCAATTCCAAATAATAGCAAGAATGACTAATTTATAAAAAGAATTAATTTGTTTTAGAAGTACCCAGTAATTAAAAGTTAAAACAAGCAAATTTTGATCACATAATAACAAATTATTACATCTGATGAGATAACAATTTAACGGTACAATATTTACAAAATGGAAGTATTTACAAATAAAACAAGCAAAATTAGACATAACAAGCTCACAAAACTACCGAATTTTTATCAGATGTAAATCACATAATGAGAAAACAGTAAAAGGGTACACTCTTTGCGCAATACAAATCCAAAAAAAAACGTGAAAAAAAACAAATTAAAATCCATGATTTCCCAATTAAAAGAAAATTACAACTGGGTATTACAGAAAAATTACCAAATTTGAAGGAGAAGATGAATTTTTAGACTTCCTTTCCTTTACAGCCTCCGAAACAGCAACCACATTAGTAGAAACAGATCGAAAATGGCGAGAACCTAGAAAGGGTAATTGAGAAGAAAGGCGAAATTTTTCAGCAGATCCAAGAAAAGATGATCTTGGGGTAAAACATTTGACAGAATCAAACATGGGTTTTTCATTAGATCTAAATTTCATGGGTTGCATGATTTTGGGTGCAACAAGAGAAGAAGACATGATTGTAGGGAAGGAAAAGAAGAACGGAGAGTAAGAGAGGAAAAAATGGAGGAAAATGTAAAGTGGGTTGGGAGCTTAGATATACTGTCAATGGCGGAGAAAACAAAGAGAGATTTGTAGAGATTTTGATCAAGATAGATGGGAAGATGAACTTAAGAATAGTAGTAGAAGTTAATAAGGAAAAAAAAAAGTGTACAAGTGACCCAACTCAACCACACATATTGAAAGTGCGCATATCATCCAAAAAAATTGGACTTTAAATGTGTTGATGGATCAAGTTGGACAAGTGAGTCTCTTTCTTGCTTGATTGACAAATGGATATACATAGACTTGTAGAGTTGTAGATAGACACATCTAGGGCCGAGCAAAATCATCTGATGATCTGATTATCCGATGATCCGATTATCCGATGATTTAAATATCCGATTCGAAAATTCGGATATCGGATACAAATTCGGATATCAATGTGTGTAGATTCGAATATCCGACTTTTTTTTGAATTGTCGGATATCAGGTATCCGAAATTATTTCGGATATCAGATATCCACATATTATGAGTAATTTCGAATATTCGTTATTCATAAGAATAAAATTATATTTTTATAAATAAATTGTTTTGACTAAATTCGGATATAAGATATTTCGAATATCCGACTGAAAATTTTCAACTTTTTCTCATAGGCATCGGATATCGGATATCTCGAATATCCGATTCGAATATTGTCGGATATCAGATATCCGAGTCGTATCGAATCGGATATCAGATATGTCAGTTTTCGGATATCCGATCCGACTGCATGTTTCGGATCGGATATTCGCTTTTGCTCACACCTAGACACATCAGCTAATTAATTAAAGGGAAATTTCACATGGTATCATCGAACTTCATGAAGCGCGAGTGCTAGTATTTTTGTAAGATTTTTTCGTATGGTAGCAACCACTTTATGCGCTATATAACTGTCGAAGTATTTTCCGTCTAATTCTTGGCAATTTCCGTTTAATTCACCATTTTAAAGTTTCATATGGTAGCATCCACTTTATGCACTATACATATGGTAGCATCCACTTTATGCACTATAGAAAACTATGATCGGGGTCTGGGGAGGAAATGACGACGACAACTCATACCCAGACAGGAGAGTGCGATCAAAGAGTCCTTCGGCTCGAAAAGAGTCTTCAGAGAAACCTCAAATGTTTAATTCATCATTTTGATGTTAAATTGATCGTTTAATTCATCAACGCTCTCATATATTGCAACAATTTTGTTTTTATTCAAATTGTTCATTTTTCACAAAAAGGTGTCTTAAACACTATTACATGCCTTAAGCACTATTATATAAGCCATAATGTACACTTGATGTACTTAACTAGGATTATAAAGTTCAAAAAATGCATTTCAATTACTATTACATACTCCGTATGTACTTAATTAGGATTTTAATAAATGCACCTTTTAAACTTTATAATCCTAGTTAAGTACACATGTATTAGTACTTGAAATGCACCTTTTGAACTTTATAATCCTAATTAAGTACATTAAGTGAACATTACGACTTATGTAATGAAAAACATGAAATACATCACTTCCCTTTCAAAACAAGTTGGGAAAAGCCCAACAATATGTCGACTTTGCCATGCATTATAAGATGTTTTAAGTGAGCTTCCCTCGACACTAAAACAAATCACACTTGCATTGGAGTCACACGTAAGGAAATCGTATCCGTGACTGCAAACTCCCAGAAATGTCTAATTCAAATCATCATATGACTTTTGTCAAATCTGAGTCGATTTCATTTTATCCTTGATCAACTTAACATGTAATGAAATTGAAGTAACACATCAGGTCCTAAAGTAACAAGTATCCCATTATGCGAAACACATAGAAGCGCACACCGTTTTTAATATAGGTCTTTGCTAACTAGTTCAACTCTCATTTACAACTCATTGAAATGTTTCGTGCAAACTTTGTAGCATACCTGCTGGTCACTTATGATCCCTTTTCACCTCATAACAAGTTAAACGTGTAGAAAGACATGCGTTTTAAATCACAATACATCTTATGACCCCTAAGATGCACAAATACTTAGAACTATGTGCCTCTTTGGAATTCGTTCCTTTAAGGCAAATCACCCTCAGAAAACACAACCGCCCCTTTGGAACATAGACACCCATCCTCATGAATAGAGAAACCTGCTGCCTTACCCGCACTTGCTTGTGACTTCATTTTGACTAGCTTAGAATTGTCAATCTGACTACTCAATATTTCTTAATAAAACAAAAGTTTGATGGATAAAGCGCTCAGTCTAGACTCGAGCTCTCCCTCCTAATGATTTCTAGGTGTAATTGAGAAAACTCTCATATTTGTTGCTAAAAGGTTACTTCGGAAGTCAAAAAATATCATAACGATGAACCATAAGAGGTGAAAGTAATATGGGCTTTATGATAATATTGACGATAACATAACGACATGAAGTTCATAATGATCAAGAGATGATGATAATGAATGAAGCTTTTTCCATCATGATCGTACAATTATGAATGTGAAGGCGATATGCAACTCTTCTCGTGGTTTATTTTTCCTGGATGGATGTTTCATATCAATTATCACAAAAATGCAACAGAGAAAAATTATTAAAGGAATTGCTTGATGTTGCTAACTTTTAAAAAACAATTATGTCTTGTTGACTTTTTGACCCTCCTTTAAATAGCTCGTTGTTACTAATAACAAGGAATCGTTGTTACTAATAACAAGTAATCGTTGTTCAAGTTCAGTTTCATTCGAACATGAAAAAACGCTAATTTTGGAAAAGAATAGTTTGCGAATTACAGCCTTAAAGTTTATCACTCTTGCGAATTACAGCCTCAATATTCATTTATTGCGAATTACAGTCTTAAAGTTCATCACTTTTGCAACCAACCTCAATATTTATTTATTGCGAATTACAGCCACCAAATCATCAAAATTTACAAGTACAACCCAACAACACAGCTTTTCGACCACTTAACCTAAAATTCTGACAACAAAATGGTCGGAATGTTGTGTTTTGGCCCGAACTTGCAAATTTTGATACTTTGGTTACTATAATTCGCAAAATATAAATATTAAAGCTGTAATTCACAAAAGAGCTAATTTTAAAGATGTAATTGGTAAATTATTCTTTGGAAAATAGTTAAAACAAAAATCTTTTTGTTAATTTTTTTTCAATTGAATATCGCTAGTTTTTCTTTAACGATTAATTAATACTCTATCTTGTCTTTTCTTGGAAGGAATAGGAGCATTATAGAAGGGTCTAGAATGCCAAGTTGCCAACTGTCCCAGTGACCAAATCACCGCTTATTTGTTACGAGCATCTCCCTTCCACTCTTTCATCCTTCTTCTATCTGAGAAAGCGCCGATCAGGTTTTTTCACGTTTTATTTTTCCATTTACTGTCGCTTTTGCTTCATCTATTCTATTCACTTCTACTAATAATTGATTATGATTATATTGTTGACTGTTGATTGTGATTATGATTGTGAATTGATTTGATTTTGTGTTGCAGGCTTCATTTTGCTATACGGTTTTTACTACCAGATTCGTCTAGATGTCTCATATCCTTCGTAAATTCGTCTTATGATCTTCTATATAGATTTTTAAAAAATTAGATCCAGACATTAAAATGTTATTTTAATTAGGTTTTCTCGTTTTGGTCGATTTTCCGTTTAGCTTTTGTGATAGTAATCGGATAAGCTTATTGATTAGCTTTCCTTTTATGATTTTATGTTTTGCGATTGTGATTCCTTAACTGAAATCTACGCGGCAATCAGAGGGAAACCGATCGTCAAAGAGCTGCAGCTCGCAACAGCAAAAAGAACGGCAAAACTAAAGATGACGGATTGACACCTGAACAGCGCCGCGAAAGGTGAAAATTCCTCACTTGTTCTTCGATGTTAGTCGAGTTCATCAATTCAAATGAACTTAGGCAGTGCGAACATATTTATTTGATCTTTGATAACAAGTAATCAATCAAATAAATTAAAACATTAGAGAACTATTATGATTTGCTTTTTGCTAGGTTTGACTATAATCCTTAATTACATTCAGTTTTAGTGATAAGTACTGATAAAAGATTTATTGAATTCATCAACAATAGTTTGCACATCAATTTTGTATGACTTGTTTTTCGTCATTATACTTCTAAGTAATGAAACAAATACGATTATGTAATTTTGTGTAGTATTGATATTGATGTTTGATTAGTATTGGACAATGTGTGTGATTATTTTTGCAGGGATGCGAAGGCGCTTCAAGAGAAGGCAGCCAAGAAGGCAGCACAGGCTGCAGGAGGTGGAAACATTGGAGGTAAATCCATCAAGTAATTAAAACTGATGGCAAACCTCATTGGATAATTGACATTGTTTGCAAGAAAATCTTGTATGCTTTGTGATTGTTGTATCGAAGTGAATATTCAAGTCTGATATTGTATTGCTATTTGCATCAATTAATTAATAATTAATGGTTGCATTTTAGTGGTGCTTATTTGTTGTTTATCACTTGTTGCCCTGAATTTTCATTTTACCCACCTTACATATATGTGCTGTATTCTCAACTCTCGGACATGTACACCTGGACATTTTATTTTTTAACCGAAAAAAAGTTTTTTTTTTTTTCATAATTTAGCCATAGTCTGATTAAGTTGAGTTTTCGAGGCTGAGTCCAGGTAATAGAACTTTATCAGCGGGTGAGTTGCGAGTTGCGAGTTGTGAGTTGTGAGTTGTGACATATAGGAAAACTTGGAATTCTTTTTAGTTTTTTCTTAAGATGGTTACAAATTCATGTCCTAAACTCACCAGCTGGCCCTATATCATTTTTGAGCAGGAGTGTATAGATGTACTAGTCCTGCTACGATCCTATAATCTTCATTTCAATTTGTTATTGCTACATTGGCTTTTATCTAGGTATAGTTTGAGGAATTTTGTATATGGAATCTTATTGTAACATCTAAAATGGACGTTTTTGATAATGACTCTTGGTATAGGGAACAAGGTTATTATTGTATACATTTGATCTCTTGAACTCTGTCCTAGGTGGGAACCACTTGTTGTGGCATGGGGTGAGAATGTTGTGTAAATGATTAGACTAGTGTTGAGGCATTCAGCTATGGTTTGGAATGTTGAAGAAATTAAGCTCTTATGTAATTCTTTGCTTATTCTCTCCTTCCATTGTGGTCTCATGTGGTCTTTCCATTCTATTTCTTAAAATTGGTATATGATTTAATGGTATTTTGATTAGAATAAGAGGTTAAGATGGAGTATTCAAATTGAGCTATGGTACATTGATTATGGAGCCTATTAGCTCAAATGGAAGAGCATTGTGTAATTGCACAAAGGTTGTGGGTTCAAATCCTGCATGGGCTATGCTTGGGAATTGTCGGTCTTTCATTAGAGTTCAAACAGAGCCTAATATATGTGAATGGTGCCTAATATGTGTGGATGGAGACGAGAAATCATTTATAGACTTTCAGTATCTCGAGTATTTTTTTTTTGTCTATCATTTAAGAACCAAGGCCAACTTACTAGTATCATATTTTCTTGGTTATGTAGTTGAGAAATTGAGCCTAATACTTGGGAGTTGAGAAATTTACTACTAATTTCCTTTTGCTGTTATGTAGTTCTATGTTCCACTCACTCAACAGAGGGAAAGAGTGATTGTAAGATCATAATTTTTAGCTACATAGCTTGTTGATGACTTGCAATATTCAGGTTTACAGCTGTGTTACTCCCTTCGACCTCGTCCCATGTGATTTATACCTTTTTTAAGAGGTGTACATATCAATAGGTACTAGTAGAAGAATAAAACAAATAATTTGTGTAAAAACAAATAGATTGATGAGATTAAAAAGAGAACAAAACTTTTACTAGAAACTCGGTGCTAATGGACGAAGGAAGTAATAGTGGGAGCTTGGGAAGGGTATGTATTGGTCTTTTGGACATGATTGGTTTGGTGGTTTATACTAGTCTCTCAATTCACTTGAAATTGCCATGTGCTACCTTGAAATGTCCTTTTCCTTAACTACTTGCAATGACCTCATCATATTGCCTCCTAATTTGTTGCTCTAACCTTTTTGTTAAGGAAAATTTACTTTTAAAAATTCGACCTTTGGGTCGTTCTCTTCTAAAAATCCGACTTTTGATTATTTTCTAAAAATCCTACCTTTGCACCCCATCATCACTTAAAGTACACAGTCCATTGTCTAACCTGAAGAACCGGTTAAAATGAATTCTATAAAAAAGGTCGGATTTTTAGAAGAGAACAACCCAAAGGTCTGATTTTTAGAAGAGAACAACCCAAAGGTCGGATTTTTAAAAGTAAATTTTCCTTTTTTATAAAATTCATTTTAAACCGGTTCTTCAGGTAGACAATGGGCTGTGTACTTTAAGTGAAGATGGGGTGCAAAGGTGGGATTTTTAGAAAATAATCAAAAGGTCGGATTTTTAAAAGAAAACAACCCAAAGGTCGGATTTTTAAAAGTAAATTTTCCTTTTGTTAATGTGAAGTCCTCCATTTTTATTCTACCGTCTTTTCTTATATCTTATCATCATATACTATACTTCTTGGACACCTGGTAGCTTCTTTTTTTTCTGCTCAAACCATATTTATAAAAAGGAAATTTAAATCATTATGATGTTATAACTCATTGTTTTTTTGAATAGGGTAATAACTGAAATATTTGTCCAAATTTCACAAGCTCAATACTAGGGTGATTTTTAAACCTCAATATCCCTAGACTTCATTTATTCAGGTTTGAGAAATATGGGGATGAAGCTGTTTTGAATGAATTCGGTATTTTTATAATTGTAATTCGGATCCAATTCTAAATATCAAGTTTGAAATCCACAGACTTGATTGATGTAAATTATCTAGTTTTTGTACTTGTAAAAGAATGAAGAAAGACATGATTCTCATCATGTAGTCGAACAAGTTGAATCCCATGTCATCATCACTCTTTTCCTTGGGCTCTTTCGAAAAAACTAAGCTTCAAATACAATGTTAGCATACCAAACTTCTTAAAGATCAAGTGATCATCACCATCAAAATCCCAACCCATACAAAAAATGAAATGTTGATAAAAGTGCATCTATTTTTCTTCCTTTTCTACCTTGGCGGCAGGGATAGCACCACCACCAGCACCGCGTTCAAGATCAGATCCTACTCTCTCTGTCCCTCTCAATTAGCACTTCTTTCCTTTTTAATTTGTCCCACTTATTTTGCACCTTTTCTTTTTTTGGCAATGACGTCACTTTCTTTCTATAAATCTCATCAACAAACTTATTTTCTCTTTCCATTTTAACCACTCATTTCAATCGTTTATTTGTTTTTTGTCTTATTCTCCAACCAAATTTCACTTTCCACCCAAAATCTAATAGGTGTAAAATCATAGGGACGGAGGTAGTATTATTTTTTTTTTCACAAAGCTTGACAAAAAAACTAGGCAGCTTAAACTAAAGTCGCAATTTTCTCAGCCTACAAGTTTAATTTTCGAAAGCAAATGTTAACAATTTTAGGCAGAAAATAACAACATACAAAGCTCATCATGAGAGAACATCAAACAAATTCTAATCATCTAATAAATCTCCATAATCTTCATAATTTTTTTTATCTCCATAATCTTCTTAAATTTTTTATCAATACGGCCTAAATTTGACGTTGATGCATTTAGCAAGTTCTTCTTAGTTTTACTAAGTTTTGTTGTTTTAAAGGTGAAAGGGGGCAACCAATATCTTTGCTGATCCAAAATTGCAAATGTCAACAAAAACCTTAATTTCTAGCTCAATTATCAGACTAAATCTGAACAATAAAGAAGCATAACAACATCATAATAATGTTTGGTGCCAAACCTCTGACTTAGACCATATAAAAGTTACTTTAGACATTTAAAAATAATTTAAAAAATTGACATAACAAATTAAACGCAATTTTTTATTTTGACACTATTGGATAGGTTGAACACAAAACAATCATATTACAGCAAACAAATTGTAAAAATTATAGATAAATTGCATATTATTAACTTCCTATAACTTCCAATAGATGTGAAATCCTAATCTAAGTGTAAATGTATTTAGATTTTAGACAGTATATCAATCAGCGTAAAAACCCAGATATTAGCAAATAAATTGAAATGAATTTAATTAAGGATAATGGAGATTAATAATCCCAACTTTGCGTGATCCGCTCAAAACAATCCCAACTTTCGCATATTTTCTAATATCCCTAACTTTGCCACTTTGTTGCTCAGGACATACCATTTAATAGCTTAACCAGTTATAACCGGTAATTTTCTTCTCGTTGCATTTCTTTTCTTTTTTATCTCTTTTCCCCTTCAAAAACATCATCTTCAACCTTTTTCAATCCACCATTGATGCCCTTCTTCTTCAAATCAATTTCACATCTTTTCTGTGTTTCAAATGCATCCTCATCTACAGGTTCTAGATCTTCAAAATCGAAAGCCAAGGTTCTAGATCTTCAAAATCGAAAGCCAAACTTACCATTGATGACGAAGACTTGTGACTCTTCTTCTTCTTTGCTTCTTCGAATTAAGCTAAGGTTCGAATTCAGCAAATGTTTGGTGATGGAGATGGTGATTTTACAGAGAAAGGGTTTAAAAGTGAAATTGATTTGGGTAAATTTCATTAATAAGGAGGGAAGTGGGAAATAGTTGTCAATTACCTATTATTATCGGTTACAATTTTAAAGGGTATGTCCTGAGCAACAAAGTGGCAAAGTTAGGGATATTAGAAAATATGCGAAAGTTGGGATTGTTTTGAGCGGATCACGCAAAGTTGGGATTATTAATCTCCATTTATTCTTTAATTAAATTGAATATTAAATTCAAACATTTGGCAAAAAAGATGCAAAATCCCATTAAACGAAAAAACCTAGTGTTTTTTCAAAACTAAAGCAGTAAACATTAAAAAATCGATTATTGTAAACATCAAAGAGAAGAATAACAAAAAAATATGAAAGATAGAAGTATACAATAACTATGACTTTATCGTTGTGAGGGATGAGAGCAGTGTAAGTGCAGACAAGTTCTCCAACCGACATTTTTGAAGTTTTTGAATGAGATTACAAATAAAGTACTGCAAAATTAACTAGTAAACATCAATTAAAGAGAAAATTAACCAGGAACATTAAATGTAGCCGATCCCCACATGTTTCCCACTAACTTTATAAAAACATTTTCACAAAATCTCACAAGAGACGGTCTATAGGATAGACCACAAAATTGGGCCAACCCATTTCCCTTAACTGATTTTTTTTATTATAATATCAATTATATTATGTTATAGTCTTAAATGTAAGGTATTATAACCTCGAATATACTATTCTATAACACCAAATATAAGTTATTATAACCCCAAATAATTTATTATAACCCCAAATATACTATGTTATATTTTGGGCTGGGCTTCATGGATTCCGTCTATAGAATAGACCGTCTCCCATGAGACTTACTGAAACATTTTTTAATTAGTTTTAGTCTTTATATTTTTTCCACTAACTATCTTTTAATATTTTTTTATATTTATGGTCTCACTTTTCCTCTATCAAATACTATATTATTGAATTATTCAATAATATGAAGTATTTGATAGAGGAAAAATGGGACCATAAACATTAAAAAACATTAAAAGATAGTTAGTGGAAAAATATAGGGACCAAAACTAATAAAAAATATTTTTATAAAGTTAATGAGAAACATGTAAGTACCATAGGGATTATAGAATACTAAATGTTACTCCTAAAATACAGTGAGTAAAAGACATATGGGAATCATAAATATTATTCAAATATTAAAATAAGGTTATTTTTTCAAAATTTGTGATATAAATAAAAATATTCTTAATGAAAACAACAAATTAACATCCAAAACAGCAGATAAGTACTTTTTTAACGAATCGAGATGGTACTAAGCTAAAAATAAATATTATGACCATGAACTGATCAACTAAGTGACTAGTTACTTTAATTTAACCGACTTCTATATAGACACTAACAAAAAAAAAATATATATATATATATAATACTAATTCTCCAAAAATCACTACAAAACATGAATCATATCACTAACACTCACTATGTCTAGAAGTCTAGAACTACAACATACATATATTTTTCATTTAATCATACAAAAAGATATTCGTTTTTATAAAAAAGTACGTAATATTTATTAATCTTTTTTAATTCTTATTTGAGTTGTAAAAATAACGTAAAAAACACTTTTAAATAATGAACTTTATTTAATTTAAAAGTAATTTAAATTCTTATTTTTGTCATTTTCTAGCTCATTTAATTAAAAACACCATGCAGAATTTTAGAGCTATTCTCTTGAGAGACAGTTTGTTGGAGAGACGTCTCTCAAGTCCAGTTCATTGTAGCTAAAGGACTATTTTTAAACTATATTTTCTTAACGGCCAATCTAATTAAAGATGGTCTTTCAAAGAAACCGTTTTCACCAGAATTTGTGGGAATTTTAATGTGTGATGTGATGATGTGAAATTAATTAACAAGTTTTTTTTGGTGTTAATTAACAAGTTTTAATGTAGAAGGTAGAAGGAACAATAACCTACAACTACAAGGATCGATAACTACTGTAGTGAGACTGGTAAACAAAGTTCATCAAATTCAAATCTTGATCACAAGTGCAGAACTTCATCAGTGTAATTCCATCAAATTCAATCTCAATTTCTTCAAATTCACTATTTTTTCTCTTCGTATGAAATTCATCAATCCAAAAGTCCTCCAATTTTTCAACCATGGCGGAAATTCACTCAACCTCAATGTCTTCGTCACCGGAAAATCAGGAGCTCGATCTGGATTCCTTTCTCCGGCGACATAACGCTGCTTCATCATCTTCCTCAGATGAAGAAGAGGAACAAATTCATCGTGGTTCCGACATTCTTCTTCGTACTGTTGATGATATCCTAAACGAATCATCTTCCGATTCCGAAAATCCTGTTAGTTCGGTATCTTCTACTTTATCTCATACTAAAACCCTAATTTCTAGTGATAAACAGTTTAATTCTATTCAATTTAAGTCTAATTTAATTCAACGAATAAAATCCGAGGATTTTTCTCGGAAGCTGCCTATTTCGTCGCAAAACTCGCGAAATTCGTCGATATTCAGCGGTGGAATAAGTCGAAAACCTGGCGCGGCGCTTGCGGCAGCTGCTGCTGCGTCGAGAAGTGTTCGGAGGAGGACGCCGAGTGTGAATTTGGAAGGAAGAGTTTCGGATTTAGATGAATTGTCAGGGTTATTTAAGGAAGATGTGAAATCTGATGGTTGTGATAGTAATCTTAGTGTAAATGAGGTAGTAGAAGAGGTCATTGAGGAGAGAGAAAAGAATGTGATTGATTTTTGTGAAAGTATTGATGAAAAGGTAGGCAGTGAGTTAGAGAATGATGAGTTTGCGAATGTAATGTCGAATTCAAGTGTCGAAAAAGAGGAGACGATTTCTGCATCCAAAAGCATTGGAGTTTTGGATTTTGGAGATGGGGAGAAAATTGAGGATGAGGATTTTGCTGACGTTGAGCATAAGGTGGGGGAGGCAAGGACAGGTGATGAATCTTTAGAGTATGATAATGAGAAAGAGGTGGAGCAATATTCCACACGAGAATTACAAGAAGCTGAGACTAGTGCAGTTGTTTTAGATAGTCATGAATTGTGGACAGATAGGGATGGGGTATGTTCAATTGGTGATGATGTTAATGATCTTGTTGAGGATACAATCGCGGAATTAGAGACTCAAATTGATAGTATATTGGTGGAGGAGGAAAAGTTGCTCCCTCCAAAGAAGGCACTAGAATTGGCTGAGGACATTGAGATAAAGCAAGCTTCAACTGGTCAGGATTGGGAGGAGGGGGCAGCTGCACAACCTATGAGGCTTGAAGGTGCGCGTAGAAGTTCAACTGTGCTGGGGTATTTTGATGTTAATGCTGATAATTCTATAAGTCGAACTATCAAGTCGCAGGCGTTTGTTCGTGATTATGGTAACCCACAGGCTATTGCGGTTCATCTCAATTACATTGCTTTGGGTATGTCAAAGGGCGTTGTTGTTGTTGTGCCTAGTAAATATTCTGCTCAGCATCCAGATAACATAGATCTTTCAAAGGTTGCTGTCTTTTCCTTTTTCTGGTGCATACATATGTTTTACGTCTTAAAGTTGCGGTTTCCCTTTTCTTTAGATGTTTCTCTTACATGGAATATGCTTTGATGCTTGTTTGTGATTTTTAATGTGCCTGTATTCACCAAAACAGAACTACCTTATTCAATTGTCGTGGATTATTTTTTAATAAGATTTTATTTATTTATTAATTAAAAAATGCCTTGCAATATGATGATTATGCATGTAAATGGAGGTTATATTCTATACAAAGGTTCATTCAGTAGCCTGAGCATACTTGGGATGTTAACAAACTTTATGACCTGTTTGTTTTCAATTAGGGGATCCTTTTGGATAAAATTCTAATGTAAATTAAATCATGATTTTAGACGATGTTCCTTGGTATGCAAGCAGATCGATCCCAAGCTCCAGTTATGTCTATTTGTTTCAATCAGCAAGGTGACCTGCTCTTGGCAGGCTATGGTGATGGTCATATTGTATTGTGGAATGTACGTAGGGGAACAGTGGTGAAGGTTATTACTGGAGGGCATAAGGCACCCGTTGTTCACACATTATTTCTCGGGCAGGATCCTCAAATTACTCGACAATTTAAAGCAATTACTGGTGATAGTAAAGGATTGGTTCAATTACATGATTTCTCCTCTGCAATGCTTGGACTCTCTGTAACTACAAAAGTAACCACTTGTTTCCCAAAAATTGTTTTTACTGTATATTTGCCTTGCAATTTTTTTCATAAAAATTTTGTAATTTGCTTTAGAGGACAAAGGAAAAT
Source organism: Amaranthus palmeri (assembly GCA_019776075.1). Classification (NCBI taxonomy): domain Eukaryota; kingdom Viridiplantae; phylum Streptophyta; class Magnoliopsida; order Caryophyllales; family Amaranthaceae; genus Amaranthus; species Amaranthus palmeri. The sequence goes on from JAAKBH010000044.1 coordinate 436,560, forward strand.
TATTTTGTTTCCCTGATTTGACAAACTAGTGACATCCATGATGTTGCTGAAACAGTGTCTTCTTGATGGTGAAAAAACAAGCACAGTGCTGAGTGCCTCACCTCTACTACCTGATGAATTTTCCTTCTCTGGGAACACCACAAGCTCCGCTAGCAGTGTAGGCAGTGTCATGGGTGCTGTGGTTGGGGGAGCGACTTCTTGGAAACTATTTACTGAAGGTTCCTCCTTGTCTGAAGAAGGTGTGGTCATATTTGTCACCCATCAGACTGCTCTGGTGGTATGAAGTCTTCAGATTACTGGACAAATTCCAATTACTGTATATTAAGCATGCTGACATTTCTTTCTGTACCTTGTGCTTGATGCTGAAGTGATGACTGTGCTGTAGGTGAGGCTTAGTCCTACCTTGGAAGTATATGTACAGTTTCCTAAACTAGAAGGTGTTCGGGAGGGTTCAATGCCATATACTGCTTGGAAATGTACAACACAGTCACGGGGTCCCTCCTCAGGTATATTAGCTATTTCTGTTTTACAATGACGTCAAAGGTGGTTAACAGGATACATTATTGCAGAAAGTACAAAAAGCGAAGCACTGGAAAGGATCTCATTGCTTGCATTAGCATGGGACCGGAAAGTTCAAGTCACTAAATTAGTGAAATCTGAGCTTAAGGAGTCTGGAAAGGCAGAACCTAAAGAAAGTGGCCAGTGGATGCTTAAAGTGTGTGGAAACTGGACACTTGAAAGTCCAGCTGTAGGTTTGGCGTGGCTTGATGATCAGGTAGAAGCCTCTTCTCTTTCAGAATGTAAATTACATATTAGTATCTCTCATGCTTATCATAGCTCTTTGTTTGGTTTTGGGAGATATTTTTTGCGGAAGATGTTGGGAGTAACTGAAAAAAAATCTCATTGTGCTTGCACAGATGCTGGTGATTCTTACATTATCTGGCCAACTTTGCTTGTTTACAAGAGATGGGACTTTTATTCACCAAACTAGCTATGGGATTGATGGAAACGGAGGAGATGATCTTATTTCTTATCACACTTATTTTACCAATGTGTTTGGCAACCCTGAGAAATCTTATCAGAATAGTCTATCTGTCAGAGGAGCATCTGTTTACATACTTGCTCCTACGCATGTTGTTATTTGTCGTTTTCTTTTGTGGCGGGAGCGTATTGAGGTGTTGCGAAATGCAGGCGACTGGATGGGTGCTTTCAACATGGCAATGACATTGTATGACGGTCAGGCCCATGGTGTTATTGACCTTCCGAGAGATTTGCATGCTATACAAGAGGCTATTATGCCCTATCTGGTGGAATTGCTCTTTTCATATGTAGATGAGGTTTTTTCCTATATTTCGGTAGCTTGTTTCAACCAGATTGAAAAAGAAGTGGATGGTTCCGTGACTCTGAGCAACTCAGCATCTTCTGAAATAAAGGAGCAATTCACCCGGGTTGGTGGAGTAGCAGTTGAATTTTGTGTTCATATCAAACGGACTGATATTCTTTTCAATGAAATATATTCAAAATTCGTATCAGTTCAGCATAGAGGTATGTTGATCTATCTAATCTCTTTTGGATGCATTATTTTTTATGTCAAAATAAATTGCGGAATTTTCATGTTCTTCAAGTGATGCTGTCAAATTGCTGGCACATTCTAACTTTTCACGGTAACTTGTTGCAACCTTTTTTTGTTACACAACCTTTGATCTCATCCACTTCTATTAATATTAATGGTCAAAATTTTAACCTACATATTCCTGATTAACAATTATATCTCTGGGTTATGATTTTATACAATAAGCATTTTTCAAAGGTCTTCGCAGTAGATGAAGCAGAATGTTGCTAATGTAGTATGTCATATCTGATAGTTATAGAACTTTGTTTACAAGTAATGGATTAAAGGTAAAAAGTTAATTATGGATAGCTGGTTGATTTTGTATACAAGTCACGCATTATTGGGGAAGTTTCATATCTTGATGTCGGTTCTTTTCCACTTGTTGATGTATATTTCTTAAGATTGGCTTATTCTATGTTATGACCTCCGATACTCCTCAACAATGGCAACAGCACAGTAGCAGTATTAGTATATGAACAAGAAAGAAAAGAAACAGAACAGTTGTGTATTAACAGAAATTAAGAGAGAAAGAAAAATATGGAATGCTTGTATATTTATGTATTAGAGGACGTTGTGTCCCCTCGAGCTCTTCGAGTGGCTCGATAACTCCCTAGGTACAAGACCGATGATGAATACAAGCATGAAAGGAAATCTATTCCCTCTTGACTATTTATAGCAAGTACCATAATCTAGAATATTCATAAAGAAAGTACAGCTCAGCAATTAAAGAGTACACCTCCCTCCAAAATAACAAACTCTGACATATACTTGATTTGCAGCTGTGCCGTTACTTGCTCCTTCTAGAATAGGTAAATTTGATTGTGGGCTTTGTAACCGGATCCATAACAATACCGCCCCCAACGAGAGCCACCTTGTCCTCAAGGTGGAAATCAGGAAAAAAGGACATAATGTTGCCGTATAATTCCCATGTTGCCTCGGACACCGGTAAGCCTTGCCATTGAATGAGCACTTGAGCTGTATCCCAAGGTTGATTAGGACCCTTTCTGACCCCCAAAACAGCAGCAGGTTCAACCATTAATTCCAAAGTAGCGGACAGTTGTGAAGGCAACTCCGTTGGATTGAAGGAAGCCCCATTGGCTCGTTTAAGTTGTGAAACATGAAAAACCGGATGTATTTTGCTCCCTACCGGTAATTCCAAACGGTACGCCACCTTGCCAACCTTAGCTATGACCACATATGGTCCATAAAAACGAGAGGACAACTTGTCGCAAGGCCGACGAGCCAAAGACTGCTGCCGGTATGGCTGAAGTTTCAAATACACTAAGTCCCCGACTTCAAAATTAACATCCCTTCTTTTCAAATCAGCTTGCTTCTTCATGCGATGTTGAGCTCGAATTAAATTATACTTCAAGTCATCCAATATAGCATCACGCTCATGTAACAATTGATCCAAACTGTCGACGGAAGTGCAATTGTGACCAATACGTATGACTGACGGAGGAGATCGCCCATATAATGCCTTAAACGGAGACATCTTGATTGACATATGAGGCGCTGTGTTGTAACAATACTCGGCCCAATGAAGCCACTTGGCCCAACTTTTAGGTTGACCATTCACGAAACAACGGAGGTACGTTTCCAAGGCTTGATTAACTATCTCGCTTTGACCATCGGTTTGAGGATGGTAAGCGGTACTATGGGCTAGCAAAGTGCCTTGAAGTCGGAACATTTCTTGCCAAAAATTGCTCATGAACACCTTGTCTCGATCCGAGACTATTGAGGACGGAAACCCGTGGAGACGAACTATTTCACGCACAAAAACTTCCGCCACCGAGGCAGCCGTAAACGGATGTTTCAAACCCACGAAGTGCGCAAATTTAGTGAGTCTATCTACCACAACCAAAACGGTATCAAACCCACGAGACTTAGGTAGAGCTTCAACAAAATCCATCGTTACATCCTCCCATACATGTGATGGAATGGGTAGGGGTTGAAGTAGCCCGGAAGGTTGTTGATGCGAAGCCTTTTGCTCTTGGCATACACGACACTGTTGAACGAATTGGGTCACCGATTTTCTCATGCCTTCCCAATACCAATCTTCCGCAAGCCGCAAATATGTTTTGTATTCCCCATTATGGCCTCCACAAGCTGAATTATGATATTCCCATAAGAGTTTCTCGATCAAAGGTGAGGTACGAGGCAAAGCTACACGTCCCTTGTATAAGAGACAACCATGATGGATCGAAAACCCATTTAACATACCACCATTCTGCTGTAGTTCAGTAAATACGCTGCCCAACACGCCATCCTGCCTCACTTCATCTTTGATGCTGTCCCAATTCACCCAACACGACGAGACAAGGACAGCGAGGTATATGCGTGGGTGACGAGAGAGAGCATCGGCAGCCTTATTGGCACTGCCGGGACGGTAGTGTATCTCAAAATCATAGCCGAGTAATTTACTCACCCACTTTTGATATTCATTCCCCACCTCTCGTTGCTCAAGAATATAACGCAAACTCCGTTGGTCGGTCCAAACTTCGAAATGCCTACCAATCAAGTAATGGCGCCACTTTTGTATGGCCATGACAATTGCCATTAACTCCTTTTCATAGATGGAACGGTTTTGGCCCTGTACACCCAAAGCTTTGCTAAAGAAGGCTATGGGGTGTTTGTTCTGCGATAACACGGCTCCCAATCCCTTGCCCGAGGCGTCTGTTTCAACAATAAAAGGAATAGAAAAATTAGGGATTGCTAATACAGGAGCTGTTAAAATTACCTCCTTCAATAACTGAAAAGCCGTGGTTGCCTCCTCATTCCACAGAAAATTGTCCTTCTTAAGTTGATTGGTTAAGGGAGCTGCCAATTGAGCGTAGTGCCTAATGAACCGTCGATAATAACCGGTCAATCCCAAAAAACCACGCAATTCTTTAAGTGTCGTAGGAATGGCCCAATTTTGCACTGCCTCCACCTTCTCGGGATCCATAGCAACTCCTTTCCCGGATACAATGTGCCCCAAATAAGCTACTTGGTCTTGCCCAAATACGCATTTCTTTTCATTCGCATAGAGTTGATGTTTAGCCAAAACCTCCAAAGTGATTGCCAAATGCTGTTTGTGCTCTTCCATCGTCGCACTATACACAAGAATATCATCAAAAAAGACTAGAACAAAACGCCGTAAATAAGGTCGAAATACCTCATTCATTAAGGACTGGAAAGTCGCCGGTGCGTTTGTCAAACCAAACGGCATAACGAGAAATTCGTAATGCCCTTCATGGGTTCTAAAAGCTGTCTTGTGAACATCATCTTTGCTCATGCGAATTTGATGGTATCCGGACTTCAAGTCCAATTTCGAGAACACCGTAGCTCCACACAATTCGTCTAGCAACTCCTCTATGACCGGAATTGGGTATTTATCAGCAATAGTCTCTTTGTTCAAGGCGCGGTAGTCAATACAAAATCTCCAAGAGCCGTCCTTCTTCTTGACTAGCAAAACCGGGCTTGAGAATGGACTATGGGAAGGTTGGATAATTCCAGCTTGAAGCATTTCGGCCACTAACTTCTCAATTTCTTCTTTTTGGATTTGAGGGTAACGGTACGGTCGCACGTTTACGGGATTCGACCCACACTTTAATGTAATACGATGCTCGTGGGACCGCAAGGGAGGCAAACCCTCTGGCATATCAAACACACCTGCAAACTGCCTTAACACCTCCTTCAATTCTACTGGAACAACCACTGATTTCGCACTTTCCTTCTGAACTCCCATTAGCTCCACCAGAATTCCACCCTTCTCCTGCCTAATTACCTTCATCATGGATTTTAAGGTAACTAGTGACCGTTCCAAAGACGGGTCTCCTCGTAGAATCACTTTACTCCCCTGCCATGTAAATTGCATAAGAGGGACTTTCCAATTTGTCGTCACCATACCCAACTTCGCAAGCCATTCCACCCCCAAAATGATGTCGGAATGCCCTAACTCCAATGGTAAGAAGTTCTCCACAATTCGCACAGCCCCTAAATCAACCTCTACTTCATTGCATCGGCCCTTACCCATACGAGTTTCTCCCGTTCCCAAAGTCACCCCGAACTCCTCTGTCTCATCGACTAACAGCCCCAATCGTTGTATTACTGATGGCGAAATAAAATTGTGAGTCGCCCCTGGGTCTATCATCACAATCACTTTCTGACCTTCAATTTGACCTTGCAATTTCATTGTACGCGGGTTATCAAACCCCACGACCGAGTTCAGTGAGATTCCGGCAGTCGTCGGTTCATTCTCAACCGGAGTGTCTAGAGCCTCCTCGAAAACCGCCTCGTCGTCCTCATCATCAGCCATAATCAACACACTAAGCTCCTTTTTCTTGCAAATATGCCCTACCCGCCACTTCTCATCACATTTATAACAGAGCCCTTTAGCCTTTCGATCTTGAAATTCGCGGTCCGTCAATTTCTTCTGGTTTTCTGGGTGGGTATTTCGGTTTTGGTACAGTGGGTTTGTATGGGAATTTCTTGGGTGAAAGGATTGTGTTTGATTTTGGTGGTAAGGCTGGGTATTATGGTGGGAGTGGGTTTGTGGGTAATTATGAGTGGGAATATTTTTGTGGGTCCAGGTGTTTGTGTTTGTCTTTAAGTGGGTATTTGGGCGGTGGGGGTATGAAGGGTAATTTTTCTGAAATTGCTCTAATATCCTCCCTCCTCCACTTTGGGTATTTAAGAAACCCAGAGCAATGAGTTTTTCCTCTATTTTCACGGCCCAGTCAAACGCCTCCTCAATATTCACCGGATCGAGCAACCGTAATTCAGCCTGAATCCGCCAATCCAACCCCTTAATAAAATTAGCCAAAAGACCAGATTCACTTACTTCTTCGTCGAGATTAGCCGCCAATTTGATGAAGACTTTTTCGTAATCCTCGACGTCTCCTTCTTGCCTTATGCTCATCCACTGTTCCATTAACGACCCGCCTTTTCGCCCCCGGAAGTGTTTCAACACCATTCGTTTCAAGGTACGCCAATTCGTTATCCGCCGCCGTTTTTGTTCCCACTGAAACCATGCCAGAGCATCCCCTTCGAGCCCTAATGTCGCCGCCCCCATTTGCTCTTTTTCCGATAATGGGTACACATCAAAATAACGTTCCACCTTACTAACCCACCCATCGGGATCCATGCCAGAAAAAATAGGGAACTCTAATTTACGTACCATCGTCGGCTGAATTTCAGAATATCGCTCCAAGGTAAGTCTGCCATCCTCCCTATAATTCATCACCTCATCTTCTCTGGGTCGGTTCTGGGTTATTTCCGACCGTTCACGAGCATTGGAAACTGGGTCTCCTTGTTTCTCTGCCCATCTCGAGTTCATGACCTTCATTTCGCCCATTAGAGAAGACAAAACTGCCGTCATCCTCCGTTGTTCTCTAGCGTTTTCCTCCCATTTGGTATTTTGTTCAGCAGCTGCTTTACTTTGTGATTCCTCCATGCTATTTTTTAACTCCTTAAATTTCTCTTCCATGGACTCCTTTAACTCCGGCAGCTCGCCTTGTAAGGCCGCCACTGCCACCTCCAGTTCATCCATTCGTGACGGTTGTGTAGGCGCCATGATCGGAGCTCTGATACCACTGTTATGACCTCCGATACTCCTCAACAATGGCAACAGCACAGTAGCAGTATTAGTATATGAACAAGAAAGAAAAGAAACAGAACAGTTGTGTATTAACAGAAATTAAGAGAGAAAGAAAAATATGGAATGCTTGTATATTTATGTATTAGAGGACGTTGTGTCCCCTCGAGCTCTTCGAGTGGCTCGATAACTCCCTAGGTACAAGACCGATGATGAATACAAGCATGAAAGGAAATCTATTCCCTCTTGACTATTTATAGCAAGTACCATAATCTAGAATATTCATAAAGAAAGTACAGCTCAGCAATTAAAGAGTACACCTCCCTCCAAAATAACAAACTCTGACATATACTTGATTTTGCAGCTGTGCCGTTACTTGCTCCTTCTAGAATAGGTAAATTTGATTGTGGGCTTTGTAACCGGATCCATAACATTCTACTTATTTCCCCATCAAAGCAACATATGAAAAAAAGATTAGAAGAAAAAGGTTCAGAGTTCATATTGTGTAAGCATTGGAGGATTAATACACATGCTATCATATCCTTAGCCAATTGTTTGTGGGTCTGGCCAATTTCAAACTATGTTTTATGCTTGTGATCATTTGGTTGTTTATAATTCATCTCAAATTCTCACAAACTGTTTGAAAATTTTGCTCTCTCACAAAATGTCAATGACATAACAATGTTGAAATTAATGTTACCTGAAACGTGATTCGATTCAAGAAACGAAACAAAAACAAAAATATTAATTTATAACAACAACAATGCCAAAGCCTTAATCCCAAAATATTGGGGTTGACTACATGAATTAAAATATTAGTTCCAATGGTAGTCAACATGAGTTCTTTATTCTCCATTTGTTTCGATTTTCTACCATCTCAATCTGTTTGTCTAAATTATTCATATCTTTTGCACTCTTGTCCTCCAAGTCACTTTTGTTTTCTTTGCCCTCTTTTTAAGTCCCCCGAGTTCCAACTATCCATCTTTCTTATGAGTTTACTAATATCCCATTTTAGTACATGTCCGAACCATCTTAAACGATTCTCTTTCATCTTTTCCTCGATATTAATTTAGTGTTCTGAACATTTAAAAAATGACATTTGGTTGAATAAATGCTATGATAGGTCAACAATGTTGTCCAAATGCATTGATTGTTGTGGTGGGGGGTGTTTCGAGTTGGATATACATTGTAGTAAAAAGGTCATACCTTGTCAAATAAACCGATACGATACTGTTAGAGATTCAAATCGTATTTCCATAAAGATTAGGTATGAACCGTATAATCTCGGCACGGGGCAACGTTTCAGGTTTTGCGCTTCAATGGTTGAAACAATGATGGGCTGAAAGTAAAATACATCATATGTGTTATTTCAGTTGCCACATATCTTCCGTTTCTGATAGAGCTTTTCAAGAAAAATGTAGCAATTAAACAATATGGAGGAAGCACTGAAATCTGTATGACTCAGATTATTCATTTTACTTGAAGTACTCATATCAAATCCTAAACACTTGGGCATCATCAGGGCACCTGTATTTCTAGGCCAAAAGTATGAGATTTTCTCATCAAAGAATGAAGTCTATATTTGGATATGCACCCATGTTGAATTTTGACTGAGTTCTCAAATCCAAGTCACTGAAGGTGTCTGAAAATACATAACAGTTCATCTGCCTTTTTGCGTCACAGTATAAGAGCTTCCTGCAACTAATTGCTTAACACCAGTGTCAGTTTGTATCATGCACTTGGTGATATGCATCAAGCGCCACAGTAATTTTCTGTCAAATTTAGATTTGGGGATGGATGATAATCTGATGCAATTAAAAATACCAACATATTGATTTTGTACTTGATCTGTACTGCCATAGTTAGAGTGGGAGTGATATGCAATTATCTACCCTAAAACTGTAACTTGAAGTTCTGGTTCTTGTTCCTGATGGGTTTTAAGCTTGGATGAATTATTATTCTACATTTGACATCTACTTTCTCTTTTGTAGATACATTTTTGGAGCTTTTAGAGCCTTATATATTAAAGGATATGCTTGGATCACTTCCTCCTGAGGTATCTCTAATGCAATGTAATTGGTCTTTGCCCATGAGAAAAACATTAGTAATTGATCCTTGCTCCCTTCCTTAGATTATGCAAGCATTGGTGGAGCACTACAATAGCAAAGGATGGTTGCAGCGTGTAGAGCAATGTGTTCTTCACATGGATATTTCATCTTTGGACTTTAATCAGGTCATATCAATATCTTGGTTGTAGATTAAAATCAAGTATTCAACACATTTTGGTATCTTGTGCTGCAATAAACCTTGTCTAAATTGATTAAATCTGAGAATAGGTTGTTAGGTTATGTCGGGAGAATGGATTGTATGGTGCCTTGATTTACCTATTCAACAAAGGCTTAGATGATTTCAAGACACCTTTGGAGGAACTTTTGAGTGTGTTGAGAAATCACGAAAGAGGTGCCGCTTGTGCTGCTGTTGGGTACGTAACTTGGTGAATGAATGATAATTTATATATAAGTTCATCACATGGTACAAATCCTATGTATTTTAATTCCCATTTACTTTTAAATTTCAGGTATCGTATGCTGGTTTATCTGAAGTACTGCTTTTCAGGCCTTTCTTTTCCTCCAGGTATAATTTTGTTATATTTGCTGCAATTATTCCTTCTATGGTCATTATGGTCATTGTGCAATTATTCCTGCTGAAATCAGGATTGGGATAAGGGTTCTGATATTGGGTTTTTTTTATTTGTCATTTACTATTCTCCTTTTCTAGAGACACATAATTTGTTAATCTTCTCGTGAATCTCGAATCGAAGAAAGCAAATGATAGTCGGTTTTGGCCTATTTTCTAGAGACACATGATTTGTTAGCCCAGTCTGTTACCTAAAATTATTGCATCCGGAATTTTCTGACTTGTAATCAAGGTGTCAAACTTTTATAATCAGAGAAGTGAAGTAGATGAGAAAATTTAGGTGATGGAAATATAATTTCCTATGAACGTAACACCATAAAATTATGGTGTTTTCTGTTTACGTTATAACTGACCTTGGAATGCTTATTTTTTTTCTTATCTTTGGTTTTCCACCCTGCTTGTTGATCATTCACTTTGGTTCCATGACAAAATAAGATGCTGTTAAATGTTTGAATCTCTATTGTTCAGGACATGGAAAACTCCCTTTTGAGCGGTTGCCTTCTGTTAGGATGGAGCTTTTGCAATTTTTGCTGCAAGATTCTGGTGGTCCCAAGTCACAGACAGGTGCAAGCTTAACTTCAACCGGAGCTTACCTACACTTGCACTATCTTTTAGAGTTGGACACAGAGTCTACATTAGATGTTTTAAGGACAGCCTTTGTGGAGGATGATGGTTTCAGGGATGCAACTGTTGATAATCTAAAAGATAATGACTTAAACGCTGATGACCAGAATATGCTAGTTCAGAAAACTGTTGACGCTCTCGTAATTGTTCTGGATATAGATATTTCTCAATCTGTCAGGTCTTGTGGCAGTGATGATACTGCCAAGGTAGTATGGCCTTCAAAGAAAGATATAGGTCATCTCATTGAGTTTGTTGCAAGTTATGTTGCATCGAAAAGAGCTAAGGTATCTAAGAGCGTGTTGAGCCAAATATTAGAGTACCTTACTTCAGAGAATCATCCTGTATTAAATGAGTGCGAGCAGCCAAATGAATCTAAGAAGATAAGGGAGAAAAAAGTACTTTCTCTGTTGGACGCAGTTCCTCAAGCAGAGTGGAATCAATCCTATGTCTTGCATTTGTGTGATAAGGCAAAGTTTCACCAGGTGCCTGTTTGCTTTGTGTTCATGCTATGTGATTTTTAAGGGAAAATTAAATTTTTAAGGGAAATAACTGTTTCTTTCCTTATTTCAGGTTTGTGGCTTGATCCATACCATTAGACACGATTATCTTGCTGCGTTGGATAGCTATATGAAGGATGTGGATGAACCAGTTCATGCATTTTCCTTTATTGACAGAGTATTGCTGCAGCTAAGTGAAACTGAATCTACTGCTTTCCGATCAGCAATCATTTCCCGGATTCCAGAGCTAGTTACTTTGAGCAGGTGGATATAGAAATGCATGAATTGAAAGTTTTACTCTTTTTGGATTAGCGTCCATTCTTGATGAGGCTAATGGTTTATACTTCTTTGGGTTTTAAGTTTCATTACCTCAATGCCATTAAGTGGCTCCCACCTGGGGTGGGGTGTGTGCAACTTTACATAAAAAAGAAATGCACATAGTGTCTTGACACTTGGATTTTGATTATAATTTATATTGTACTCCTATAAAATTGACTTAATAGACAATGTGCACTTCTTATTAATGTGAAGTTGATGATGTTTGCAAAAACAACCTCATTGTATTTACAAGGGTAAGGTTGCATATATTTAACTTGTCTAACCTTTCCTAGGAGGGAGTTGTTATAGGACAAACAGGAGAGCTCGCCCAAAAGACTAGCCTATTAGGTGAGAGAGCCCATTTGCCTATAAACCCCACACCAATTGCACTTTACAACCGATGTGGGACAAGTCCCATACCTTGCAATGGACCATAACAATCGACCCCCCATAAGGCCAACGTCCTCGTTGGGTCACGGCTGCATTGGGTCACGGTTACGTTGGGTCACGGCTGGCTCTTCCAGGCCACCCACTCCGCAAGCCACCCACTCTGCAGGCCACCCACTCCGAGTCCGGCTCTGATACCACTGTTATAGGACAAACAGGAGAGCTCGCCCAAAAGACTAGCCTATTAGGTGAGAGAGCCCATTTGCCTATAAACCCCACACCAATTGCACTTTACAACCGATGTGGGACAAGTCCCATACCTTGCAATGGACCATAACAGGAGTCACTTGGTGGTATTGGGGTAAAAAACTAATGTTGGTTTGCTGAATCACGTATATAAACTATTCTTACAATAAACTGTGGAAATGATAGCTGTATTATACGAATGGCTTTTCTCTTAATGTTGTCTGATTTGACTTTCAGGATAATTGTTCCCCCCCTTTCCATTGTTTGGTTAAAGAATAATTAGAATGGAAGAGTAGGAGTTTTCCATTCAGTACCCTCTTTTTAGAGTTTCGGTCAGACCAAACATAGAATAACTAATATCAGTTTTGTTCACCATGGAAAGTGTTTTTTGTCAAACAGACCCCTTACGTTATGTTTGGTTATCGGTATTAGATTGCGAGAATGGTTTTGATAAGATAATCTTTTGACTAGATTTATAGTCATGTTTGTTCTACTTCATTTATCCCATTTTTTTCACAATATATATTCTAACGCATTACCATTAGAGATATGGTATTAGGTGGTAATGGATGATTGTGCAAAGAAACTTTTTAATGATCAAAGTTTCATTACCATGGAATGACATGGTACATTTCATGAAAATTAATACAAAAAATCTTTTCTATTACCAACAACCAAATTGGGTGTAGTTTACTCACTAGGATTGTTAGACTCTAAGTTATTTGTTTTATCTCAAACTAATAAAAGAAAATGTTACTATTGTTTGTTTTCTTATTGTTTCTTGGTTTGGAATTTTCAGAGAATGCACATTTTGCTTGGTCAGTTATCACTTGAGCAATGACAGGGAGCATGTTCTTTCCAAACTTCAATCAAATCCTAGAAGCCTCTTCCTTTATTTGAAGACGCTGTTTGAAGTTTATCTTTCAGGAACCCTCGATTTTTCTTGTGTGAAGGTGGAAAATGTTATTGATGTTTCTTGGGGCAGACAGAGTAATTGGGAAAATAGCTTGAGTGCTTACCTGGCAAGAGTTCAGGAATTTCCAAAGTTTATATGTAACAAACCTATCGAAGTGACTGATGACATCGTTGAACTTTATCTTGAGGTGAGTTTTACTGCATGTGTTAAGACATATTCACTCTCTTTTTCAAGTAAAGCAGTCAGGTACTCAGGTTACCTTTTCTTCTTTTCGTAGCCTGTCGCATGGCTCTTGTTCTGCTTGTACACTCTAGGCTTTTCGTTCTAACAAGAATAAGTATTCATTTCTAGCATGAATTGATGCTCTATAAAATGCAAAGTATTGCTGCTACCCTACAGTTATCATGTCTCCTTTTGTTGCATCTACAGTTTGTGCATTCGTCTTTACAGTTGTCTTCTGCATTTATATCTTTCCACGTCTTATTATTGTCGCATAGCTTCTAATGAGATTGTATTTTGCTTTTACAGCTATTATGTAAATTTGAACCAGATTCAGTTCTCAAGTTCCTGGACACATTTGAAAATTATAGAGTTGATCAATGTTTGCAATTATGCCAAGAATATGGCGTTGTAGATGCTTCTGCCTTTCTTTTAGAAAGGGTGGGTGATGTTGGAAGCGCTCTTCTGCTTACCCTTTCTGGACTCAATGATAAGTTCATTATGCTTGATTCGGCTTTGGAAAGTATGACTTCAGGCGTTGCCAAACCTGCACATAAATATGTTGCTGCTGCTTCAAAGCTGAAAGAGGTGGTTACATTTTGGATCTTTGTCATCAAGTGTGCCTTATGTTGTTACTTGTTAATGCCATTAGATTATTTTGTGAGTTCTTTAGCTGCTTTACAGGTTCAGGATATTACAAAAATACTACACGCATGTATAGGCCTTTGCCAACGCAATTCTCCTCGTCTGGATCCGGAGGAGTCTGAATCACTGTGGTTTCATTTACTAGACTCGTAAGAACTGTGTTTTGCCTTTTCATTTACGCAATTGTTTGGTTTCTGCAATGCTCATCCTAATGACGTGGCTCTGTAGAATTTATTTTGTGGACTAATCTGTTGATTTGGCTAAAGTTATTGTGTGGCAAACTTAAATAAAGTTGTAGTGAATATCTTACAATCATGTAAGAGGAAAATTTACATGTCCCTGAGTAGGATAGGATTTTTTTGTTTTAAGTTGGTCATATTCCAATGTTGCGTCAATAGTTTAGTAAAATGAGACATAGTTTCAAAAATTTGCATTGGCTATAAAAAAATACCTGGATGTTGAATAGTTATTAGATGTTCCTTCGAATACATGAGTGAATCAAATGTAGAATATCTGAGCAGATGGGTTTCCGATGTTTAACTCTGATTTAGATGGAAGTACTCTTCAATTTTAACTTTGGGTGCAACATTATCCTAGTTGCTAGTAAAACCTGGGAATACCGTGTAGCCCCTAGTAAGGTGATTAAGGTCTCTTTGCATATGAGCTACACTAGCCCAAGAGAGCAATGAGCCTAGCTTCCTTAAGATAGAACTGTAGTGTTTTCTGTGAGGTGATTTCTATTACTATTTTGTTTGATGATTAATGAATTTTATTGATGCTGAAATATGGTTTGTCAGTTTGGGGAAAAGTGAATTTATATGTAATATTCATTTCTGAATTTTTAACAGAATATGACTTGTAGGACTTTGTATGCTATTTTCTGCCTGGTGATGACTTTTTTTTCTTTTTTCTTTTTTTTGCTATCAGATTTTGTAAACCTGTACTTATGTCTCAAGGTAACTATAAAAGTGGCATACTAACTCAGTCTTCAAGCTATAAGGATGACACAGAGGTTAATGCCATCACATGGAGGGTTCATGATACCCAGAAATATGCTCCAATTTTGAAGGGATTATTTTCACAATTTATCAAGGAAATTGTTGAGGGGATGATAGGATATGTTCGCCTTCTGTCTATCATGACAAAATTTTTGGCAGATAATGGAAGTCAAGAATTTGGTGATTTCAAGCTGACTATTTTGGGAATGCTAGGAACATACAGCTTTGAGAGGCGAATTCTGGTATGTGCTTTTGCCCTTTGTAGCACATCCTTTATCTTGAATACTTCAATGTTATGGGTTTACTTGAGATCTCAAATCTTATTAAATAAAAGATATTGTAACTTTGAACTGCAACGCATAAATGAGGAATGTTCCCAAAAGATTGATTGCAGATGTAGTGTGGTACTTTAAACCACCCTCATCCTGTTCTCAATTCTCTTTAGTATGTATGTGGTAAGTATGAGTTTTCATCCATAAGCTCAGTCTTCGAATTACCTCCCAACTATTTGTTATAGGACCATGAATTAACGGCCAGGATATCCAAATTCTCATGAGCTTTTCCTTTTTCATCTTAATCTAACTCATGAACATGATTTAATGCCTTAATGGGGCTTTTCTGCTATTATTTTATAAAGGTAACGCTTAATTATAGTTCTATGAGGGAATGATTTGTGCAATGACGGAATTAACTAGACTTTATTCAAAAATTTGCCTTCATCCATAGTATTTAAAATGTTTCTTTTTACTTTGTTAGGATACTGCCAAATGCTTGATAGAGGATGATACATTCTATATCACGAGCTTACTCAAGAAAGGAGCCACTAAGGGTTATGCCCCTCGAAATCTTCAGTGTTGCATTTGTAACTGTTCTTTTAAGAGTTCAGCTAGCTCGGGTATTCGGGTATTTAATTGTGGTCATGCAACCCATCTTCATTGCGAAGTTCAGGATAATTTAACGTCAAGTCAATATTCTGGTGGATGTCCAATATGTGTGCCTAAGAAAAAGATCCAGAAATTGAAAGGTATGGTAGAACAAGGGTTAGTCAATGCATTGCCATCTACTGCGATCCGAGCACAAGGGGCAAGTAATCTTCACTCGCATGAACTTGATGTGTTCGATAATTCTACAGGCCCTCAAATTTCAAGAGTACGTGTCTTATCTCTTGAGTCTTATGTTAAGTATTATTCTTCTATTATGGTTCCACTATATAAATTCATTAATTTGAAGTTCCCAAAAATGTCGTGAAACTAGTTATTTAACTCCAATGACAGTCGACAATTATGAATCTCACACTGTAATTGCATTTTATCGTGTATGAACGTAGGGGTTTTAGATACAAAATATCAATCTTTTTTCTTCTATTTTTGTTTTTTAGGGGAGGTATTTGGGACCTTGGGTATGGCCCGGGGAACGGTGAGGCATTGAGGTCAACAACTAATCTTCTAATGTAGTCTTACAATTGATATTGCAGTTTGAAATCTTGAATAATCTCGAAAAGAACCAGAGACTGATTTTAAATGATACGATGCCACAGCTGAGGCTAGCTCCTCCGGCTGTTTATCATGAGAAAGTAAACAAAAGAACTCATTTTTCATCTAGAGCAAGTAACGGAGGTACGGATGCTGAAAAGTCTAGTAGAACTAAGCAACTCCGAGATCTCAAAGTAAAAGGTTCTCGGTTTCCATTAAAATCAAAAATTTTTGGTAAGTTTGATTTTTAACTCCAATTACTTGGTTATTGGCTTGGTTGTAACATCAAATTCTAATGCATGGATGAAACATATTGCAGGCAAGGAAAAAACTCGTGTAAATTAACATGTCTGTTTTGCGGAATCAAGTTCAGAATCTTCCAGTGAAAATTTTGCTGATTGAAGAATAAATTTTTCGGACTTAATGCGTCTACCTATTCAATTAACTTATTATGTTCCGAGCATCTGAATTACGCCATATAGTTGTACATAATTGAGCTACTTTAGGTTGTTTTGATTACAACCACTCTGACATTTAGAACTGTGCTCCTTGTAATTTATTTAGTGTTCATATTCTAATTATTTGGCAAAAACTATTGCAGGCTTACAGCCTTTTCTTGTGTCCGGTTTAATTTCTTTAAGCTCACATCTTCTCGTGTTAATGCTCTATATAGGGTTAGGACCTAGGTGGCTAGCTCATCGTTCTTGTGAGCCAAATTCAGCTTGTTTGAGAGATCAAATTGAGTTTGCATGAATCCTGAAAACTTAAAAAGAGTTTTAAACTGGACAACTACAGGTGCAGTTGATATAACTAAATTGAATATTTATTTGTTGCAAAATGCCACTTTTAAATGTCAATTTAAACATTCCATTTCTCTTTTGAACCATATTGATGTTAAAAAGGACCTAACAAAGATAATTCATATTTTAACAAGGAAATTAAAAGCTTATAATACGATCATAACATGTGAATCTGACTAAAGCATTAAAACAACATTTAGTTTGTCGGATTTAACGCCTTATACTAGATTTATTTTGTTTGTCGATGAATCTATGGGGCTATGAGGGTACGGCTGTTGATATTTGCTATTATTGTTAACCCTTGTTAGGTTTTCTAGCTTCATGGGGGTCATTGCTAATGAGTGGAGGATGTATTGCTTGCTGCTGTGATGGCTGCAAAGGTAGTGAGTCCCTAGTTCCTGCTGGTTTCCCTTTCCCCTATCGCTTACTAGTGCTATATGAAGTTGGTCCTGATAATGCTTCGGATGCTGCAATGTTAGACTAACCTCAGTGTTTCCCCCTTCCATTGTTTGAAATTAACATTGAAACCCAATCCACTGCTACTTCTCATTGTCAAGGCACTTTGTGATGGTGGCTCCTAGGTTCTGTTGCTGCCAACAAGATGAACTTGTCATGCCGCTCTATCTGCAGGACTGGCTTGGTAGAGTGTGATGAATAACTGTGTCCTATATTGGTTTTGTTTGCCTCAGTTCTTTGTGAAATAATTGAGCAATATTGCCATTGTATTGGAGAAGCATGGTGCTATTACTGCGTTTTGAGGCTTAGCAAAAGTCATCGATAAAATGCAACCATTCATTGTGCTACTGCTGGCTGACTGATGAGGTTGGCTGCTTGCTGATGCCACTTGATGTGATTGCTGTGGGAGCTGTCATGTTAAAGCTTTTGTAACTAATGACGTGCTGATATATGTTGATGGTAATGGGCTGGATATTGCCACTGATGTTTTTTGATGTTTTTTGTGCTGCTACTACTACATTGCTATTGAGTCTCTGATCTAGCATGTGTCGGTGAATGGCTAAATGCGTGTGCAGCCGACATTAGTGCTAACTACTGTTTTGTTTGGCATGCGCTTCTGCTGGCGGCTTCTAGGTACTGTTACTGCTGAGTGTTGTGTGGAGAGGTTGCAAAACGCCTTCTGTTGCTGAGGTTTGATACTCCGAAAAGCTAATTTGCGGTTGATGCTCTTTGTGCTACGGGTATGTTGTTTGTGATTATTGTGACATGGTGTGTATTGGTCCGGAAGATTAATGCCTCTTGATGCGATGAAGCAAATGAAATATTGTTGTCCTGCGGATCAGTTGAAGCCACCTAATGGGGTTCATTGCTCATAGCACTCCTATGGCACCTGCAACTACCTACATAACTCATGCTCTCTCTTTCACCATCATGAACTCAGTTTTTAACTTCCTTAAACAAAGATATTTTCTTAAGACACTAACTAAAATGGGGTTTTACAAGGCAATAAAACTCCACTGCTGTTGCCACTAACAACGAGTTACCCTTTCATTCTCTGCAAAACGGTAAATAATCTGAATTCCATCGATTGTTTTTGATTTTAAATACCTTCAATGTTTATTTGAAATGCTAATAGAAACATAATATAATGCCTCATCTTTTGCTATTTGTATGCAATGTAAACAATGTTCTAATGTAAGTTGTATTTTACCTTTGGGAGATGAATGGAAGTATGCAGTGTTAAGGATTTTAAATTTTTTGATTACTTTAAATTGCGTAATGGCTTCCTTGTTATGAATGGAAGTAATGCAAGCGTAATGACAGTTGCTATAAACAAATGGAATAAGAAAAAAAAATCAGGAAATCCATTGATTTCTTCTAATTTTTTTACAACAATAACAATTTTTGATCGGCGATAATTGATAAATAAAACAATTTGAAAGCATGTTCTAAAATATCATGTCATCACCAAAAGAATGTTTAGTTTAATATTTATACAAGGAAAATAGCTCCTGAGTTTATATCATCTAAAACCTAGTAGTATTATAGAAAATCAACAAAATATTCACAACAATTTTTCCTAAAAAATCACAATACAACACTTTTACCAATACCTTGCACAACTTTGAACAAAAATTTAAGCAGCAATAGTTAAAATCGAAGTGAAAACTTGAAACAAGTTTTGTATTAAGAATTCAAGATCAATCCTCTTAAAGCGGCACATAATTGGAAGTTGTAAAACAAAACCAAAGTAAACACAACGATTGAACAATTAGAATTAATTCATAGAGCCCAAAATCACCAGAATTCTTTGTATTAAAAATAACAGTAGACTCCATGATGGTAACAACGGCAAAACTTTAAAGTAATCCATCTATGAAAATACAAAAAACAACTTCAACAAAACTCTCTTGAAACATATAGCTACTGTCACCATACTAATAAGCTAAATATTGATAATAGACATGAATCTGGCCATCTAATCGAACAAGCTAAATCCCATGTCATCATCGCTTTCCTCCTTGGCTTCCTCCTGT
This sequence comes from Amaranthus palmeri, assembly GCA_019776075.1. NCBI lineage: Eukaryota > Viridiplantae > Streptophyta > Magnoliopsida > Caryophyllales > Amaranthaceae > Amaranthus > Amaranthus palmeri. The sequence continues at coordinate 456,061 of JAAKBH010000044.1, forward strand.
AAAAGCAAAGCATCCAAAACCCTCGTTAACAATCCAAACTTCATTGAACTCGAAACTCTTCAAATATCCCAGCACAAATAAATGAAATAATAATAATAATAACAAAGTATACCTTCTTTTCTTCCTTCTTTTCCTCTGCAGCAGGGGCAGCACCACCACCAGCTGCAACTGCAGCTACGGGTGCAGCACCTCCACCAGCACCACAATTGAGGATAAGGTCCTCAATATTTTTCTTCTCACAAAGCTTAGCAAACAAGCTAGGCCAGTAAGACTCGATCTCCACATTGGCAGCCTTGACAAGAGTGGCGATCTTCTCAGCCTGCAAGTAATATATTGAAAAGCAATGTTGAAATTTCAATAATACTCACGGGAAAACATTTTCCTCAACAATCACCATAATACGTGTCAGAGCCAACAATAGAAGGCAAAAATAACAGCAAACAAATCCAGTCAGAAGAGAACATCAAACAAACCAATGAGTCCAATAAAACTCCAAGATCTTCAATTAAACTCAAACTGAATTTGTAGTTCATGATTTAACTGTACTACATTTAATTTACTAAATTTCATGGTTCAAAGGCGAAAAAAGAGACTCAACATCTTCGTTAACAACAACTACATATGTCAATGAAATAGTTACCGTTCAATTATCACTATAAAGTTGACGAATAAATGAGTATGAAACTATTATAATACGGTTCTAAAAAACCACGCAAAAGCAATTTAGATTTCAGACAATAAAAAATACTGAAACAAAAACAAATTGATGGAAAAAACTGAAAATCAAATTGCAATTTACCTAATTTAAGAATAGAAACACGTAACAGTCACATACAGAAACAAATTGAAATATATGCAGATGATTGGTAAATTAACTTGCTAAGTATATCTTACAAGAGATGCAAATTCCTCGAACATAACAACGTTTATCAAAAATTCAATGCAAATTGTAATCAGACTATTTCCAGATAGCAGAAACACAAAATAGATAAATAAAAGTAAACAAAATGAAAAACAATTTCAATATATCATAAACGGTACAAAATTTCACCAACCGAAAAAACTAGGCTTACGCATCAAACATTACAAACAACAAAGCCGTATTACAATTAAAACAGTAAATTTAATCAATCATCAACAAAAACACATGAAATTAGAACGTTGAATTCCGATCAACAACAAAGGGGGAAAGTTAAAAAGAGTAGAAGATTACAGTGACGGCGACTTCGTCGTCGTGAAGGATCAAAGCAGCGTAGGTGCAGGCGAGTTCTCCAACCGACATTATTGAGTTTTTTGAATGAAAAATTACAATCAAATCACTGTAAAATTAATAAGAAAACACCACTTAGACAAAAATTGAGAAACAAATCACTGAAACATAACCAGATAACATCAATTAGGGAGACTATCAATTAGAATTAATCGAAAGAAATGGATTAATCGAAAGAAATGGAAGGATTGTTGAAAGGAAGAGAGATTTACCGAAGGAAAGAGGCTTTCCTGCTTGTTTACGGCTACTCGAATGAAAAGATAGATTAGGGTTTTGAAGAAAATAGCAAATAGTTGGATTTTATACGGGAAAATCCAGGGTTTTGATTCTACTCCTATGTCTCTAAGAAAATTTGAAATAAATATGATTATTTATCAAAAAAAACATACAATAAGATCATAATTAAATTTATTCCAAAACTAAGTGTGTAATCAGCAAACGTTAGGTTTGGGCTGTTCGCACTTACTAAGTGCGAACAGATTGAAAAACTGAAACAAGCTGTTCGCACTTACTAACAGCGAACAGCTTGTTTTAAGTCAAAAAGTCAACAAAAGTCAACTCAATCGGCCGCTCTTAATTTTTTGTTGACTCATTCTTTATAAAGACCCGCTATTTGACTCTGTTTGACTTATTCGCAGTTACTAAGTGCGAACAGACATTTGATTTTTTTGACCAGTTTATTACTGTTCGCACTTACTAAGTGCGAACAGCCCCGAACCTGTGCTCTGGGGTATTAGACGCTTATATTTGGAATAAGTTTGATTATGATATATATGGAATAAGTTTGATTATGATATTATTGTATGCTTTTTTTGATAAATAATCTTATTTATTTCAAATATTGGTGGGTTTGATTGAGTAGGCCCAATTTTTTTCCAGCCCAATTTTTTTTTTCACATATTTAAAACAACAATTACGTCTTTTTTGCCCAGATGCCTAGTTGTTTACTTACCTACCCCTTATTCTTTTTTACCCATTGATTTCTTTTATGTTAACCCAATCTTTGTATTAGCTATTGTAGTTCTTTAGCAGATAGTTTTTTGATCTCCAAGCAACAGTTTTAATCAATTTCTATATATGCAGGGCTCTCACCTCCTGGGGGTAAAATTGACCGTTTTCCTCTAGTATTCTCTCCCAGGGGACTACAAGTATGGATTTTCCGTCACATTTCCTCACTCAGTTCTTATTTTCGAGTGGGTTAATGGGTTGATGATGAAGAAGAATACATATTATTATGAGATGAGTCCATATAATTAATTTATTTTTTTAACTGATTATTTTAAGATTGTAAGTGATCACTTTAAGTTATAAGTAATCACTCAACGACTATAAAAAAGTTATCATTTTTTTTGAATTAAAAAAAAAGTTATCATAAACTTGTAAGTGACCACATAGCATAATCGAGATAGTCTCTTCGTGAGACTGTGTTATTAGAGAGTTTCGGTTTTTTTAATGACACGTTCTCTGTTGAGCTAACCCATGTACATTTAGTATGTTGATATGATCAATTAAAATTTTAAGGTAATTAATTAGAAAAATAAGTTAATTATATAAACTCGTCTTATAGTGAAACAATCTCATAGAAGATAAACTATGTTTGTTAAACTCAATAAGTGAGACTGTTGGCAAATGAAGCCTCTTGTGATGCGATGAAGCAAATGAAGTATTGTCCAGAGGATCCGTTGCAAAAACCCAAGCCACCTAATGAGGTTCATTGCTCATAGCACTCCTAGATTACCTGCAACTACCCTCTTAACTCATGCTCTCTCTTTCAACATCATGAACTCAGTTTTTTACTTTCTTAATTAAAGATATTTTCTTAAGACACACTAACTAAAATGGGGTTTAAAAAGGCAATAAAACTCCAATGTTGTTGCCACTAACAACGAGTTACCCTTTCATTCTATGCAAAACGGTAAATAATCTGAATTCCAACGATTGTTTTTAATTTTAATTACCTTCAATGTTTATTTGAACAGCTAATAGAATCATAATGTAATGCCTCATATTTTGCTATTCGTATGTAATGTAAACAATGTACTACATTAGTTGGATTCCACTTTTGGAAGATGAATGGAAGTATGCAGTGTTGAGGATATTAAATTTTTTGATTACTTTATTTTTTTTAAAAATTTTTTGATTACTTTATTTTTTAAAAAAATTTTTGATTACTTTAAATTGCATAATGGCTTGTAATAAATGGAAGTAATGCAAGCATAATGACAGCTGCTAATAGAAATAAGTAAAAAAAATCAGGTAATCCATTGATTACTTCTAATTTTTTTAGAATAATATCAACTTTTTTGAAGATAATAAATAATACAATTTGTAAGCAAGTTCTAAAATATCAAGTCATGACCAAAAGAAACAATAATTAACATTTATACTAGGAAAATAGTTCCTGAGTTTATATCTTCCAAAGTCAATAAAAACCTAGTAGTAATATTATTATAGAGAATAATACTACCTCCGTTTATATTTATGTGCAACTTTTAGCAATACAAGAACTTGCACAACTTTGAACAAAATTTTAAGCAGCAATAGTTAAAATCGAAGTGAAAACTTGAAACAAGTATTAAGAATTCAAGATCAATCCACAACCCTCGACAATTCTGCAGAATCACGCACTCAAGCGACACAGCATATGAATTGGAAGTTGTATAACAAAAACAAAGTAAACACAACGATTGAACAATTAGAATTAATTCATAGAAGCCAAAATCACCAGAATTCTATGTATTAAAAATAATAGTAGACTCCATGATGGTAACAAGTAACAACAGCAAAACTTCAACAAAACAAAATCTAATCGAACAAGATATAGATATAGATTAAATAGATGACATCTAGTCAAACAAGCTAAAGCCCATGTCATCATCGCTTTCCTCCTTGGCTTCCTCCTGTAAAAGCAAAGCATCCAAAACCCACGTTAACAATCCAAACTTCATTGAACTCGAAAATCTTCAAATATCCCAGCACAAATAAATGAAATAATAATAATAATAACAAAGTATACCTTCTTTTCTTCCTTCTTTTCCTCTGCAGCAGGGGCAGCACCACCACCAGCTGCAACTGCAGCTACGGGTGCAGCACCTCCACCAGCACCACAATTGAGGATAAGGTCCTCAATATTTTTCTTCTCACAAAGCTTAGCAAACAAGCTAGGCCAGTAAGACTCGATCTCCACATTGGCAGCCTTGACAAGAGTGGCGATCTTCTCAGCCTGCAAGTAATATATTGAACAGCAATGTTGAAATTTCAATAATACTCACGGGAAAACATTTTCCTCAACAATCACAATAATACGTGTCAGAGCCAACAATAGAAGGCAAAAGATAACAGCAAACAAATCCAGTCAGAAGAGAACATCAAACAAACCAATGAGTCCAATAAAACTCCAAGATTTTCAATAAAACTCAAACTTAATTTGTAGTTCATGATTTAACTGTACTACATTTACTAAATTTCATGGTTCAAAGGTGAAAAAAGAGACGCAACATCTTCGTTAACTACAACTACATATGTCAATGAAATATTTGCCGTTCAATTATCACTATAAAGTTGACCAATAAAGGAGTATGAAACTATTATAATATGGTTCTAAAAACCACGCAAAAGCAATTTAGATTTCAGACAATAAAAAATACTGAAACAAAAACAAATTGATGGAAAAAACTGAAAATCAAATTGCAATTTACCTAATTTAAGAATAGAAACACGTAACAGTCACATACAGAAACAAATTGAAATATATGCCGATGATTGGTAAATTAACTCGCTAAGTATACCTTACAAAAGGTGCAAATTCCTCGAACATAACAAAGTTTATCAAAAATTCAATGCAAATTGTAATCAGACTATTTCCAGATAGCAGAAACACAAAATAGATAAATAAAAGTAAACAAAATGAAAAACAATTTCAACATATCAGAAACGGTACAAAATTTCACCAAACGAAAAAACTAGGCTTACGCATCAAACATTACAAACAACAAAGCCGTATCACAATTAAAACAGTAAATTTAATCAATCATCACAAAAACATATGAAATTAGATTGTTGAATTCCGATCAACAACAAAGGGGGAAAGTTAAAAAGAGTAGAATATTACAGTGACGGCGACTTCGTCGTCGTGAAGGATCAAAGCAGCGTAGGTGCAGGCGAGTTCTCCAACCGACATTGTTGAGTTTGTTGAATGAAATTACAATCAAATCACTGTAAAATTAATAAGAAAACACCACTTAGACAAAAATTTATAAACAAATCACTGAAACATAACTAGATAACATCAATTAGGGAGACTATCAATTAGAATTTATCGAAAGAAATGGAAGGATTGTTGAAAGGAAGAGAGATTTACCGAAGAAAAGAGGCTTTCCTGCTTGTTTACGGCTACTTGAATGAGAAGACAAATTAGGGTTTTGAAGAAAATGGCAAATAGTTGGCTTTTATACGGGAAAATCCAGGGTTTTGATTTTACTTCTATGTCTCTAACGGGTGGGTTTTATTGAGTAGGCCCAATTTTCTTTCGGCCCAAGCCCAATTCTTTTTTTTTTTCACATATTAACAACACAAAATCTCACAAGAGACGGTCTATAGGATAGAACACAAAATTGGGTCAGCCCATTTCTCTTAACTGATTTTTTTTATTATCATATCAATTATATTATGTTATAATCCTAAATGTAAGATATTATAACCTCGAATATACTATTTTATAACCCCAAATATAAGTTATTATAACCCTAAATAATTATTATAACCCCAAATATACTATGTTATATTTTGGGCTGGGCTTCATGGATTCCGTCTATAGAATAGACTGTCTCCCATGAGACTTACTATAACAACAATGAAAAGTTGAAATAGATAAGAGCCTAAATCAAAAAAAAGCATGCAATAAGATCCAAATCAAACTTATTCCAAATATAAGCGTTTGTTACCCCATAGCACAGGTTCGGGTCTGTTCGCACTTACTAAATGCGAACAGTAATAAACTGCTCAAAAAAAAAAATCAAATGTCTGTTCGCACTTAGTAAGTGCGAACAGGTCAAATAGGGTTAAAATAGTTGTTCCCACTTACTACACTTGATTTTTTTGAGCAGTTTATTACTGTTCGCACTTAGTAAGTGCGAACAGACCCGAACCTAAGGTTTGCGACTTACACGCTTAGTTTTGGAATAAGTTTGATTTTGATCTTATTGTATGCTTTTTTATGATAAATAATCTTATTTATTTCAAATTTTCAACAACAATTACGTCTTCCTTGCCCTGATGCTTAGTTGTTTATTCACAAAAACATGCGTAAGACCGTCTTATTCTAAGATCATAATTGGGCCGACCTATTCTCAGGCGCGTGCACCACGCTCGCTCCAAATTTCAATTTTTGGTTTTTTTCATTTTCTAGATATTTTTCAATTTGAACCTTAAATGTATCAATATTGACCTTAAATATATCAATTTCAACGTAAAGTATTTAAACATATCAATTAAAGTAAAATTTTCAATAACAACATACAATTCATTATTTATCACTGTCAATTATTACCAAACATGCATCAATTGTGACCTTATCTTGTTTTTTATGATGTTAACTATATCAATTATAAACAAAATAAATGAATCACATAACAACATATAATTCATTACTTATCACTGTCAATTATTTCCAATCATACATCAATTATGAACTTATCTTGTTTTTGTTCTGATGTTAAGTTGTTAACTACATCAATTATCAACAAAATAAATGAACTACATAACAACATACAATTTCATATTTATCACTGTCAATTATATTAGGTAGAAATTGATCACCTTTAACGTTAAATTTGATCACTTATAGGTTCAAATTGAAATTTTTCACTTTAAATGATATATTTAAGTACCACTTTATGTTGAAATTGATATCTTTATGTTCAAAATTGATACCTTTAAGAATAAAATTGAAAAATGCACAGAAAAATGGAAAAAGCTTATGGGCTCTATATTGGGCTGCATCTTATTCTAAGACGGTCTAACCCAAGATCAGCTGTCGTTTTAATTAATTGATTTTATATAGGAGTATTACGTTGCTTACCTTCTACAATAATTCAAATTTATTAGAGAAATAATAAATCAGTCTCAAATTAATCATGATACGCCGATCATTAACTCGATCTTTGTTAGTTTTATCCTACGATAAATTTCGAAGTATACCTATTCTTTCTAAATTTTAATTGGTCATTATAAATTTAACAAGCCTTTTATTTTTTATTTTTAATTATAATAAAGATTGTGCAACTTATATGGAAGGAATAGTAACAAAATCATGGAGGTGTTTTGTATTGCCATGTTGTTTTTGCAATAATTAGAGTAGGCCATTCAATCCATGAAACTATGAAAGATTTCATAATAGTGGGCAAGACTAATAAATTAAAGAATCTATGGGGCTCTGAGGGTATGATTGCTGGTATTTGCTATTATTGTTAATCTTCTTAGGTTTTCTAGCTTCATGGGGTCATTCCTAATGAGTGGAGGATGTATTGCTTGCTGCTGTGATGGCTGCAAAGGTAGTGAGTCCCTAGTACCTGCTGGTTCCCCTTTCCCCTATCGCTTACTAGTGCTTTATGAAGTTGGTCCTGATAATGCTTCGGATGCTGCAATGTTAGACTAACCTCAGTGTTTCCCCCTTCCATTGTTTGAAGTTAACATTGAAAGCCAATCCACCGTTACTGCTCAGTGTCAAGGCACTTTGTGATGGTGGCTCCTAGGTTCTGTTGCTGCCAACAAGAAGATGAACCTGTCATGCAGCTCTATCTGCTGGTCTGGCTTGGTGGAGTGTGATGAATAAATGTGTCCTATAGTCCTACTGGTTTGGTTTGCCTCAGTTCTTTGTGAATCAATTGGGCAATATTGCCATTGTATTGGAGAAGCTTGGTGTTATTACTGCGTTTCAAGGCTTAGCAAAAGTCATCGATAAAATGCAACCATTCATTGTGCTACTGCTGGCTGACTGATGAGGTTGGCTGCCAGCTGATGCCACTCGATGTGATCGCTGTGGGAGTTGTCCTGTTGAAGCTTTTGTAACTAATGTCGTGCTGATATGTTGATGGTAATGGGCTGGATATTGCCACTGATATGTTTTGATGTTTTTTGTGCTGCTACTACTACATTGCTATATATTGAGTCTCTGATCTAGCATGTCTTGGTGAATGGCTAAATGCGTGTGCAGCCGACATTACAGCTAACTACTGTTATTTTTGGCATGCGCTTCTACTGGTGGCTTTTAGGTACTGTTACTGCTGAGTGCTGTGTGGAGGGGCTGCAAAAGGCTTACAGCTGTCGAGGTTTGATACTCCAAAAAGCTATATTGCTGCTGATGCTTTTTGTGCTGCGGGTATGTATTTGTGATTTTTGTGACATGGTGTATATTGGTCCGGAAGATTAAAGCCTCTTGTGATGCGATGAAGCAAATGAAGTATTGTCCAGAGGATCCGTTGGCAAAAACCCAAGCCACCTAATGGGGTTCATTGCTCATAGCACTCCAAGATTACCTGCAACTACCCACTTAACTCATGCTCTCTCTTTCAACATCATGAACTCAGTTTTTAACTTCCTTAATTAAAAATATTTTCTTAAGACACATTAACTAAAATGGGATTTTAAAAGGCAATAAAACTCCACTGTTGTTGCCGCTAATGCGTTACCCTTTCATTCTCTGCAAAATGGTAAATAATCTGAATTCCATCGATTGTTTTTTATTTTAATTACCTTCAATGTATATTTGAACAGCTAATAGAATCACAATGTAATGCCTCATCTTTTGCTATTCGTATGTAATGTAAACAATGTACTAACATAAGTTGGACTCTACTTTTGCGAGATGAATGGAAGTGAAAATTTGAAATGAATAAGATTATTTATCAAAAAAAAGCATACAATAAGATTATAATCAAACTTATTCCAAAACTAAGCGTGTAATTCTCAAACCTGAGGTTTGGGCTATTCGTACTTAGTAAGTGCGAACAACTTGAAAAACTGAAACAGGCTGTTAGCACTTACTAAGTGCTAACAGCTTGTTTTAGTTTTTCAAGATGTTCGCACTTACTAAGTGTAAACAACTTCTTGTCTTAAAATCAGCATGTTAACTCTATTTGACCTATTCGCAGTTACTAAGTGCGAACATCCACTTGATTTTTTTTACCAGCTTGCTTCTGTTCGCACTTAATAACTGCGAACTAACCCGAACCTGTGCTTTGGGGTATTAGGCGCTTATATTTGGAATAAGTTTGATTATAATCTTACTGTATGCTTTTTTTTGATAAATAATCTTATTCATTTCAAATTTTCAATGGAAGTATGGATTTTAGATTTTTTGATTACTTTAAATTGCATAATGGCTTGTAATGAATGAAAGTAAAGCAAGCATAATGACATCATAACATCTATTAAAAGAACTGTAAAAAGCCAAGTGTCAAATTTCTAGAGCACTTGCCATATATAATTTTTCTATTGGAGTATTTAAATTAAATGAATTAAAAAGTTGACCAATCTACTTCAATCAAAGATTTGACAATCAATTAATACTCTAATCTATAGATTGAATAAGAGAATGTAAACATTAAATTAAGAATCACTAAGATGATATTAACAAAGTTAAAATTACAAATTAGGGAATAAAATATTAATCATATATATCTTAATAAATTACTACTAGAGAAATTTTAAAACAAAATAAAGTAAGAAGTATTTAGATAACATTAAATACTGATTTAGTTATAGAAATTATTTAAACTAATCATCATACAATTTGAAAAAAAGACTCAAAATCACACGCTCATTCTTTTTGAGCCACACTAGATTAAAGAATTTTATTTGTTGATATTGGCTTAAGTGACTAATAAAATTAATTAATCAACCAGTTATTTATTTTATTCATCTACAAACTATTTCAATTTATAACACATAAAATTTCATATTACACTATTTAAACAATTATTATTTATTATTTCAGCTTTATATGGTATATTTAATTATAAATTATTACTGCATGTTTTTTAAAAATATATTTATATACATCTTCATACTAAGAATTCCGTGCATTGCACGGGGTTTTATACTAGTTTGCTATAAACAAATGGAATAAGTAAAAAAATCATGAACTCCATTGGTTATTGGTGATAAATAATACACTTTGAAAGCACGTTGTAAAATAGCAAGTCATGATCAAAAGAAAGTATAATTAATATTTATACTAGGAAAATAATTCCTGAGTCATCACTTTCTTCCTTGGCTTCCTATTGGTAAGAGTAAAAATGGTGGATGCACTAAGGGTCGTAAGGGGCCTATGGAGTCATGTGCCTCTAGGCGTTTTTTAAAAAATTAATTTTAAGTAGAATTTTATATTGGTGAGAGTAAAAATGTAAAATTTACATTAGAATCTTTTGATAATAAATCCTTTCTCATTTTAGTAATTATGTCTTATTTAATTATTTATTTTGTCACAATTTTTATTAGGTCAGTTGATTTATTTTGTTTTATTTCATTTTATGGTATATTGTACAAGTTTGTCAAAATTACACACCATATCATCTATTCAAAAAAAATTTATTAATTTTTGTTTTGTTTTATTTTGTTTCATATGAGCACCCCATTATTAAAAAAAGTAAAAAAAAACGAAAACTAAATTCACACTTGTTCATGAAGCAAATTTTTTCTAAATATTTTAGACAAACCCAGTTGAGACCGTCTCATGGAGAGACGACCTCAATAAAGAGCGTGCACTATAATAGACCAATTAACTATTTATTTACAGTATACACATTATTTTTAAAGTATATTTAACTTTTTATCTAGTTACATTATTTTGAATAACGAGGAATGAATTTAATAAAATCAGTTCAAATTGTTATTAATTCAAGTACTGCATAAGAATAAGATAGATCTTAATTACTAACAATCTTTTATTCGAAAATAATATTTAATTACGAAAAACTCTTTCAAAAATAATCATAATTTTGATAAATTTATTGTACTTCTACTTATTTTGCAAAAATAAAAAAATTAATTGTTAATTTTACAAACTATAATGGTTGAAATTTCGTCCATTAATTGGTGCCCTCTGAGAGTCCGAACGCTAGATCCACTGTGTAGCACCTCCACCAGCACCACAGTTGAGGATAAGGTCCTCATTGTTTTTTTCGCATAGCTTAGCAAACAAGCTAGGCCAATAAGACTCGACATTAACAGTGGCAGCCTTGAGAAGAGTAGCGATCTTCTCAGCCTACAAGTAATATATTGAAAAGCAATGTTGAAATTTCAATAATACTCACGGGAAAACATTTTCCTCAACAATCACCATAATACGTGTCAGAGCCAACAATAGAAGGCAAAAATAACAGCAAACAAATCCAGGCAGAAGAGAACATCAAACAAACCAATGAGTCCAATAAAACTCCAAGATCTTCAATTAAACTCAAACTGAATTTGTAGTTCATGATTTAACTGTACTACATTTAATTTACTAAATTTCATGGTTCAAAGGTGAAAAAAGAGACGCAACATCTTCGTAAACCACAACTACATATGTCAATGAAATATTTACCGTTCAATTATCACTATAAAGTTGACGAATAAAGGAGTATGAAACTATTATAATATGGTTCTAAAAAACCACGCAACAGCAATTTAGATTTCAGACAATAAAAAATACTGAAACAAAAACAAATTGATGGAAAAAACTGAAAATCAAATTGCAATTTACCTAATTTAAGAATAGAAACACGTAACAGTCACATACAGAAACAAATTTAAATATATGCAGATGATTGGTAAATTAACTTGCTAAGTATATCTTACAAGAGATGCAAATTCCTCGAACATAACAACGTTTATTAAAAATTCAATGCAAATTGTAATCAGACTATTTCCAGATAGCAGAAACACAAAATAGATAAATAAAAGTAAACAAAATGAAAAACAATTTCAATATATCAGAAACGGTACAAAATTTCACCAAACGAAAAAACTAGGCTTACGCATCAAACATTACAAACAACAAAGCCGTATCACAATTAAAACAGTAAATTTAATCAATCATCAACAAAAACATATGAAATTAGAACGTTGAATTCCGATCAACAACAAAGGCGGAAAGTTAAAAAGAGTAGAAGATTACAGTGACGGCGACTTCGTCGTCGTGAAGGATCAAAGCAGCGTAGGTGCAGGCGAGTTCTCCAACCGACATTGTTGAGTTTGTTGAATGAAATTACAATCAAATCACTGTAAAATTAATAAGAAAACACCACTTAGACAAAAATTGATAAACAAATCACTGAAACATAACCAGATAACATCAATTAGGGAGACTATCAATTAGAATTAATCGAAAGAAATGGAAGGATTGTTGAAAGGAAGAGAGATTTACCGAAGGAAAGATGGTTTTGAAGAAAATGGCAAATAGTTGGCTTTTATACGGGAAAATCCAGGGTTTTGATTCTACTTCTACGTCTCTAACGGGTGGGCTTGATTGAGTAGGCCCAATTTTCTTTCGGCCCAATTCTTTTTTTTTTCACATATTTTAAACAACAATTACGTGTTTCTTGCCCTGATGCCTAGTTGTTTATTTACCTACCCCTTATTCTTTTTTACCCATCGATTTCTTTTATGTTAACTCAATCTTTGTATCAGCTATTGTAGTTCTTTAGCATATAGTTTTTTGATCTCCAAGCAACAGTTTTAATCAATTTCTATATATGCAGGGCTCTCACCTCTTGGGGGTAAAATTGACCGCTTTCCTCTAGTATTCTCTCTCAAGGGACTACAAATATGGATTTTCCGTCACATTTCCTCACGCAGATCCTATTTTCGAGCGGGTTAATGGGTTGATGATGAAGAAGAATTACATCTTATTATGAGACGAGTCCATATAATTAATTTATTTTTTAACTGATTATTTTACAATTGTAAGTGATCACTTTAAGTTATAAGTAATCGCTCAACGACTATAAAAAAAGTTATCATTTTTTTTTGAATTAAAAAAAAAAAGTTATCATAAACTTGTAAGTGACCACATAGCATAATCGAGATTGTCTCTTTGTGAGACCGTGTTATTAGAGAGTTTGGCCTGAGTGATTAGAGAATTTCCGGTTTTTTAATGACACGTTCTCTGTTGAGCTAACCCATGTACATTTAGTATCTTGAAGCGATCACTTAAAATTTTTAAGGTAATTAATTAGAAAAATAAGTTAATTATATAGACTCGTCTTATAGTGAAACAATCTCATAAGAGATAAACTATTTTGGTTAAACTCATTAAGTGAGACCGTCTAAGAAGCTGATCCATACGGTAAGGCCAAAGTTAAAAAACTATCTAATGTATAAGTTTGTTTATTTGCAAAAAGCTACTCTATGTATTTCTTTTTGCAAAAACTATCTAAAGTGATATTTTCTGCAAATGAGCATCACTTAACAGAAAACGTTAAATCACCGTTAAGTTTGAGGGTTTGACCAATTTGAGAAATTAAGTTGTTTATGGGACAATATCTCATTGTTCCTCATATTTTTAAATAATTTAAAATTAAAACAAATAAATTACAAAAAAGAAATATTTAACGTCATTTTTACCCTTGATAACGATGATTTTTTGGAAAATGAATGTCCCAACTACATTTAGGAATAACTCTTTTAAAAATCTGATCGAAAAAAGTACATATTTGTGTATTTTCCGACACGTAAACCGAATATAAGGACATTTTTACCCATCATGACGATGATTTTTCAAAAAAACGAGATGCCGCTATTATCCTTATGGGATAACTCTTTTAGAAATTTGTTTGAAACAAATACTTATTTGCCTGTTTTTCGACACGTAAATTGAAAAATATATTTAACATCATTATTACCCATCATAATGCTATTTTTTAAAAGGTATATTCTATATGGTAGGCACCAACCATTACAAAAGACGAGTGGTAATTAAATTTTTTTCCAGAAAATAACACTCAACTGTTGAACAATTAATTACAGTAACATTTTATCCATCGTTAAATTGAGAAATTATCATAATTCCCATGTCCACAAAGTAAGGAAAATTGGGAAAGAATAAACAAATGAATATAAAAAAAAATTCAAAAGATAAGCAACTTCTAAACTCCATTCCCGAAATAAGCAAAATAAGCACTTAATTCCTCAAAAAAAGCAACTTCTTTATTCGCTATTACTAACAGCGAACAACCCCAAGCATGTGTTCTAGGCAAAAAGTGCTTATTTTGGGGAATTAAATTTTAAAAGTTGCTTATATTTTGAATTTTTTTATACTTATTTGCTTATTCTTCTCAAATTTTCAAACGAGTAAGCCACAAAATGATTGTGCGACGAATTATCATGTTCTAACAACTTTCACCAAAACAAAAGAAATCCAGTATGAAGTGTATCCTCATGTGTAGTGTATGGCATCGAGGTTCGACAATTAATGTATTACAAAGTTCTAGGTTTCGAATGCAGGCCAAGGTTGTCGATAAACACGAACAACCTTCCTACAATCGGATGTGCATGGTTAGTAAAGTAACCATGACATTCAAATACCAAATGAAGTACCATTTGCCACAAAAATGATTCAACATACATCAATAAGGCAAATATTACTTTCTGAGATGGGAAACAACATTTCCTGATGGTGTTAATCCTCCGTTTAAAAGTTCCTGTCGAAAATGAAAAACAAACGTTCAAGCAATATACAATAGTTCATTTCAGAAAAACGGGGAATACGATCATCAATGCATCATTAAGCATAAATGTAGAGCTGATCAGCCCGCACATGGCCAAATATTGGGCATTTTAGGGTGGGTTCGATTTGTTTTGTACTATTTAGGTTGGCTTGGCAGGCTAGTTCGAACTTTAACACCTCCAAACGCCAAAGCATATCTATATGCTAAAGCAATTGCTTGGTCAAGAGTGGCGTGTGCCATATGGATTGATGCCTAGCAAACTATTATGTAGACTTGGCCTCTGTTCATTTACATTGTGTTTGGATAGAGAGAAATGCAGAAAAAGGAACGGTATTTGAAAGAATGAAGGATCCCTTGTTTAGATAACAGAAAGAGAGGGGAGGAACTTGGAGACAAAACACTCATTTTTCTTCCTTTTTCCTTCCTTACCTTCCGCTTCCCTTCCTTTCTTTTTTCTCTTAATTTGCTATCCAAACAGGATGTGAATATTTTGGATTTTGTATCAACTCTTTATGGTTTCCAATACTTGGGATTTAGACTCTGAAGGTACACCACCTCTTAGTCTAATTGAAATTTCAGCATCTAATCGATTTTCAAATATGGGGTAGATTATATTCCTATCATCCTATGTGTTTCATATAATGGTTTTAATCATGATTGCTGGTGGTTCTCCCGATTTTCCTAGTTTATTTGCTTATTGACTCTTATGGCTTGTTTGGTAGGTGGAATTAAACGGTGCTAATGGGGATGAAAACTAGCATAATTTTGGTTAAAAAATCTCTTGCTACCTGGATGGTCATGTTTTTCCAACTTCAATCATCTCATTTTCCTCATAAATTTCCTTCCATGGCATTACCATTGAGAGAGGTGGTAATGGAAATTTGTAAACAAAAAAACATTTTTGTGATAAAAGTTTAATAACATGGGAATGACATGAAACTTTTGATGAAATTTTACTCTATAAATCATTCTCATTACCAGCATTTAGTACAGCTAACCAAACAGGTTGTTAGTCTATTCACTATTCGCAACAAAATGCATATGATCAGACATAGACATAGAAAGATGAAGCATAATGCTACAAAAAGTTCATCAAATTAAAAAGTACCTTGATGGTTCTGCAAGGGATGCAGACCTAGAGCTTGGAGCTGGTCTGGGTTACATATATAATCATGTCATTCTTTGTAGACACCAAGCAACAAACATGATAAGACAACAACGCCAAACAGCATGCACAAAACATATGAACTAACAAATAAATAAAGCACAATACCGTAAGCATGGAGAAATATCGACATTATACCTTGGGCTCCTTTCTAAACTTCTGCTTCTATCTCGGATTGGGCTCCTACTTCTACTCCTACTCCGGTTTCTTGGTGGACTACCCTCGTAAGCTCTTATCTTCAAGTACATGTTTAAGAAAGTAAGAACGAGAATTGAGACTCATGACGTTAGCTTTGAAATACAAATGCATGTCAGATTCCGAAATTGTAACACGTGATTTCTTTTTTGAACTTTTGTTGGCTTTTAGTTTTTCATTTTGTTGCCATAGATATAATCAAGTAGCTCACAGATTAGCTAGATAGGAAATTGCAAGCCTTTCCAATAAAGACGAGAAAAGTAAAGCAATATGATCTGTCTGCTACCCTCCTCCCCCGACCTTGACTTGTGCGGGATACTGGGTTGATAAGTCTTCTTGATACATGGATCCCCCTTTAATTTCAGAAAATGTAACATGTGACCAAGCATGCTGTTGCTATTGCTTCCCTTTTCACTTCAAGGTGCAAAATGAAGTATGTAGTAGGTATCACAAGTCCACGAAAGTTTACGCTCGTCTCAGTCAAGTGATGGAAAACAATTGATGCAGTGCAACGGTAGTGTAAAACAAAGCACAAAAATTCTAAACTACTTGCCCCAACCCAAGCACAAAAGATTATTAAAAGCTTTCTAATGCTCCCCCATAACATGACTATGATGCACCTTGTTTAGTTTTGAGGTGATTGTAATGAAGCAAAATGAAAATGCTATGCACAACAAGCAATTGAAAACTATAGTCAAGGAGATATACCCGCATGTAGGATCTTGAGAAAGGATTTCGAAATTCAGTGTCGTCAAGTTTGCGTATCTGTATGAGAAATAAATCTCATCGTTAAAAATTGAGCATTTAACGAAACATATTGCCAATCACTGTCACATGATTCAATAATCTCCATGCAAATCGTGAATCAAAAAAAGTGAATTATGATCAGTTTTAGGCTATTTTAGGATTATTATGAGCGAATCGTGAATTAAAAAAGCGAATTAACTGGCAAATTATGTTACACTGATTGAAATACTTGTGATACTTACAGCATATTGCATATCTTCATAATTAGTATAGTCAACGATTCCCATCATACCTAAAATAACATATTTTCAGACAAATGAGAAGTCATATAGAGAAGCTACGAAAATGTGAATAAAATAGATTTAGTACATATCTTTAATGCGTCAAGGTAAAGAGCATTGAAAATATGAATCGAATCTAAAATAGTATAAGTTGCAATTAAGAGAATACTGGTGATAACTTTGCTGGTACATTGCGAACAAAGCCACATCAAGAAATCAACAAAAAATAGTTTCATACCTTCACCATCACGAAAAACTTGCGCAAAGCACACATCCCCAGCCTTACGCATATGATCCTATAAGATAGAGTAACAATTAGGATGTGTGATGGCTGAGCACCTAAATTACTAAAATATATAGAATTCTCAGTTCCCACACCTTCAAATCTTGCCACGAGGCCGAAGGGGGCAGTCCACGCACAACAACTACATAACAAAATATAAATCAATATCATGCTGACAATAAAAAATAGAGGAACAACTAAATATCTAGAGGAATGGGTTTTGTGAAAAGATAATATGATTTTACTTATATCTTTTATACTCCAACGTATAAATATTATTAGAGTATATAACATATCATGCGGCCTCAACCATTAGCTAAAGCTTTTGGTTGAGTTGGTTTCTTGACATGGTATTATAAGCCAGCGACACAAGAGGTTACGGCTCGAATCTCAACCACTCTTCATTTAAAGTAGAATAGTTAGCGCCAGGTGTGAAGATGACCTGTGTTGTATCCACATTTCAAGCCCAAAGGGCTCTCGTAAGATAGGGCGTGTTAGAGTATATAAAATATCATGGGGCAT
Organism: Amaranthus palmeri; assembly: GCA_019776075.1. Classification (NCBI taxonomy): domain Eukaryota; kingdom Viridiplantae; phylum Streptophyta; class Magnoliopsida; order Caryophyllales; family Amaranthaceae; genus Amaranthus; species Amaranthus palmeri. Next base: position 474,233 of record JAAKBH010000044.1, read on the forward strand.
CAACCATCAGCGTAAGCCTTTGGTTGAGTTGGTTCCTTGACAAATATTCCACAAGCATCTTGTATTTTCTTTGTATTGGGAGGGTTTGAATAGCAGGAGCTCTGAGAGAGATCTCTTGCATATACTTTCAGATTTCAGAATTTCTCTAGAATCCCGTCCGTTCAAAATGAATTCATCTACGGTTTTTCACTGCCACTTGATTTTTATGCAATTGTTTTTCTATTGTTGTTTGTGATTACTATTTGTCTTGCTTAATCCCTTGTACAAGTGTTATTCGTCTTTGTTGTATACTTGTATTGGTCCTTAACAAACGATGGGACGGAAAAGTACAAAAAAGGGTCTTGTGAATTGTGATCATTGAAGATTATATGTTTTTCTTCGAAGGAATTGACTCTTAAGTCTTTTCTGCATCCTACTTCCTACTCCTCAGAAGCTACTCCACACGTCGCCGTGTAGCATCTCTGAACTAGTCTACGCACGATGCACTAGAATTTCCCCTAAACAATTGCAAATTGCTGCTGAAATCTAAATTACACAGAAAAAGGTTCCAAGTCTTTTAATCACATAGCTGTTGTTAAACCCCAGAACAAGTATAGAAAGCAGAATGATGACAATGTCCATTTAATATTGTATGTACCTCGAAACTCAGAATGACGGGAAACACCATACTGCCCACCTCCACTATTGCCACCTCTGCCACCACGTGGGCCCATAGGGGACCTACCCCTACCACCATGAGCCAGCTCAACCTGAATAACAAGCTACTTAATAAACTGAAAACTGAGCAGCAAGTAAAACATGTATTTGTAATTAGTGGCATATACCCTTAGAAGACATCCATCAAAGTTATAGCCATCACGACCCCTTATTGCATCTTGAGCATCCCTAGGATCCTCAAACTACCAAAAAAGAAAAAGAAATACAAAGTTAAAAGGGGCAACGTAAGAATGTTTTACGGATAAATTCGGTGTAAATCTGGCATCAAAATATCGACAGGCTGCCCAAAGGTTGTAGTACAAGTCCTTCGTCAGAGCCTGGCCCTCAAAACACCTCAATGACTGACCTCGAATATGGAGCTAATATGCATTTAAAGATGAAGGGTATACCTCGACAAAAGAATAGCCTGGAGGGCGTGGAGGAAGCTTCAATTCAATATCTACGATACGGCCATACTGCAGCAAGCGGAAAGAGTTTTCTAAGTATTCATAATCATCTATGATTAAAACAGATGATGCAGACAATAAATAAGATAGTAAAAACCAACAAAATAGAAGTTTTTCGACTTTGCAGTTTTGTTTTAAAACTTTCCATTGTTAATGACATGTTAACTTTCTTCTTTATCCAAAAGCACAATGAAGAGCATAGGAAATAAGATGAGAGACGCAGCCACTGTAGAAACCAAAAGAACTAACACATAAATACTGATAAAAGAAGCTAAAAATAATCTGTCAGTGTCTCATGTTAGGTATAAAGAAATTATACTCATGGGGGATCAACTGAGTGAGCGCATATCTCCTTGTCCTCTCCTTGGAGGGGGCATAGGTATGATATATCCGTTACCCTCCTCCCACCAGGACCTTGACTTGTGCGGGAAAATGGGTTGATGACTCTGACTCTGACTCTGACTGTGGTGAATAGAAGCCGCTTCTTATAATTGTCAATCATAGATATCAATAGTACATCCCAGCATGGAAGCTTAATATTTAGTGATCAAAATAATGCATTAATTTTCACTAAGATACGCTACACGTCATTGCAACATCAGGTGCATCATGTCTCTGAATTTCAAATTACAAGAAAGCATCACCGTCTTTAACACCTCGGTGAAACTTATACAACATGATATTATTAACCCTATGCCATTAAAATGGCTCCTTCGAGGGTTTAAAGAGTTGGATGTACGCAACCTTGCTCTTATTAGGATAAACTTATGATGACAGAAATACGATCCGTACAATAAAGCGTAGTAAAATGTTGAAATCATTACAATGGGAACTTAGAAAATACACAGAAAAATACATAGCCATGACAATAAAGGATTTTTTTTTCATCAACCAAGTTCACACTTTGTTTCCAGTGACTTTCAATGCTATTTGTATCTCAGTATATTACTCTTGCATCCGTCTCCCACAAGTTTTTTCCAAAAAGAAAAAAAAAATGATTTGGTCTTCAAGTGTAATGTTTTTTCAAGTTACGAGCACAAATAGCTACGAAGATAGTAACCAACTTGCCAAAACTTACACAACCTTGTAAAACAGATCTTCAAGCTCATATTCCTTTACATCCAGCGGAAGATTTCCAACATAAATTGTGCGGGAGGCACGACCACTACCAGCCATCCGTAATGAATCAATTTCGCAGCAGCTTTGCTGTCGACAACATAAATGCTTATTAAGTACCTATATTACATCACTCATAAAAAGCAATCTTCAAATAAAAAAAACTGCCGTGTAGCATCAGTACATAAAACACAGGATAAGCAAAGCCCAAACTGAAGCGGACCATGAGAGCAATCCACACTGTGGTGCTACACAAGCTTCGCCCAATTCTCTTCCTGATTCTTGCATAGGCAAAGAAGATCTTCTAAGCGTGACCGAAAATCTCCTTTACCAAGACACATCAAGGAAAGCACAAGCACATTGAACTCTCCCTCTCCCCTCCTATATCCCTATATATGTTGCTCCTATTTGTCCAAGCTCCTTTCATCTATCATGAAGAAATCTTGCGTCATCAAATGTCACAATACGGAGAATTGGTTATGTATTCATAAGTTACAATTAAAATTAACGAATATATGGTATTAGTTCATGTTAGCTAGCTAGTAAAATAGTTTTATAATCGGATGTAGATCAAGGTCAAGACTCAAGAGACAACTAGCATATCCGGGAACAGTCTAACATAATTCACCAACTAATCTGTGCTTTGAATTTGCGAATGCTCGAAATAGTCCAAAGCCAACCATAATTCATTTTTCAATTCGCGAGAAGACTAATGAATCCAAATGCTGCTTGAACTTGAATCTTAAACCCTTAGCAAATGCAAGACCTTTAAACTAATACTTCCTAATTAATCAAAACCTATGCCTCCCAAAAAAGGATTCTAAAAACCTATCCATCTAGAAAATGCCTAAAAGTGTAGGAACAAGCCAAGATCAGATCTTTGAAAATACTCATTTCTAAGCAAAAATGAAATTAACCCTTTTACAAAATCATAATCTACAGCTTAATATCCAAATTTAGCAACACCCATCTAATTAATAATACCATTTCACACCATTCCCAAAACATACACTTAACACAATATACCCATAAACCCCAGAAACAAAAATCATACAAAAAACCCAGAAGAGATTGAATAATAAAGATGAAAACTTCACAACTAACAGTAAAGAGAAATCAATTGAAGTATAATGAAGAATCAAATTAAAATTTTAGTAGCAATATATGAAAAGATATTGTAAGGAATAGCAGAAATTAAAGATCTAATTAATAAAGTTACAAGTTAAGAACCTGTTTTGATGAACTAAAAGAGTGTTCTTCTCAGCTCTTGCTCAGTTGAAAGTGCTGGATTTGCTCACAGCCTCACAGGCTCTGATATTTGGAGCTTGAAGCACAGCAAGACTGGAAAAAATATATGAAAAACTCCTACCCTAATGAAATCTTGTGTCACATAATTAATGTAAGATGATAAATAGAAATAAATATATACACCCTCCGTTCTTATAAGATGGTCCACTATGAATTTTCATACAGATAAAGAAAATTAGAATTTTATAGTAAGTGAGTATTATTTAAATTAAATAGTAGTGTGGAGTATTGATTGTATTGGTATTATGAGAGAGAAAAAGACATTTAAATTAAAAATAAAATAAAATAAAGGAAATTATCATTGTTATTAATATAAGGAGAGTATATTTAGAGAAAATAGGATTATGAGGGTATATTTGGAAAAAAAAAATTAAAAATGAAAAGTAATCTAAAGTGGACGAATATTTGAAATTACCTGTTATAATAAGGTGGACAAGCATAAAAGAACGGAGAGTATTAAGTATTGCCTTATTTAGTGACGGATTTGGATTTTATATTAAGTGATCTTGAATGAATTAAGTTAAAGTTAATTTTAAAGTTAGTATTGTATGTAAATAAAAAAAATATTAATATTTAAATTTTTTTTAATTTAATGAACTAATAAAATTATATAATACTACAAAAATAAATCAAGTGTTCAAAATTTACTTTAAATTAGCATTATCAAAAAGATCAAATGCTCATATACATGACGGATTTTAATTTTATATTAAGTGAGCTTGAAAGAATTAAGTTAAAGTTAATTTTAAAAGTTAATATTGTATACTATAAATAGAAAATATTAATATTTTAATTTTTTGAATTTAACGGTTGATAAAATTAAATAATACTAAAAATATAAATCAAGTGTTCAAAATTTATTTTAGATTAGCATTATCAAAAAGATCAAATGCTCATATTCATGAATAATCATTAGCGTCAAACTTCGTTCGTAAATAGTGTAAAAGTTAACCAAAGAATTAACCCCAATATCCAAAGGAAGAAAGGTTTAAGTCTCGAAAATTTATGTGATTCGCCCTTAATTTGGCTACGTCCACGGTCCTAGCCTAGATGAGTTATTGCTTCTTCAAAATCAAAGATCCTACAATGCAGATACAAAGATGATGATTACAATTGAGAAATACATAATAAGGAGAGACAAGATTAATTTGTTGACAGAGAGAGGTTAAGAAAGCATTAGTCTAATTATTCTATGTATTAGCCCTATTTACAACATCATTATCATCTACATCATACCCAGTGTATCCCGCTTATATAAATCTATGCTTAGGGTCTGGGGAGGGAAGACGACGTTAACTCATACCCATAGAGGAGAATGCGATCAAAGAGTCCCCCGGCTCTCGAAAGATCTTCATGAAAGAGAAACCTGCAGCTGACAAAAAGAGTAAAAAGCATATACACCAATACAAAGATAAGACCAAGAAAGAGGAAGTGGAAACGAAGTGGTAACAAATAAGATATAGAAACTGAAAATAAATTTTGGAAAATGTCTTGTCCAACACAAAATCTTACTTGAGACCGTCTATACAATAGACGTCTCAAGTTTTGGGTCTGGTCCAATTATAAATTAAAAAAAAATTGATTGATAATTTTGTAAGTTAAAAGGTATCAGTAAGTCTAATGGAAGACGGTCTATTCTATAGACGGAATCCATGAAGCCCAGCCCAAAATATAACATAGTATATTTGGGGTTATAATAACTTATATTTGGGGTTATAGAATAGTATATTCGAGGTTATAATACCTTACATTTAGGATTATAACATAATATAATTGATATTATAATAAAAAAAATCAGTTAAGGAGAATGGGCTGGCCGAATTTTGTGGTCTATCCTATAGACCGTGTCTTGTGAGATTTTGTGAAAAGGTATATATGGGCTGGGCTCTTGAGAGACATCTATATATATATACGGTCTCTCAAGAGAGTACCTGCTTATCCAAATGTGGTAGGTTGGCTGCTCGCTTTTAAACGGGTTAGGCCCAGAAGCGTGTTATGTTTATGTACCGATAGATGGTAAACCTATTGGTTCCCCAGGTCCCTTCAAAATTTATATGGGCTTCATAAAATCTTTTGAACCATTAGGCCCTATTCTTTCAATTCTTTTGGATGGACTCTCATCCAATCACAAGGTTTGGTTCGAATGTAGGTTAATTTCTTTTAACTTTTTTGAAGGATATTATAAGCATAATTTATTGTTTGAGACGGTCTCGTCGTGAGATCTGGCTTATATTTAGGGTTAAATAGTTTAATAATAGAAATTTTTGCATGATGGGCATTTTGTATGAACTCGTCTCATGGTGAGACGATCTCATACAAGAGGAATAATATAATAAATTATTATAAGAGGCAATCTCAATATCTCATTGTTGGACAATTCATACATGGTTCAAAAAGCCCATTTAATATGACATAAATCTTCAAATGAGTAAGTCTCACAGATAGACCATCTTTATTAGGATGATTCAATGAAGAATTATAGTCTTAAAGTGAGTAATCGTAATCTTAAAGTGATCACTTATACTTTTAAAATGCTCCTTTAGAATCTTCAAGTGACCAATTAAAACCTTAAAGTGATCACTTTTATAGTTACGATAAAGTGATCACTCATAACCTTAAAAGCGATCACTTACAATCTTAAAGGGATCCATTAGAGAACTAACTCATTTCACGATGGAACTGTCTCATACAAGATTTGCTGATAATATTAATAATGAGAATATTAGCTCTTTGTCTTAATATCGTCTCACTGAAATACAATCTCTTGGAACTAGCTTAAGTGATGTAGAGAAAAGTAGAACAATCTAGTGCAATATATGTGGCCATGTGGGGTTTGATTATAGAATTGATTTGGCATTATATGATGCACTTGTAAGATACCTAATACTCTTAATTGGAGGGTGAACATGGTTTAATTTAGTATTAAACCAAACTCAAATAAGTCTTGTTTGAGTAAGTAACATCTTTTCAGATATGATCCGACAATCAAATCCCATATAATTATTTCCTTCTATCAGCCTAACTTATAATCCAAAAATCAAACCAAATTACAAAATATAATTTAAACAAACAACAATAAAAGAAAAATATTTAACTATTAGGAAACCAATAACTTTCTTAGGTAAATCATTGAAAAAGAAAGCATCCATTGAAAATTGAATCATGATATACTAGTATATCACATGTTAGATGACCAAAATACAATGATGGCAAACGGTTATAAATTCGGAAGAAGTGAAAGTTAAGTTAAAGGGTACTCCTGGTTTGTCAATATTTTTATTTCAGTTTTCTGAGAGACTACCTATGACAAAGACAGCTCTCCCAACAATCCAACTCAATGATTTTAAATTTAAAAATAAGGTTGATGACTAATTAGTTACTTATTTTGCACAATGAGCTGGCCCATATTTATCCGTCTATGCTATAGACGGTCTATAACAAGAAGTTGTGTTTTTATTTTGATTTGCATTTTCTACTTTGTAATTATATTTTTATTTTAGGTAATGTCTTTTACAATATTTTCTCTAATTCTTTTTAATTGTTTCAATTTTTTTATTTGACAAATTCTTATCAATTGTTTCATTTCCTTTTTTGTCAATGATTTTTTCACCTAGATATACTATGTTTATACAAGTAATGACCACAATACTATTTTTATTACTTACAATACCCCTAACTACCACCTTTACAATTACTTTAATAAATTAAAATACCCCAATATACCACCTTTTTTGTAAACCTTATTCCACTCTTAATATCTGTACCCAACCAAATGGGACAATTGAAAAGCATTAGAGGCAATATTGTTTTATTCTTATCTACACAGTTTTTCTTATTTTTTTTATTTTTAATTTTATTCATACAATTTAATTATCTGCGTCTATCTTAATCTTTATGAAAAATGATTGTTGCATAATCATAGGGATAGGGAGTGAGGGAGTAACAGCTAGGTAAGGTACAAGTAGTGCTTAAAAAGGAATCAGTCAAGTGGGTGAGAATGGGATTGTTGCCAATTTCGAGTGCAATCGCGCCATTTCCCCGCAATCATAGCCATCCATAAACTACTACTATCATTTATCAACCAGCTATAGCAAGTACATGTCCTCTTTTGAGAGACCGTTTATAGTATAGACGCTTTTTAAGAGCTTAGTCTATATATTTCTTTTAACTTACAAAATCACCAATCAATTTTTTTAAGAAAAACATTATAAATTGGGCTAGGCCAAAACTTGAGATGTCTATTGTATAGACGGTCTCAAGTAAGAATTTGTGTAGTAAGTATTAATTTGTAGTAAACGCCAAAACTTATCTCCATGTGCATGAATTTCCTTCTATATCATGCTATTAATGCTACAATTTAAACTTGAATTTAGTATTCAGTTATGTTATGTTATTCAGACTTTTCATTTTAATTCTGTTAGCTTTGTATGTTAGATTTATGACGCTTTAAAGCCAGTAGCGAGTAGCGACACTTAAATGTAAAATAAAGGGGTAAAGGCGTGGATCTAGGGGGGCAAATAATTAAACCTAAAAATTTAGGTTAAAAAACAAAGGGCAAAGTTGAACTCTACTACTAATCTAACCATTCTAACAGTATGGTTTTTAAAGGTGTCATTACTTTGTATTATAAATAGAAAAAGAAGTTCGGAGTTGTCATTTTCTTTCTTACCTAAGTTCTGCCATTGTGTAAAGCAGATGTAATAAGATGTTAATATTTATTCAGTTTAGAGCCTATGATGATTACGATGATAGATTGATAGTGTTATTTTTACCACAAATTATATAAAAAGTCAAAAACCGAATTATATATTTTGCCTCAAGTTCTAAATAACATATTCAAGCAAAAGTTTTTTCTATATATATTTAAAAAATTTATTTCAAGTTTAGTAGTTGTTTTAGATTTATAATAGTTTAATTAGAGTAAATATTATATTGATATGTTAAACATTTTTTTCATATATGTAGTTCGATGTTACTAACCAGAAAGAAAACTTGTAACAAGATAATAACACTTTTGGACTTTAAGAGAAGAAGCCAATAATTAATCCTAACAACTTCATATATATGGATGTTTTTTTTTATTTATTTCGACTTGTTCGGATTTAATTGACATATTTTCAAATGACCTATTCATCATCATCATCATACCCAGTATTCCCGCACATAGATCTATGTTCAGGGTCTAGGGAAGGAGGCTCGACGGCGTCTCATACCCATAAGGAGAGGGCTGTCAACCTATTGATGTCAAAAAACACAATACTTTTTGTTTGAAATCAAAGTTTCAACCAACGGTTTAATGATAATAATAGTTCACTTATTATGTTGTATTAGAGTTGTAGACATACTTTGATACTTAATAGTATGTAATAGTATGTTCAAATACTATTATGCCTTGGATTCTTACCTTTACTTTTTCCTTTTTACATGAATAAATCTTTGTGATGTAGGAATCCAATGGAGAATTACATATCATGTAGACTTGCATGCTCAACTTTGAGATCACTACCAAAAAAGGGCTAAATTCATTACATTTTCTACAAGATCCCTTGGATTCCAACTACATTCTACATGTAACCTTTAGAGGGAGACAAAAATAAAATAAAGTCATATAAGAAGACACAATAAACTATCCCTTACAAAAGAAAAAGAGAAAGTAGGGTGAAAGTGAAGCATCACAACCTAAAAGGGTTGTTAAGTACTAGTATAACAACCATGTTAAAAAAGACAATCTACATCTTTTGTTTTTTTTTAACTTCATTCTAATGGTAGAAAAAGTGACCAGTAAAACTGAACTGACTGAAACTAACTCCAATGTATTTAATGTATTTTGATTTCGAAGTAGGAATAATCCATTACAGATAAATGGGAGAGGAAAATGTTTCTCCTCATAGATAAACTATGGTCAGGGTCTGGGAAGGGAAGATAGACGGCAACTCATACCCATATAGGAGAATGCAATCAAAGAGTCCCTTAACTTAAGAAAGGTCTTTAAAGAGATAGTCACCTTTATCTTAATACAGGTGATAAAAATCAAACTCTTTTATCACATGGGTAAAAAGGAAAATCTTCGATCACTCTGTGATTAATCCATATTTGAATATTCATCAATAAATTATTGAATAAATTATAAATTAACAAAATTAAAACAAAAAATGGGTACTACTAGTCAACATTTGACAAGGCCATCCAAGCTTGCCCTTCTTTTTTTTTTTTTTTGATAATAAAGAACAAATACAATTGGATCAATAAAGGGCCTAAATAGCCACATATTGGTTATCCTGACTATTAGGTAAAGGGTTTGAATCCTATCTCCCCTTCCTAAATTCACCTATAAAAACATCAAATTTTTTGGTTCAAAAGTTATAAAACCAACCTTTTGAACCAAATAATAAAAATAATGCTACTAAATATGAACAAGATTTATGCCCTAGAGATGCTTCATGCATCCATGACATAAACCAAAATTATCTAATTGGGTTGTAACCAATACCAATATTAGGTTTCAACCTCATGAAAAATATGCCAAAAAATTAAATTTAATCAATATGATTTTCCCCCCTTCATAATCCTACTTAATTATGCTAATTAATGACTCCTAATACTACTAATTAACTATAATATTAATAACCCTAATAATTAAACATGTAACATAAACCAAGATTAAAAGATGGATCATATTATGGTTTAATTTGATCAATCTTATGATAATCTTGGATGATAAACATGGCTAAATCTTCTTCAAGCTCTTGTTATCGCGATCCCCGGAAGAAATGGAGCTTATGTTGCTTCAATGTTGAAGATTAATTGGAAATATTTTCTCCTTTTTTTTTTCATATTTTATGAAATTTGTTAGTCTTTATAATATAAAGCACATGGGCTTGTTCTTGCTAGGTTGATGAAATGGGTTCAGTGGTAATTGCTCCAGTGGTAATTGCTTGAGAAGGACTTGACTCTGTTGATACACCCATTATCTCTATAGTTGTCACTCCTGCACCTATTATTTATTTTGTGTTAAAAAGAGAAATTTATTTTATTTGCAGGTATCATCATCATACCCAATGTATCCCGCTCATAGACAAACTATGGTCAGGGTCTGGGGAGGGAAGATAGACGACAACTCATACCCATATAGGAGAGTGTGGTCAAAGAGTCCCTCAGTTTACGAAGGGTCTTCAAAGAGAGAGTTACGGAACAGGTGAATGAGGTTAAAAGAGTGAATGAATTTATAGATGAGGTTAAAAAAGAATTATAAGAACAAGTATCAAATGAGATGATAAAATGCGAGAAAATGAGTACAAATAAGATGAGATAGACAGTAATTATTAGAACATAAACCTTAGAATCATAACAACCAAAATTCCAAGTATGAAATAAATTAAAGGTTTGCTAAACATCGATTAGGGTACGTGTAGTTTCTTTAGATTTTATTGCATGCAAGTTTGCTAACATGTTAAATAAATATTCATCTCTTGTTTTTAATTTGTTATGTTATACAAATTAAAGCGATATTTTATTGGATTTGATGAAACAAATTTATAGAAATATAATTAGGATGTCGAATTTTCCATAAAATAAGATTTAAACGACTGAAATATCCCAGTGAAGAGTGAAAACTATGTTAAAATAAATTAGGGCATTTATGTCATTTCAATAGTACAGAAGGACCAAAAAATCTCTCTTGACTATTGTACTACCCAAGTCTACCTAAGTACAAGATCATGCACACCAAATGATATGAAACCATGTGAGTTTTCTTATGTCATTCCAAAGTCAAGCCACATCATTTTAGACTATTCTAAATGAAATTGAAAACTTTGTATTATAGCTTGAATAAATACCTATCCATAAATATATACTTCCTTTCTTTGTTTCTTTATACTGAATGTTGCAACTCATCATTTACACATTCATTTTGAGAGAAAGTAAAAGGAAGATTAATTAAATTAAATCAAATCATAATTCGATAGTTAGTTCGCCGTTTAAATTCGCGATTTGCTTAAAAAAAGTTTTAAAATAGTCTAAAACCGATTAAGTTTGTTTGATTCGCCAGCAAGACGATTAGCGAATCATGTGATACTGGTCTATTTATACTTTCTTTGGTTTCTAATAGTTCCTACAGTTTGTTTTTTTTTATACTATCCAATGCACAATTTTAATTCTTAATATCTTTAGTTTCATATAATAAGAGATTCTAAAAACTTAATATATTATGAATATATGAATTAAAATGAATCTAACAAAATTACATTTTACTTTAAATGAACAATAATTGCTAAAGTGACTATAGCAACTATTAGAGACCGAAGGTAGTATTATTTATTCTATTTCTCAATTTATATTAGTTAGCAAGGATTATCCCGCAACCAAACCTCAAAGATTGTGGACATGTGCATTTTACCAATTGAGCTAAACATTAATGTTGTTTATCTTCGTACTAATTAATTATATCTATAATACAAATGCATGGTAAATTAATACGACTAGTGAGACGCAAATTATAGTTAATTGGTATACTTCTATAACATACTTTGACTGTCTATATATACACATTCCTAATACTATAAATTTATAATAAAAGTATATGCCAATTTAGTAATTGATATAATTTTAAATCTAAAATATTATTATTTTTGATGAATCTTCAATCGATGTATGTTTGAAATATTTTTTAACTTATTTCTATACCGTTTGTACTGTCACTGAAATTGAATTCTGGATCTGCCACTCAGCACGTAGTTGCATTGCAAGTAAAAAGAATCTAAAATATTATCATTGATAAATTTTTAATCTAGGTATGTTTGAAATTCTTTTAAATTTATTTCTATATTGTTTCAACTCTCACTGAAATTGAATTCTGAATCCGCGACTGACCACGTATATGTATTGCAAGTAAAAAGAAACGGAAAAAAATATAAAAATAGAATAAAGAAAAAACAATAACCTGTAGTAGAAGTGATGGTATTAGGCATTGACATAGTTGAAGTGGGAAGTGATAAGATTCCAGTGGTATTAAGTTGCTGGGGTAAGAAAGGGTATTGTTGTAGCATTTGAGGATAGTGGGCCCCAAAACCAAGAGCTTGATTACTTTGTGCATAAGGCCCATAATATGGGTAATAGTTGTGAAAATACCCTATTGTCCCTGTTGATGCTGTTGCTGCTGCTGCTGCTGTTGCTGTTGCTGTTCCACTTGTTGGGTAGTAAGGAGAAAATTGTTGACCATATACACCATAGTAATTCTGTGGGTCATAAAATAACGATATTTACCCAAGCTTGTAATCGAGTCGAATTTGATTTGACTTTAAAATGTATGTAAAAGTATCTAAAAACCAATGTGGACACAATACTCAATTTTGAACTAAACTGAATCGAAACACTTGACCCGAAATCAACCCGATGACCCAAATAAAGACCTCTAGTCCCATTTGAATTCTATCACTAATTTTTCTAATTGTGCATTATTAAAAATAATGATAAGTTGACACTAATGATCTTTGCATTGAAATGATCAAACAAGATCTCACTTGAATATGTTATAACTTAGGGTGAATCGTTAATAACAAACCAACCTATACTTGTTCCACTGGAAATAAACTCATCTGATATTTATTTTTGAAGAAACTCATCTATTAAATGTATTTGCTGATAATAAATCAACTTATTGTTTATAACAATCTACAAAATTTCTTTGTAAGTCAGGAAATACGAATAAACAATAGTTGGATTTATTTTCAGCAATTATTTTCAGCGGATTGAACAAAGATTAGTTTATTTTTAATAATTCCCATGTAATTTATAAATTAAGAATAAAATATAAATTAAAAGTAATAGACAGTGTCAAAAGTCAAATAAAACTGTTAAGATGGATAATGGGGGAGTAAACTAATAATAAAAATGATGGAAATGAAACTAGCAATTACCATAGGGTACATTGTATCATGTGCATAACCAGTGAATCTGCAAAAATAATCAAGGCACAAGAAAACAAAGAGGAATATTAATGGATTTTTAATTTTGAACTTGGACTAATAAAACAAAGTCCATTAAAAACATAATGATTAATGGTAGAATTCTATTAAGTGTCTTCTAATTATATTTGATTCTATTTATTATTCAATAAAAAAATTGTTGTTTAAAGAATGTATTTTTGTTTTCCCAATGAATTTTGAATGTCAATATGTGAAATTAATTATAAGTTTTCGAGCTACACATAAATTGATTCATTATACATATAAATATGAAATTTTAAAGATAAAATATAACAATTTTAATTAGACGGTAAATAGAAAATTTTACTTTACAATATGAAACCTTTTGAGATCATATGTAACGATCTCATATAATATTAAAAGTGTTACTTTTTTATCGCACTATTGATGATACATTATACGTATAAATATAAGAGCTTTTGAGATCAAATATTCAAAGGGACAATAGAAAATTTCCAACAAAATTAATACTATTATATTTATACATATCAAATTATTAATATAAGAATTTTTAAGATTAAATGTAATAATCTCAATAGAACGGTAAAAAATATTAAAATGTTTTACACGAATCTATTAGGATTAGAATTTAAATTAAAAAATATAAAACATTTTCCTTAGTTATTCCCTTTTTCTGCATCTGTTTTTACCACAGTAACATTTAGGAAGACATTGTGCAGTCAAATACAGTGATTTTGTTCTTTGACCAAGTTTTTTAAAAGAAAGGGAAAAAGTTACATGTATTTAATTGGATAAAAATCTCACTACCTAAGAGGTATCTGAAAAAGGGGGCACTGGTATTTTCTTTGATCTTTTTATTATTAAATAATAATAATGTAACTAAAAATTACTGCTTTCATAGGGATAATAAAATACCCTTCTAAAAACTTTATACCCCATTTGAAGATAATGGTTGAAAATTCAATTTAGAGAATTAACATGAAAATTTTTTTTAACTTTTTTATGTTTTGGTAAAATAGAAGATAAAATATGATTTGTCCGCATCTTACATGTAAAAGAAAAACCCCCCACTCGGACCCTGCCTTGTGCGGGATACCGAGAAGGTCCTTTTTTTTAGAAGACAAAATGTTATACATTGACTCCCACCATCCCTCCTATTCTAATAAAATGTCTCATTTGAATTCACTAATTGTCGATGCAGCATTTTAATATTAAATATTTTTGATTGTATTTGATTCAAAACAAAATTTACACTAAGATGAATTAAGAAAGATTTCACTTGACTATGTTTTAAATTAATGTTGATTAAAGATTAGTGTAAAAACAAATGAGACATTTGATTATAAAATAAAAGAGTATAAATTTGATTACATGCATATTATTTTATCTATTAAATTTTATTATGTTGACTTGCATTATTTCAATTCTAAATATCGCTTATTTTATTTTGCTAATAGCTATAAAAAATTAATATTTATAAAATTTAACCTTATCTGAATCAAACAAGATTTCAATTAACTATGTAATGATTTATAAATTGAGAATAAAATACAAATTAAAAATAATCGCGGAATTATACTTGACGTATATATATATTCAAGTTTTGAAACCTCAAATTCAACAGAATTAAAATTATAAAAAAAGTTAATACTCTTATTAAAAATACTTTATATTAAGATGAATCAAACAAGATTTCAGAATTCATGAAGTTAATATTAAAAATTCTTTGCACCAAAGTTTGGGTTGTATTTTGGACTATTTTTTCTCCATTAGTATTTGTCTAGTTGTCTACTATATTTCTGACCATTCCTCAAAACTGGCCCCAAATAACATGATATATTCACAAAAAAGTGAAATCATGGATCATGGTAAATCCTTAACTAAAAGTAATTATGATAGCATTTTTAAAAAATTAAAATAATTAAAATAGTAATCTTTCAGACCCTGCCCTGAGCAGGATATTGAATATAATGATAATAAAATATTAATTTAATTTAAGAAAATGGGCACATTATTATGACTTACCCATAAGATGAATAAGGAAAAGGAGGTTGGTGAGCAGATGGTTGATGATAGTAAGCTGGTGAAGATGAACCCGGATAAGCAGGCGCATTCATCAATCCAGGTGATGTTCTATACCTTCCTGCTCCTGCAACAACTGTACGCAATATTTAAATCAAATCAAATCAAACCGAATTCAAAATTATTTTTTTTTCAAATCTTTTATCGAGTTGATTTCTTGCATGCAAACCATTCTAAAATTTATTGTAAAAAATATTACATACAACCAATCATGATAATATATATAATCCATATCAATTAAATAGATCAAGGATTATTTAGTAACGACACAACAATGCAGTAATTGATGTACGATTATATATGGTAACGTTAAATATTTAACAAATATATGATATACCCAACCAATATTTTTTACAAATATATGAGATATTTAACAAAAATATAAGATATTCCTTGATTAAATATTTATAAAGAATAAATATAATAAAATATTATTTCTTATTTTTACGATGTATAAACATCTAGTGGTCTTCTCGAGTCGGGGACTCTTTGATCCTCTCCTTCATGGGTATGAGTTGCCGTCGTCTTTCCCTCCCCAGATTCTGACCATAGTTTTCTATGAGCGGGATATACTAGGTATGAGGATGAAACATCTAGTGGTCCAAAACAACCAATTGGGATGATCTATGCACTTAAGTTGCATTGAAATTGGTCAAAATCATCCAACCAATCCCACTAAATCAAAATTTGTTAATTTTATAGAGATAAAAAAGAGCAAAAAAAAAAAAAAAAAGTTATACAAACCATTTTGAGGAGTGGGTGGACGGTTCTTCTGAGCACCAAAAGAAGCAAGATTGCAATTTGCCCTCCTTCCATCAATAACTGGTGATGGGTTTTGACATGCCCTAAAAGCTGCCTCCGGATGCTTAAATGTCACCTAAAATCATATACCCATATAAAATTTATTTTTTCCTTTTCATATTAATCCCAATATTAATTTTTGCTCCTTTTTACTATTATTATCAATCAAGATCTCACTTAAATATATTTTAATCTAATAGGAGTATTAAGAATAAAATACATATTAAGACTGATCGATAACTAGTGTTCAAAATACAAATGAGACAACAATAGTGAATAGGAGGAAGTATTATTGATTGTTTGTTACCTTACCTCACCCAGACCATGCCTTGAGCGGGATATGGGGTATGATGATGATGATTAGATAAAAATAATAATTAAAAAAAAAATTGATTTAATCTTCAAAATGATTTATTTAAGTAAAAAACAAATTAAATCGAAATAAAAGAAATTAAAAAAATAAAAATAATAAAAAAAGGTAGAATTAATCTTACAAAACCATAGCCTTTAGATCTTCCGGTAGTTTTATCAGTGATGACAACAGCTTCCAAGATCTCACCAAATTGTTCAAAATATTTCTTCATAGTATCTCTTTGAGTTTCCCAAGCTAAACCACCCACAAATATTTTTGTATAAGTTGTATCATTATTTATGAATTGAATTCCATAATTATAATTTTCTCCAACTATATGAAATTGCCTTGGTTGAGACATAATCAAAGGAATTCAAATAAAAATTTATTATAATTATAATAATAATTGATGATCTATCCTATGAAAAAAAGAATAAATTTAGATAAAAATATGAAAAATAGAATATGGGTTTTTGGTTTAAGAATTCAAAAACTAAACCCAGATGCAGTAAAGACTAAAAAATGAAAAAATAAAAGTATTTTGAAGGTAGTATTAGGGAGAAGGCTAAGGGGGATGAAAAAGAAACAGATAAATATGGAATTGAAAGAAATTTATAATGGAATTATTAATGAAATAAAAGAAATAGGGAGAATAGTAATTAGTAAGGGTAGTAAGATAATGCCTAGCTGGAAATTGGAAAGTGTAGAGGAGAGAGAAAGACAAGAAAGCTGCTACTAGGTACCCACAACTATTGGGTTTTGTGAGAGGGGCTGCCTTGTCCAATTACATTTATTTTCAAAACTTTGAGTAAATAATCTCTTTTTTCAAATCCACATATCATCTGAGAAACAGTCTATACTATAGTCATTTCTTAAGAACTCAGTTTATATTTCCTTTTTAACTTACAAAATTATTAATTAGTTTTTTTTTTAAAATTTATCAATTGGGTCAGCCCAAAACTTGAAACGTCTATTGTATAGACGATCTCTAGTAAGAATTTGTTTTTTCCAATTAACAAATTCTCTTTGTTACTTCCTCCGTTCTTTTTAAGTTCTTTCACCTTATTATAATGAGTAGTTCCAAAAGTTTTCACTTTAGAATACTTTCTATTTTAAAAAGTTTTCATCTCACTTTTACTCATTAAAACTCCACGTTCTTTACTTCACGTTACTATTTAATTATTTTAGGGAAATTCCATGTGGTAACCCTGAGGTTTTGGGTTTTCCACGTAGTAACCAAAACTTTTAAAAAATCCACATGGTAACCATGAGGTTTACCAAATTATTCCATCATGACCTTTTTGCACATAAAACGTTAGCAAAACATTAAGAAACATTAATTTCGAAGCTTTAAGGTTGTTGTACGCCTATATATGCGACTTATCATTTTAAATGCCATCAGTTTCAACCATTTCACCCAAAATAGAAACCCAAACTCTACCATCTTTGGATTTGAGGAAAAAATTTGATTTGGATGAAAAATGGTAGATTTGAGGTTTATATTTTGGGGAAAAAGATTCAAACTGATGACATTTGAAATGGTGAGTCACATAAATATGCATACAACAGCGATAAAGCTTTAAAATTAACATTTGCTAACATTTTCATCTGCAAAAAGGTCATGATGGAACATCTACGTAAACCTCAGAGTTACCGCATGGATTTTTTAAAAAATTTGGTTAACACGTGGAAAACCCAAAACCTCAGGGTTACCACGTAGAATTTCCCATTATTTTATGTCTCATACTTCCAATACAATCATTACTTCACACTACTATTTAATTATTTTTCTCTCGTACTTCCAATACAATCATTACTTCACCTTACTATTTAATTAAAATAATAACCACTACAACCTAAAGATTCTATCTACACTTAATATTTGTGAAAAACCCAAAGTAAAAGAACAAATAAGATCGGAGGGAGTATTATTTTTCTGCTTTTTGTTTTGTACTTTTTTATTTTAGTTTGTCGCTTATAATTCATTCTTTTTCGTTCGATAATAGCTTTACTTTCTTTCTTTAAACCTAAATACAAGAATTTATTATCTTTTCTCATCTTACCTAGCTATTTATTTTTTTATCTGACTTATTTTCTAACTAATTAGTTTTTCTACCCATTACATTTCACCCAAACTCATTATGGTGTATCCTTATAATAAAAATATATAAGTATTCCTAAGCTAGTGTTTTGGTAAAAGATGTGGTTGAAAAACTTTAATTATTTAATTACTTGATATCATATGATGCATTTAGTTGAATTAAAAATAAAAAAGAATATTAAAATTATTGCAAGTCTCAGATGATGAATCAAAGTAAATAACTTAATAAAATTTTAGGTTTTACTTATTTCATTATATCCTTGTGTAAATCTTTTTGGATAAATTATAAAAAAAGAATTGAGGTGTAACAATAATGCGACAAGAAAGACTCGTACATGACAATTTCATATATAATTATTACAAAAACATAAAATTGTACTCTCTTAAAAAAATGTATTTTCTTAGTAGCGATTACTCTTAGTGGTCATTATTTATATTATTAGTTTATTTTTGGATAAATGAAAATGTGTAATACTTTTAAAAAAACCAAAGGTTGAAAGTTTTCAAATTTAAAAAACTATATAATTCCTTACAAGACCAATCAGGGCCGGTCTTAGATATTTTAGGATCCTGGGAAAAATAACACATTTGGACCCTTTTCCTTTTCAATTTATA
This sequence comes from Amaranthus palmeri, assembly GCA_019776075.1. Lineage (NCBI taxonomy): Eukaryota > Viridiplantae > Streptophyta > Magnoliopsida > Caryophyllales > Amaranthaceae > Amaranthus > Amaranthus palmeri. The sequence goes on from JAAKBH010000044.1 coordinate 493,718, forward strand.
ACTAATATGGATCTTCTACAACCATTAATTTTACTTTTTTGACATGAGGCCCTGGGCGACGGCCCCTCTTGTCCACCTTTAGGGCCGGCCCTGAGACCAATCATTTGTGAAATATAAAGGAAATCTAAGGTTTGAAGTCTTCAAACAAACAATAGATAGCTTCTTATTACCCACAACACTAATTTTGAGAAATATTTTTGAATGAACACCAAAGAAGAATATTTATGTTATTTAAACCTATTTTAGCAAATCATTTTTAATTTTTTTATTTTTCATCAGAATCTAATATGAAAATTAAAAATAATTAATTATTTAAGTAATAATTTTAAGTTTCTTAAATACAAATAAAATGAAATATATAAAATATAATAGACTATCCTATATTTTTTGAAGGCAAACATTATATTAAATTACTTTAAAAATTCACCAAATTCTTTGTTAAGCCCTAAGGTTCAAATAATTAGTCAAATATTTTCAAATTTTACAATGCTTGATACATCATGGTTATTGCATTTTTTATTGTTGAATTTATTATATATATTTGCAAATAATGCGTAACAAAAAAGATATTCAAGGGGATTTTGTTTGATTTGTATACTTTCATTTAATTTTTTATAATTAAGAAGTGTTTATATTTCAATATATAAATCATCAAAATAACACATTGAATTGCGTAAAAAGTCAAATATTGTAAGTATAATGGAATGGATCCATGAAGGAAGTGAATTAGACGGTTTGTGATTCTCGAATGATACAGTTTATAATTGGACCAATTCTATTGGGTTGGTCCAATGTACATAACACTCATTTACTTATGTTAAAGTGCTTATTTATAAGTTATAATATTAAAGTAATCACTTATAATTTTAAAGTGATTAGTTTTTGAAATTTAAAAGGCGATCACTTATAACTGTAAAATAATTACAAATAATATATTTTAGAGTGATTAGTTAGAGAAGTTGGCTAATTTTTGCAACCATCAAACCCAAGTAAATATTATACATTTATTCTTGGAACTTCCATCAAGCTATTTAAAAAACCAAGAAAAAATAAGGGAAAATTACCTCACCAATAATGTTATAGTCGCTTTATTTTAAAAACTAAAATTTATTTTTACAGAATCACAAAGCTTCATTAAAATTAAAGTCATAAATTTTATTTTTAGTATATAAAAAATTGTTAAAACATTATGTTAGTGTGATTGGTTTTCTTGTATTGGTCAAGTCCCAATTGGGTTTTCCTTAAATTTACTACAATTTTTTTTTTGCACTTTTTACTACTCATCATCATTATTAACTTACTAGTATAAAAACCCGGTGCATGCACGATATTATTAGTGTAAAAGTATATATAATAAACATAAATTTTAAATAGAGATGCAATTATACATTATTAACATAATATTATTTTTACAGGGCCGTTCCTGACCATAGGCAAGCTATGCATTTGCCTAGGATCCAAAGTTAAAAAGGGCCCAAAAATTAGAAAATGACAGTTAATGAAAGTACAAACATAAATATTTGAGTTTATGAGTAGTTCTTTTCTTATTTAATGATTATATGTAAAAGTATATATAAACATAAATTAATTTCTTTTTAGTAAACATAAAAATGACAGTTAATTACTTGTGATATATTACTCATATTTAAGGAATAAGTAGATGTTAACTTAGGTAAGAATTATTTCTTATGACAATTTACTATGAGAATGCCATATAGAATTTTATATTTTTTTTAATTTATTAGATTGTATGATTAGATTTACTATGAGAATGCCTTGTGGAATTTTACATCTTTTTATTAGATTGTATAATGATTAGATTGTATGATATGATTATTCTGCTCGAAAATAAAGTATGAGGAAAAAAAACAATATATACCCGTATCATGAGATGGCTAGAGGAATGTGATTAATTTTAGTAAATAAAAAATACAATTTTTTTCTGAATTAATCTTATTTAGCTACTATTAATTCATGTAACATTACTATTTTAAGGGGAAGATAATATGACCTAAATGTCAATTTATCATTGATTGAAATAATTTTTCATGCTTTTAGCTTATAAAATAATAATAAAAGAGTCATTACATAATTAATAATAGCAAGCAAATACATTAAATTTAATCAATGAATTCACGATCGTTATATGTGAAGATTTGATAATATTGTAGATACTTTCGCATACTCATTTTCACATTATTTTAAGATATAACGAGGGAGTATTTCGATATGATATAATTTTCATATATAGTTGAATCTAATACAAATTTTTTGTAAATAGGATTATACAAAATAAATATCAAGCTTATCTTATATGTTGCGGCTAATGTGTAAGAAAAAATAGAGTCAAGTGGGATCTTGTTCGAATCTTTTAATCATAATATTAATTTTTTTTATAATTTTCAAATGTGTATAATTCAATATGTAAATGATCAAAATAACGCATTGGATTGCGTAAAAAGTCAAATGTAGCAAGTATAGTAAAAATGAGGAAGTAAAAGCCTTGAAAAACTTCTATATACATTTCTTCACAATGTGTGGGGATAGCTTGGCCTTTAATCATCTGAAATATCCCACGCTTTCTTCTTTCCATAAGTGTAAGAAAGATATATCTTTACAATAATGCAATTAAATTCATTATTTAAATCTGTTGGAAATACTTCACATATGAGACAAGATCCCACATCGATAAAAAAAAAGTGGGTTGTAGACTTGCATATATACTTGGTGAGATAATCCTCCTATTGCCATATGGTTTTGGGAAACAATGAACCTCACCGAGTGTATGTACAAGTCAACACTCTTGACCCGTGGGTTTGTGGGCCCGAGCCCATGGGTGTCCCGTGTCCCCACGAGTGGGCCACGGCGAGATTATTTGACGAATTGTCACGGCCTAATATGGTATCAGAGCCGAAGGTGGTTCCTGGTATGATGTGGCTCACATGTGAGGGGGAGTGTTGGAAATACTTCACATGTGAGACAAGATCCCACATCGATAAAAAAATTGGGTTGTAGACTTGCATATATACTTGGTGAGATAATCCTCCTATTGCCATATGGTTTTGGGAAACAATGAACCTCACCGAGTGTATGTACAAGTCAACACTCTTGTCCCGTGGGTTTGTGGGCCCGAGCCCATGGGTGTCCCGTGTCCCCACGAGTGAGCCACGGTGAGATTATTTGACGAATTGTCACGGCCTAATAAAATCATAAGAGAGAAACATTTATTTTTCCTCCTGAAAAAAAAGGGTACCATATATTTTACCTATTTTAGAGTGAAATGTATAATATTTTGAAGTTTAATAATGGACATAAGATAAAATAATAAGAAAAATAAATAGGAGTAATGGACTCAAGCTAAAAGTGTTTAATTTAGAGTTAACCCAAAACTAAAGTACCTAGAAATTAAACAAATCTAAAGGTGTTTGACCGCATTTGACCCCTAAAAAAATAGAGTCTCATATCTAAATGGTCAGTTCATAACTAAAATCTTGAGATTCTTTTTAATTCTTTCAACTTTCGCTTAAATATGTTCGTTACAAGGTATTTTCCTACAATAGTCATATTTATTGATTAATCATGAATAATTCCAACTTTATGAGATATTTGGCTATAGTAAACTTAAATAATCAGATAATCTACTATAATAGGTAATTTACCCAAAAAGTAAATAGAATATTAATATAAAATTAGAAAAGTTTTGAAGATTTACATAAAAAATTTTGAATGATAAAATAAATAAATAAAATATTATTTTACATTTTTTTCAACATTTTATTTTAAAATAATTTTTTTAAAAAATAAAACTTACTATAGCAAATCATCTGATTTTAGGTAAACTCTAGGCAAATACCACCTAAAGTTTGGATTATTCTCTATGAATAGGAGGAAGTAATAAATACTATTCATTAATTTGTTTTTTTATAATTTTTCGAAATGTATGAAAAACATTGCAAAGTTTGATTTTTTTGATTCATTTTATTATATACTAGTATAGAATCCCGTGCAATGCACAGTTTTTTTAGCATCGACATATATAAATATATATTATTAATTAAAAAGTAAAGTCTAAGATATTATGTAGTAAATTACTCAATTTTTACAATAAATGTATAAATTAAATTTGTAATTTTCGAAATTGTCTAGAATATATGATGTGGTATATATGTTTTAATTTACTCATTTTAACCATAAATGAATGATAGTCAATATATGAATAAATTAAATTTGTAATTTTAGAAATTGTCTAGAATATATGATGTGGTATATATATTTTCTAATTTACTCAATTTAACCATAAATAAATGATAGTCAAAGATAATTTAATGGTAGAGATATTGGTCAAGAATAAATGCAATTTATTAATTTACTCAATTTAGTTTAATAAATATAGCAATTAATGAATTTGATTATTCCATGTGAGAAATAATCGGTTAGCTTTGACTGTGATTAGTTCATTTAGGCAAATTTAAAATTGTGACATTTGATATAAAAATAATTAAAACACCATAAGTACATAAATTATTTATGGTCTAGTTAATTATTCCTTAAATTATTTATGGTATTCTAATAAATTATTCCTTAAATTAAACAAACATTAATATTGATTGAACAGCAATGCAGAAAAGACAGTATTAATTGAAGAAAGAAATCTCTTAGCTTTTAACCAATAGAAAAATTACAAATAGCACACCTTCTCTTACATTGACATTTGTCATTTCCCAAGAATTTTATTAGAATGTATGATTCTCATTATACACTCTTAAAGATAATTAATGTTAAAATCATATATTAATTACCATGAAAATATAAAGTGCATTCATTAGAAAACATAAGAAGTAATCTATCGGCTAGATCTCTAAGAATGTCATGCCAATTTGGAGTATTTTAATACTTGTTCTTTTTTTTAATGACTATACTTTCAGTTTTTAGGCTATATAATATGTTTTTTTAACATTAAATACCTTTAAATATGCATAATCAAAAAGAAAATTTAATATAATAATATGCATTAAGATAAATTATATAAGATCTCAATTTATTTTTTTATTAATTCGCAAAAAATGTAAAATAAGAATATAGATTAATAGTGATTACTATGAAGTGTATGTATTAGTATTAGATTGTAATTAGTATAGAAACTCGTGCAATGCACGGATTTGTTTGTGCGAAATATATATAACAACAGTTTCAAATAATAATGTAAGTAATGTATATTATCGTTATTAAATTTACCAAATATATGATTTTTTAAATCAAAACATTATTATTGACGTTTATTTTAATTATTTACCTGATACATCATTTTTTTTGTCAATTGAACATATTAAATTCTAAGTTAACAAAATAGAGTTACTATCGTATATCATACAAATACTTTACCTAATTTAGTTTCAAACTTAAACAAAAAATGATTCTAAATTTGATAAATATTAGGAAAAATTACCCAGAATAATACGACCTTTTACCTATTTTCCAAGAATAATACGAACTTTCAATTAACCACCAATAATACGAACTTTGACATGTATTTTCCAGTGGTATACCTTACCTGTTTACAATCGGTTCTACAGGTCAAATTATGACCGTTGCTTCTCACAACATGTTGAGGAAGACCAAAAAAGGTTGTGCAGACATGTTCCTCAACATGTTGTGAGAAGCAACGGTCATAATTTGACCTGTAGAACCGGTTGTAAACAGGTAAGGTATACCACTGGAAAATACATGTCAAAGTTCGTATTATTTGTGGTTAATTGAAAGTTCGTATTATTCGTGGGAAATAGGTGAAAGGTCGTATTATTCTGGGTAATTTTTCCTAAATATTATCATGCCTCTTTAAATTATGACACTTGGAATTTTCTAAGACTTTTATAGTATTATATGATGATTAGTCTTATTATTCAATTGTAAAACATAATTGATTGATTAGTAGTGTTAGAATTAAAGCAAGTGGCTAAGGTGGAATTGTCATATCAGCGGATCACTAGATTGATTCTCGACATGGGTGATTTAACATACATTATTCAATTCATGTGGATAACTATGAATAACAGTTACTAGATCACTAGAACATCTTCATTTCTTTTTTATGTCTAATTCTTTTGAGTGATCCATTTTTAGTGAGACGGTTTTATATAATACTTTCTCTTATCTAATCTATTAGTCCTATTATTTTTAGCATATTTATCAAGACAACATTTTAACTCTTTATATTTGTTATTATGCTTAATTAAAAATTATGAAAATTTGATACTACCTCCTATTCAATCTATTAGTCTCATTTACTTTTTTTCACATTTGCCGAGGTAAGATTTTAACCCTTAATATCTCTAATTATACTTAATTAAAAATTATGAAAATTTGATATTAGTAATCCTTGCATTGAGACGAATCAAACAAAATTTCACATGACTATATTTTTATTTTTAGATTAAGAATAAAATACATATTAAGAGTGATAAGTGAATAGTAACCCAAAAGTAAATGGGACTATTAGAAAGAATAGGAGGAAATATTGATAATCCTTGCATTGAGATGATGAATCAAACAAAATTCCACTTAACTATGTTTGAACTTGTTGATTAAATATTAAATATATATTAAGAGTGATAAGTGAATAGTAACCCAAAAGTAAATGAGACTAATAAGATGAATAGGACGAAGTGTAAGAAGTTTATTTTATAATAATTTATATTAGCAAATTATTAATTCATATTTGAAGCGTGTCTTAGAGAGAGTGTCTCATATATTAGTATTTGTATCGAAATATTTCACTCAATGATCAATTATACTCTTATTGTTTCGTTATTTTGTATTTGATTCTTTAATTTATTCTTATTTATATGACAATTTTTTTTGTTAAATTAGATGAACTTAACGTGAAAACTGTTGAACATTTATTGTTTAATAATCCTAAATCTATAATCACCAAGTACTACTAAAGTAGTGGACGATACGTATTAATATACTAAGTCCGAAAGGCATCACAAGATAGGACAAAACGAGCAAAGGGAAAAATCAAGTCAGCTTGGAAAGCCGACTCGGCGGTTCCTTTTTTTGAGCTAAAGCCGACTCGGCTTTAGCTTTTGGAATCATGGGTTTTGTCCAGAAGGAAAAGCCGAGTCAGCTTTCCTTGGCATAGGTAGGATCGCCGACTCGACGATGGCTGCTGAAAATGACCGTTGGTCATTTTCCCGTTTTCTTGAAGTTAATACCTTGGATTCCTTTCATTACACTCTTGATTTCTGGAGTTACAAAGTGTATTATGCTGAATAATGCTCTTGAATGTCATGTTTATGGCATTGAATCACATTATCATCAATATGATCATTATGGTGATTAATAGGCTAAGGCTCCTCTACTATACTCTTGTAGTATAAATAGAGATCCTTGGTGATGAGTTGAATACACCTCAAATTTCTGAATTCTTCTTGTATTCTCTCATTTGCTTTTGCTAATCCAAGAGAGTAATTAACTCTTGTTTTTGCTTCCAATTCTTATAATTTCAAACACATTGTTATTAAGTGGTATACCCTAAGTACTAAGGGTATATTGTAGTTGTTTGTATATCGTTGTGAATTTTCGTTCATCAACCCAAGTACCTTTGTGGGGGAAATATCACAAAAGGATAGTGAGCACACGCCTACGACTTGTATCAAGTTTCCGGGTAACAGTTGTCGTTACAAACGTATCTTCAAAGTTCTTAGCATTGTTATTGTAATTTTCTTTTGCCATCAACAAAGGGGTTTATACAAATTCCCGATTGTAATTTGTATTTACATCATATACATTACGTAATAAAAATTTGCTCCAATTATACTTCCTCTGTTTCTTAATGTTCTTTTATTTAGAGTATTTTATTTTGGAGAGGGAAATTTGACTAAGAATTTTGAGACATATATAGATGATAAAATATATACATGTGATATCTCGTTAGATTTGTCTTAATATATACTTTTTTGTCATATATTTTCATATTTAGAGATATTAAGACTTAAAAGTTACTATTAAAACTACGAAAAAAGTAAATGGGAAAAACAAAAAAAGAATAGAGGGAGTATTATTTTGATCAAATGTCTTTTTTTCATACTTTCTATTATTTTGATCAAATGTCTTTTTTTCATACTTGAAAATATTATTTCAATTCTAAATATCTTTGATCATGCTTGGTAAAAAAAATAAAAAAATTAATATTAATAAAGACAAATTAAAAATTAAGAATCTCATTTAGCTATGATTTAATTCATCTATTGAAAATAAAACAACTATTTAATAAGAATGATATATAATTGATAAATGAATATTAGTATCAACAAACAAATAAAATAAAATTCTAGACACGTTCAAGATTTTTAACAGCTCAAGACTCTCAAAAAATAAAAGAGCTCTACTTACACTTTATTTTCATTATTACTTTTTTTATGTCTTAATTCAAAATTTTGAAATAAATATTTAAACAGAAGGTGTCCTGAGAGACTGTCTATGGCAAAGACGAGTCTCCCAACAGCCCAGCCCAATAATTGTAATTTAAAAATAAGGTTGATGACTAATCAATTACTTATTTTGCAAAATGAACTGACCTATATTCACCTGTCTATACTATAGACGGTCAATAGCAAGAATTTGTGATATTTAAAATACTTCAATTGAATGATGGAAACATGACAGAAGAAAAAAGAATGCAGGAGTACCATTCAGGTGCCAGATGTGAAGCACCTTTGTCTATTGACATCAATTTGTATTACTTCCTCAATCTTACCAAAATTGCCTCATCGACAATTGACGAGAAAATAAAAAATGCATAAAGTGTTATTATATTAAAAGTGAGAAAAATATATACTCATAAAAATATAAATAAAATATTTAGGTATAAATTAAAGAAAGAGTATAAGTCATAAGAAAAATAAAACTTAAGCAAATTAAATTTAATATGACAAATTAAAAGAAAATAGTAATCACACATATTTCATAGAACAATAATAGGTACTTAAACTCATATTTATTTTCTATATTTTTGCTTAACTTATATAAATTTACGTGAATTTATTAACTTTAAAGATTTATGAAACTTTTAGTTTGAATGTAAAGGTGATTATTTTTTCCTAAAAAAAAATGATCTGTTTAATTTAATTAATTACTAGTGTTTAATGTCAGTAAGACTATTGCAATCCACTTAGGAGTTAAGATCATCATCTAACCTCACCCCATCGCTCACACTAATAGCGGCCCATCAAATAAAATTAAGAATTATTTTTATTTAAATTAAGGGTTAAAGACTATTTTCTCCTAGCAACTATAATTCTCACCTTTCATCACTTACATAGGAGGTTAATTTCTCTCTCATACCTATAAATAAAATTTTCTTATTTTAAAATAATCTCAACTTTAAGGGGTATTTGCCTAGAGTAAATTTGGGTAACCCGATGACCTGCTATAGTAGGTAATTCACCAAATAAAGTAAACTGAAAATTAATTTAAATTAGAAAAAAAATACTACAAAATTACATAAAAAATTCTAAATATTTAAAAAATCATAATTTTTTTTGAACAATTTTTTAACATTTTTTCGACATTTTATTCTAATTTATCTTTTTTTTTAAAAAAAATACCCCTCAAAGTTGAGATTATTCATAGTTAATCAATAGATGAGATTATTGTAGGAAAATCATGAATAGATTGGGTTATTCTAGATAATTTTTCCTGAAAAATGTATGATAGGGAAGATGAGAAACTTATGTAGAACAGTAGATGAGACGAAAAAATAAGTTAAATATATACATAAAATTTTTAATAATATACTCCAATCATAACCAAAAATAAAAATTAGACGAATTTAATTGGATGATTGATGAATTAAAAATAAATTGAGATATTTCTTTGAGATAGAGAGTATATAATTAAGACAGATGACTTCGATCAATCCAAATCAAAAAGAATATATACCAAAATAGGATGATAAATAATTAATAAATAAGGAAAATGAAAAGATATACTCCCTCATATTTCTAAAAAATGTCTCATTTAATTTATGTACTTTCAAATGCACGTATTTGATCCTTAATATATCGAGTTATGTATATTTAAAAATTAATAAAAAATTAAAATTAATAATCTTTTACATCAAAACGAATCAAATAAAATCTCACATAATTATGTTTTATCTTAATAATTAATAATAAAATGCAGGTAATAGAAACAAGGTGGATGGCAGGTGTTGGCACTGGCAGGGAGTATAGAAATTACCTACTCCTAATGACTGTCACTACCACAAATAACGGTATTGCACTTTCTTCTTTGCAGATCGGTCAAAGTCAAACCTTAGTATCTTTTATTTTTTTCTTATTTTTTTAATATATTCTCCGTACCACTAAACTTGTTACATTTAACTTTTTTGACGCAATTTTATGTGTTATTTTGATCATTCATATATTGAATTATACATATAGAAAAAATTATAAAAACTTGATATTATGAAAGTATGCGATTAGACGATACAAACAAGATCTCACTTGCCCATATTTTTTCTAGAACACTTCCCGCAACATATAAATTAAGCTTGACCGATAATAGATTCAAAAATCGTTGTTTAGCAAGTATTTCAGCACAAAGGAAGTAATAATTTTTTTTCCTAAATTTGATTACTCTTCTGTTTCTCGAGATTGTTGTTGATATTAATATTTCTCTTCACAAAATATAATTGTTAGAAGCAAACTAAAAAAAGAGAGAGTAAATACATTCACATTTAATTTAATTTTTTATTTTTCTTTATTTTATTATTTTTCATATTATTAGTACTTTATTCTTTTGAATTAGCATCAAAGAGAAACTGTGAGACTTGCTTGGCTTGTTCATACTTTAAACTATACGTCAAGGAATAACAAAAATAAATGAATTTAATTTTTTTTCTCAAAAGGTCATAATATACAGATGTTGTAGAGCTAGATAGAGAAGAAATCGTTCCAAGTGACATATGATCAAATACAAAGGCTCAACTCGATAACAACAATTTCTCAAATCGATTTATTTTTACTTTATATATACACCGTAAAATAAGAAGATATTATTTAAAATTTTCAATTTGAATTAGGAGTTTCATCCGATCTTAATTAAATATATAAAAATATATAAATACCAACAAATCCCATCCTTATTGGACTCTATAAGTTGGCACACAAGATGCATGATAAAGACTAATTATTATGAGATCAAATTATAGTGTCTCACATTTACAAATCACATAGCATCATCCTCAATGTACTAGCTACTTATTTTTCCATGAAATGATCACATCCTACTACAAAATTCTAAGAAATACCTTTATTATATCTTTATATCTAGGTCTTTGCATGATTATGATGAGACAAAGAAAACAATATTTGGGGGCATAATTAATTAGGTTAGCATTGCATAACTAGTTGTACTTAGAGATCTTAATTAATTACTATTATTAGTGCCCATAATATTTTCTACCAAAAATACGTGTGACTCAATAGATAGAGCATATGTATATTCAGTAGAGGTTTAGGGTTCAACCCCCTACTGGGCACAAGTGTCATCAGTTGGGGGTTTCTTTACTGCGCACATCCTCTTTACTACCTCCTTGAAAGGAAGGATACTGAGAGTGCCCTTTACCCTTTACATATATATTGAAAATACTAAATAAATAAGAAAAATACTTTATGATTTTTTATGGGAAAGTGAAAAAAATGTATGTATGAGATAAAAACATCAATTCTAAATGAGAAATATTTATAAAAAGAATGTGAATTATGATAAAAATAAAAATATAACAAATTATATGACACAGAATAATAAGAAAAATGTAGCAAAATCTATAAGGCAAATAGAGTACTAATAATATATATTTAGACTTTAGAGACAGGTGATCTCTTGAGAAGCCGTCTTTTGTAAAGACGACTCTTAAAAGTCCAGCCCAAATCTATATTTAGAGTTGTAACAATATATATTTAGACAAAATATGGTCTCAAATAAGAATTTGTGATAGATGTTTTATAAACCAACTCCTGACATTATGATTTATTAATGATAATTAATATATATGTTAAATGTTAATAAATAATTAGTGTAGTCCTATATATGTAATATATGCTCTTCTTTTCATGATTTCTCTCTTTTATAAATGCGCATGCATCCATAAAAGGATATTGTTTGTGGGTATTGAAAGAGCGTTAATGTAAATAATAATACTGAAAAGTAACAAAAAAGATTCAATAATATACCAGGTATGTAATCATATACTTGTATTAGGTTAGGTATATACTCCTGTTTTTCAACTTATATACCTTTGATTTGTGTGCTTTTTAGTTTAACAGAAAACGGTTAATCAGTTAATTAAGGATAATTATAGTTATAGGCTTATAGCAGTCATTTCTGTTTCAGTAAGAGTAAGTGGGTGTATTAGTGCATGCATTATTTTTATCATGAAGTCTTATTTTGACCATATTTATGTTTTTTGAGGCGAAGTCAGAAAATTATACTTAGGGATGCTGAAAATATATTATACAGTATTAACAATATATAATTGAAAAATCTAGAAAGACTGAACTAAAAATATAGCCCGTGTGAGTAGATTTCGAAAGTAGGCCGTGGGGATGTACTTTTCCAACTAAAAATATAGCCGATGAGAATAAATAAGTCATTTCTGCACACAAGACAAACTTCCGTCAAAGTATAAATTAGGTTCATGACCTAGTATATGGGACTTATTGAAAACAATTTGCGAGTTATGAAATACATAATGCATCTTATCCAGCTTATTAGGCATTGTTAGTCTATAAACAACTTTTCAAACCCTCAGTGACTTCATATAAGTATCTATAAACTTCTGGTACAGTTAGACTTTCTTGCCAAATCTCATAAGTCATAACTCCTTTCATCGACAAAAACCGTCTATAGTATATATTATGCCACATCAAACTCATTCATCAACGATTCTTTAGAAATAACTTTGTAAGACTTTTGTCGATTCTAGGTTGTCTCAAGCTTTTCACGAATTATTCACATATTTGGTCATCTCCACTAGAATATTGAGACCCTTAGTGACAAACTCAATAAAATCATTCCAACACATCGGGCGACGACTGCTACAACAAATTTAAAACCTCAAAAAGTCACATTTATATGCTTGCTTCATAACCGTTATTATAAGACGTTTACAAATTATCAAAGAATCTAATATCTTGTAAGGTGTATATATGGATTAAAGGATCAGGTTTCCCTTGCATTGGTTATTACAAATTTATAGTACTAATAAAAAAAAAGATTATTGATAAATCAAACAATATTATAGTATTTTTATAAAAATAAAAGGGAAATAAAACTTTTTATAAAAAAGAAAATTAGGATCAATATTGATTTTAATATCGTTATTAAAATCAATATTGATCCTAAATTCCTTTTTATGAAAAAGCTAATTTGTAATAACCAATGCAAGGTAAAATCTGATTGTTTAATTCATACATTTTTCGCCATATTAGATTCTTTGGTAATTTATAAACGTCTTATAATAAAAAATTAACAAAGATTAGGGGATATATTTTTTGAATTTTAGTTATATGTTGTATGCTTTATTAGGGTTTTGGATGAATGTTTAGCGATAGTGACCGTGTCCAATCGTTCAATAGATCCTTTTGGACTTTGACGATGTGGTTGTCTTTGCATAATGCAAACCAAGAATGATTCCAATTTCCAACTGATACAGGTCACGACTTTTGGAACCTTCCTCTTGTCCTCCCATTATTATATATAAATAAATGACAATTTGTTTTTTTATGCTCTTAAAGGTATAATTTTAAATAGTTATATGACAAAATGAAAATTTTAGAAAATTTTAAATGTTTACTAAAACAAATTTAACTTGGATATTGGATTTAGTGGCACTAAAAAACACCACTGATTTATATTTTTAGTGTAATGATTATTGATTTTTATTTTAAGTTTCATTATAGAGAGTGATTTATATTAGATATAATTGCTTGGGTTGCTTTCTCATTACAAAGAACGGTAATAAATACAATTGTGATCCTCTAGTTTAGGAAACATAATATTTACAAAATATTTACCAAAATCTAAATATTCTATAAATCATCTAAATATATTATTACAATCAAATATTATTCTATGAAATCAAATATTATTCTATCAATTTAGTGACACTTTATTTGGTCTTTAGTTGCATACTGTCATATGTAATTGTTATATAGTCATAGCGAATCTAGGTGCCCTCATGTGCCCTCACGTGAGGGCAGTGTATTTTAATAAAAAATTATTTAATTGGCTATAATAGAATTTGAACCTGCAACCCGTATATTTTGAGGCAAGGCTTAACCAAACCTTGCTATTCATTTTCTTTACCAATAAGGGATTTACGTACTTACTATGTGTTTAGAGATATTAGATATACTCATATACAACAAAGGTCAATAAAATGTTGTAACAATTTCTAATAGTACCTATTTAAAACATAATTAATTTTTGGAAAAATCACCGTGAATAATACAACATTTTGTTTATTTTCCTATAATAATACAAACTATTGATTAAACATGAATAATACCAACTTAGAGATATTTTCCTAGAATAATACCAACTTTAGTTTATTAACTAATTTACCATTTTTTTTTGTCTTATAATCACCTATAGGTTATAGTTTGATTTTTTACATGTTAGATATTTTCTAAGAAAACATCCTTTAATTTTAATTTGGTATTATTCATGGTTGATAAATATAATAGTTGGATATTATTGTAGGAATATTAACAAAAGTTTGTATTATTCACAGTAATTTTTCCTTAATTTTTCTCAATTATCGTTTTTACAGTTTAACAAAACCATCCAATTCAAAATATTAATTTTATGTATTCATTTATGATGATTTGAATTTTTTTTATCGATTGTGCTCCCCACTAAGTTTCAACTATGGATACGCTACTAAGTCTATAGTCCATAGTTGTATTTATGAAAAATGTCATTATATCCTATGTCGCGAAAAGTTTTCATATAATTTTTTAATTATGCTGCTAATGTGTTTAATAAATATCACAAAATTCACTATATATACTGTTAGAAATTTGGAGTATGATGTTTAAATTAAATGTCACTAAAAATACTACACTAAAAGTAAATTATGTTGTACTGGTTATACTCACAGAGCACCTTCAAATGGAATAATTTCATTTGTTGATGTTGACTTACGTGATAAATGAAAATTACTAGGCTATCATGTACTGATTGTTTTTATTACCATCTTTAAAAAGGAAATGATTTTAATTTGTTTCATATAAAAAATATTACATTTTTAAAAACTAAAAATTAAATATCTTAAAACAATCAATCAATAAGAATTTTAAGTTACTTAGAATGATTTAAATAAGGTAAAATGAATACTAGTTGATTACATTTATTAGCATTTACTGAACATAAGAATAAATAATTGGTTTATATAATTTGAAATTTAAAATGGGCGTTTGAGAATTAGTTAATTAGTTTGATTAAAAGAGGTTACGAATTAGTGTAAATATTTTTATTAGATTTATTATGGTGTAAATTAAATTATTTCACATAATGCTAAAAGCTAACCCTACCATTTTTCAAGTGTAAATTGAACATGATGGCTACTCCAATTTCATCGTCAATTCTTAATGTAAGTAAATATTTAAAATATTAAAAGTTGACATTAAGAATAATGAATGTATATTTTTAAGATATTGAAACTAGACATTAAGAATAATATAATAGACATTAAGAATACGATAAGTATACATTAATCTTAAATGAATTGAATTTAAAAAAAGTCTCTTAAAAAAATGTCTCTCACGAGACTAGTTGTTCTGGTTTTGGCTTTACTAAATAGTTAACTCAAAAGAAAGGTATTTTGAAGTGGTCCCATTCAGTTTCTATTGCTTCATCCTTAGTGGAAGCAATAGGGGCTATTACTTCATATTTTTGTTCTTCTTCCATTTTCAACTTAAGGTCTACTTCCAATTAGAGACATTTTTTACAAGAATGAAAACATTATTTGTTTGACATTTAAAGATCTAGAAAAATAAATTGAGAAACTTAAAAAGTCATTAAGAGGCTTATTCTGTTATTTTTTGTTCTTCTCCTTTATTTTTTACATAGTATTTAAAGTAAATTTCAAGTCTCAATATTTTAAAATAGAAATCATTAAAAAGTATAAAAAATATAAGATAATAAATTATACATTAAGAAGTATATCTATCAAAAATCGTAGTCAAATTTCTCTCTCCTTAACGTCAAAAAATTCTAAATAAGAAGTAATTAGAGAACGGATGGATTAATTAATCATCATATATTCTATTAATTTTACTGTATATTAGCAAAAAGAAAACTTGATTGTGAGTCATTTGTCTTTTTTTCATTGGTTAGTATAACTGAAATTTGACTGGTCTGCATTTTTTACACTTACCATATTTACAATTTATATTTTCGAAAAAAACTCATACATTAATGGATGCAATAAATCACAATTATTCCAATTATTACACAGTTGTATATAAATGCATTGTTTAAAAAATTATAATGGAAAACATATAATGTACTGTATAGAACATTATATTGTCAGATAAAATTTTATAATTACTCCGAATAGAAAATTATACTACGGAATAAATTACATTTATTCCAGTAATTAAAATTACACAATTTAGAAAACTATACTGCAAGTCTGCAAAATTACACTATGTATAAAATTATACAGCAATTTAGGAAATTACTTGAAATACATAATAGCCCATTTTTCCATCAATTGTTATTTAAAACTAAAATGACACAAACTTCAATAATTGATAATTAAAATTAGTCATTTATAGTGTTAGACTATCATAATTATGATTTAGAATGTTAGGAAAAATGTGAAGTATGGTTTGCAATCTAAAATTTTATTAAAATATTAACGTATTTTAAAATCTGTGCATTGCACGAGTTTCTATCCTAGTACTATATAATAAAAGACTTTGAAAATTCCATGTGTCAACTTATTAGATCTTCGATATATAGTATAATATTATTGGTTTCTTTTTATTACATGACAATTTTATTTAGAAAATAATAATCAAAAGGCAATAGTATCTATTAATTTTATAATCATACAATATAATAATCTTCATAGTATCTATTAATTTTATTGTATTTTAGTAAAAGGCAATAGTATTAATGAAATTTGACTTATTTGCATTTTTTGACTTATTATGTTTACACATTTGCAGTTTTTAAAGAATTTATACATTAATGGTTTAAAAAAATTATAATTATTCCAATTACAACGTTATATATAAAGTTATAGAAAATTATACTGAAAAATAGATAAAATACCAGAAATACACTGGTAGAAAATTATACTGCAAGATCAATTACATTTATTTCAATTATACTGCAACTTATTAAATTACTAGAAGTACATAATAACCCTTTTGCAAAATTATAGTTGTTAAAAATTTAAATGACATAATTTCTTTTAATTGACCATTAAATTCAGTCATTTACATTTTTAGACTACCATAATTACAATTTTGAATTTTAAGAAAAAGGCCAAAAATATTGAACCAGATGATACTTATGGAAACAAATAAATTAATGCAAAAAAAATCAACCAAGTTCAATTACTGTGTAGTCAATTAGACTGTTTTAGCTACCACATATAGTTCAATAAATATCAATCAATTAAAACTATTATCTGATTTTTTTTATATTAATTATTTCTCTATAAAAATAAAAATGTACTAACACTTTTATGGCAGAAATTACAATATAAATAGCCTCATATGACCATTCTAATTTTTTAGCTATACTATTTCTCTTCTTTGAACCTTTAGTATTGTTTAATAATATTTTATAGAATAATCTAGTTTAAATTACATTCAAGAATTTCATAATGACAGATTGACAGGGGAATATGGTTTGTACCTACCTTACCCTATTTTAGTCATGGACAATTTTACAATGTCATTTCTCGATGACTAGAAGAAAAGAATTAAGAATTCTCATATGCGACAAGGATGGTCAAATATGTCATCGTACTGATAATGTAGCTTAGTCAATCAGTGTGTAGGCAATCAGACTGTCTTAGCTAGCAAATATAGTCCAATAAATATCAATCAATTAAAAATATTGTCTGATTTTGTGTAATTTAATTATTCCTATGAAAAATAAAAATGTATAAACACTTTCATGGTAGAAATTACAATATAAATAGCGAGAAATGACGATCATTTAAAATTTGTAGCAATTTTTAACATCCAATCGCGCGCGACTGGACTACGGTATGGTCGCATAGAGCACGCAATCGGACCACAGTATGGTCACGTAAAACGGCTGACGCCACCGCTTAATTTAAAATTTTTCATAATTTAATTAGTTTTTAAATTATAAATAATTTACTAATATATCTCAAATCTCTCTTAATTTAAAATCCAAACTTCCCTCCAATATATATATATTTCGAAGTAATTGATATGAGAATTATAATGGAAAAAGGGTAAATTTGGGGTGAATGTGATGATAATTGATAGAGTGAGAGGTAATGATCCACATGCGCGACTGGAAAGGGAGAGAAGAGAAAGCACGCCCCCACAACTCACAGCCAACCACAGACACCTGCGCCAGCAGATTTGCACATGCACTTTCCCAGTTTCCTTTTACTACTCCATTTTTTCTTTGCTTAATTACCTTTTTTTCTTTTATTAATTTACCTTATTTATTTCTTCTCTCTTTTGACCATTTTTCGTTTTGACCAATTCTTTAATCTTTAACCATTGGTTAGTTATATGGTACTTCCTCCGTTCCGAAATACTCGCTACATTTCGATTTTGTGCACTATTTATCGTTCAAGCTTATTTTACATATTGCGACTAATGTGTAAGTTAAAATATAATCACATACTTTCATAATATTAAACTTTTATAATTTTTAGATAAGTGTAGTTTAAGATATTAATGATCAAAATTGTGCATTGGATTGCGTAAAAAAATGAAATGTAACAAGTATTATGGAACGGAGGAAGTAATTAACAGAGCGAGATTTTGGGAATGAAAAATTAGTGTAATTTTGGTTGAAAAATATCTTAGCTATATTGGTAGTCATGCTTGTTTAACTTCAATAATTTTATTTTCTTTATAAAATTCATTTTAATGCATTACCATTTGAAGAGGCGGTGTTAAGTGATAATGAAAATTTATAAACAAAAAAACTTTTTTTTAATCAAAGTTTCATTACTATAGGCATGAAATGAAAATTTTGATGAAATTTTACAATATAAATCATTTCCATTACCACCATTTAATATCACTAACAAAAAGGCCGTAATTGCTTTGCTTTCCTTGATATAAATATGGCCAGAGCCTTAGAGGTGTTCAAAATAAATTCGTTCAACATTTATCCGATAGTATATAATCAAATTTGATTTTAATTTGACATAAGAAATATAAATTGTAATGGTGAGTTGGAGGAAAAAAATATGATTTGGATGAAAGATGATAGAGTTGGGCTTTATATTTTGGAGGAATATATTAAAACTGTTGGCATTTGAAATAGTGAGTTGTATAAATAGGCGTACAACAGGCAAAAGCGCGTCGTTTGGAATGCACGTGATATTAAAGTTGAATAAACGTCAAGCAGATTAAATACATCTGAAGGCATAAACGTCACGCTTACATTTCACAACATATTATTACACTTTACTTATTAATGTCATTAAATAGATCTCGTTTATATGGATTTGGGGTAGTATTTGAGGCTTCGACCACCACATAAGTTTTTAATTGTGTCGATAATAGAGTATACAACACATAATAACACTTCAAGCTATAGCACTTGAGTTAATTCTTTGACATATTATAAAAAGTCATCTTAAAATATTCTGATATTTTAATTATCAGTATAAGTTTTTGGTTAAGTTAATGTAAGTGGATCTTAGTTATAGTGTCTTTGACAATATTGCATCAACATTCAAATATGATGAGTCTTCCGATGCTTGATAGACTTGTTTTATGACCACAACATTCATAATTATCAGGGCCGGCTCTAAGGGTGGGTAAGAAGGGCCATCGCCCAGGGCCCTATGTCAAAAAAGAAAAAATAATAGTTGCAAAAGGTCTATATAGATTATTAATTACAAAGAAAAGGGCCCCAATACACCACTTCGCCTAACGCCCCAATATATATAGGGTCGGCCCTGATAATTATAAGCAAATACTGCAAAATGCTTTGCTTCGACAATACATAGTATTATTGATTTGCTTTTTATGTGTGTGGGGAGGATATATCATATATGGACTATGGTGGGGTGGGAACTATATCACCTTTTTTTTATCCACCTTGCATGGTCGTGTAACCATGTTCTGTCCAAGCCAATCAGGGAGGTATGTCGCCCGTCATACACTTAACTAATTTTGTTCTGACAAGTCTTGTGTAATTGTATTTGACTATCTTGTTATGAGACGAGTTTATATAATTATCTTATTTTTAATTATCAATTTAAAATTGTAAGTAATCACTTTAAGGTTTTATAAGTGATTACTCTTAGACTTGGGAAGGTAGTGGGGCAGGTCTAAAAGGATCCATTCAGACCTGTTCACGGACCCATTAATTTTGACCTAGATTTGGACTCTAAGGGTTTGAAATTTTCAAACGTATATTTAGACATGCCAGATTTGATAGGTCTAGAGTGCGTAATGGGTGTAAAAAGGGTATCTTGTGACATTTGACTGTAAGTGATTACTTTAAAACTATAAGTGGTTACTTTAAGGTTATAAAACAATCCGTCTTGTATGAGAACGTTTCACCGTGAGAACACCTCAAAACAAGAAGCCCATAAGCTAAAGATTTCTCAATTCAAAAAAAAAAAGCTAATTTTTCTATTATTGGGTTATTTAATTGAAGTATAAAGCATGTCTCACGATGAGACTGTCTCATATAAGAATCAGTCCATCTTGTATGAGACTGTCTCACCATGAGACGAGTCCATACAAAATGATTAATTTAAAAGTTTCTATTATTGAGCTATTTAACTCAAGTATGGGACACATCTCACGATGAGACTGTCTCACACAAGAATTTGTGTATAAAAATTTAGCTGATCTTCTGAAAAACCGCCTCTCTGCAAGACGTCTCTCAGACGCCCAATCTTATTTTGACATTCATAAAATTAAAAAGGATAAATGGAGATTAATAATCCCAACTTTGCGTGATCCGCTCAAAACAATCCCAACTTTCGATTATTTTCTAATATACCTAACTTTGCCACTTTGTTGCTCAGGACATACCCTTTAATATGGTAACCGGTTATAACAGAAAATATGCGAAAGTTGGGATTGTTTCGAGCGGATCACGCAAAGTTGGGATTATTAATCTCCATTATCCTTCTTATTTCCACGACAAAAAAGGTGATTTACCTGTTATAACCGGTTACCATATTAAAGGGTACGTCTTGAGCAACAAAGTGGCAAAGTTAGGTATATTAGAAAATAATCGAAAGTTGGGATTGTTTTGAGCGGATCACGCAAAGTTGGGATTATTAATCTCCATTTATCCAATTAAAAATGGTCAATTTATTTAGGGTTTTGTTTAAAGCCCATCCTGACATTCATAAAATCATGGGCTTTCTTTAGCTCTTAACAAAGGCATAATTAGGCCTTTTTATTTTGGGCTTTGTTTAAAGCCCATCCATCCTCGCATTCGTCATCTTCAACAAATTAATTTTTCAACTGTAAAACCCTAATCAAATCAAACCCAGAGATTCTATTTCATTTCTCATTTCTCCCCTCCATTATCAGACCTTAAATTAATCTGTAAAAATTCATTAAAATGCGTTCAGTAATTTCCTCAAAAATCCCATTAAGGTATCTTCAAAAAAATTACCTTCCATTAATCTCCATATCCTCCGATTCCCAATATTTTTCAACATCAACAGAAACAAAAACCCAGAAATTAGATAGAATTGCAAATGAATTACTTTCCCTGAATCCAGTTGAACTTCATGATTATTCAATCTTGTTTAGATTGAAGATGGGCTTGAAGAATGCTGGGGCAGCTTCACTTTCATCTGGGCCAACCTCATCTGGGTCAGCCCAGCCCACTGCTGAAGCTGAGTCCAAAGAGAAGACTATGTTTGATGTGAAGCTGGAAAAGTTTGATGCATCTTCAAAGATTAAGATCATTAAGGAAGTGAGGACTTTTACTGATTTGGGTTTGAAAGAAGCAAAAGATTTAGTGGAAAAAACTCCATCTTTGGTTAAGAAAGGTGTAACTAAAGAAGAAGGTGAAGCTATTATTGAGAAATTGAAGGCTCTTGGTGCAACTGTGGTATTGGAATGATTTTTACTTTTTTATTTTTTGTTTTTAATTTGTAGAATTGATTTGCTAGTTTTATGATAAGAATTAAGATCATGATGGAATTTGTCATGTTGAATGGAAAGAATGAACATCAATTAATTAACTTTATAGATAATCAGTTGAAGATTTGTGATTTTGTGTTGGATATCTGTTTTGGCTTGTAGAAAGGTGTTACTAAATAAATTGATTGTATTTTGAGTCTTGGGATTAATGGAAAGATTGAAACATTTCTTCATCTTAAAAGATGGTGTGAGAATATTGTGTAGATGGGCATGTGAAATTCTTGAGTTTTTGTTTGTTTGTTTGAATATTGTGTTGGATGATGCTATATTTGTTGTTAGGTTAGGTGAAAGTGTTTTGTGAGGTACATTGTGAATTGAAGCTAGCTATTAGAAGAGATTGGGAATAATCATAGCGGCGTGTTATTACGTGTTGAACTACTCTTGTGATAAACTGTCTTTCAGTGAAACGACCTCAAACTCATATACTAATTATTCTTTTAGTTGGGCTATTCAATCCATACATGGGAACGTCTCACGATGAGACTATCTCACACAAGAATGTGTGTTATGTGTTTTGCTGCCTTTTTGATGGTTTATAGGCAATAGCTTGAACTTAGGATTAGTGATATGAGATCAAGATTGGTTGTTGGAACTTATAATTAGTGAGATGAGGCTCATAGTCACTAATATGACTTAGGTTTGATATCCTTTGTAGGTGCATAGACATTAGTTTAGTGGTGAATGTTGGTAAGGATGAATTGTAAGGTTGAAGATTAGATGTTGTTTGGCTTTAGGGTGAGTAAAGAATTTGGGGTAAAACGATCATACAAAATTAGGGCATCACATAGCTTCTAGATATGAGGTTTTGGATGGTATATTTTCAGCTTGTGATCGGGATACTCAAGCATTCTTAATCACATATATATACCACATTTTACCTCGATGCAGCCTCTCTAAATGATTCCTTACAATGTGATTAGATAAATAATGTGATCGAGCATTTGCAAGGCTAATGCTCTTTCATCTAGTTCAACAACAACGGCAATGCCAAACCCAAAAGATTTGGGTCGGCTACATGAACTAATCGATCCTTTCGAGTGGTTGTCCACATGGATTCTTCTCCATTCATTTCGATTTTCTATTATCTCGTCCTGTAAGTCTCAATCCTTTATATCCCTTTCCACCTAGTTCTTTCACCTCAAATTGTATTTCATTTGTTATCTTCAGTAGTTGAGTACATGGTGATTTCAATTGTTGTGTGTGAAATTATGTTTCTTGGATTTGTATACGATGATTGACATCATAGAGTTCGGGTTACTTGATTTCAAACTTAATGCATCCGTCCTAGTGCTATATGTATACAAACTGTTGCAGTTCGAGATCTAACTAACATTGGTTTAGCCATTAGGAACCAAGCTTTCGAGTTCTATGGATGTAACTAGTTTTACAATCTATCCTCACTATCTTGTTGATCATCAGTCGCTATTGTTGTGCTCAAGGACTATTAATTGTCCCGCTCACAACATGCTTTATAACCGTAGAATACAATTACTAGTTCACAATCTTGTAAAAAGTTCTGATTTCTATTACCTTTCCTGCTTATACTTTTGCGTTTTAGAAGTTCGACATATCTTGTTAGGTTATAAGAGCTCTTTTATTGCTTATCAGATTTCGTGTAAACCGATAATGTTTGTTTAGTACCCTGTAGCTTCGCGTCTGTCGCTGGTTTTTTTCCCACACATTATGATAGAATGTGGACTAAAAACATTCTGAGGTTTGGATTGATTTGTTGAGATTCTGATGGCAATGCTTTTGCCGGACAGCATAGTCTTTTTGGTCACTTTCATGAATGTTGATTGTCTTACTATCAATCATTGACAATTTATAATGTAAAAGTATTTCCAAAGATGAACCTTCTTTACTACCCACCCTTTTCCCCTTTGCCTTTCTTACTAATATACAAGATTAACTTTGGATTTTGGTTGCGACGTCTTGTCTAAGAAGAGTCTATAGAGAAGTATTGCTGCATGAGACAAGCTTTAACAGGGTAAAGATGGTAATGGGTCCTAGACCCTATTGGTCTTGTTCCAGATCCGATCCTAAGTTCAGGGTTTGAGTCTAATATTTTGGAGACTTAACGGATCTGGATTTGGGTCTAGATTTAGGATCTTTAACTCTTCAGACTCAAACTCGATGATGATGA
Source organism: Amaranthus palmeri (assembly GCA_019776075.1). Taxonomy (NCBI): domain Eukaryota; kingdom Viridiplantae; phylum Streptophyta; class Magnoliopsida; order Caryophyllales; family Amaranthaceae; genus Amaranthus; species Amaranthus palmeri. Next base: position 518,291 of record JAAKBH010000044.1, read on the forward strand.
TCCTATGGGCTGAATACACTTACACTAGTTACTATAATAATGATGAACTCATTAGACCCAGATTCGACCCATACCTTATTTTTGGACCCATTTAAAACCACAAACCGTCCTACGCAAATCATTTTTAAATTCGTTCTAAACCGATTTTTGTACTTATTCAGACTCATTTTAGTTCTAAATATAACCCATGAACACCATTTTAATACCAATAAAACCTTTAAAATGTAATGTTTAAGTATGTATGATAAAATTAAGACCCATTTAGGCCTATCTAGACTTTAGACGCATCAAACCCGATGGGTTTGAATCTTGAATTTTCATACCCTAACGGCTCGTTTGATTATTGGTACTAAATGGTGGTAATAAAAGTGATTTATAGTGTAAAATTTCACCAAAACTTTCATGTCATTTCCATGGTAATGAAACTTTGATCGCAAAAAAGTTTTTTTGTTCACAAATTTCCATTACCTTCTTATACCACATCTCCCATTGGTAATGCATTGGAATGAATTTTATGCACAAAATGAGAAAGTTGTCAAGCATGACCATCAAGATAGCCAAAAGATTTTTTATCCAATATTACACTAGTTTTTCATTCGCATTGCCAAGATTTATTACCACCTACCAAATGAGCCATAAGATTTAGGATTCAGGGATGAGTTCATAAAAAATTAATGGATTTGGATTTGGGTCTAGTTGGATTCAATCAAACCTGACCCAAAACCATTCACAGATAGTGTGCAGTTTGTAACTGATTGAAGCTATAGTCCTGGGCATTGCATGATTCTTCATCATTATTATACCCAGTGTATCTCGCTTATAGAAAACTATGAGCAGGATTTGGGGAGGGTAGAAAAAGGGCAAGCTCAGGAGTCCCTCAAGGGGCATGGCATGATTGAGCCATATTTTAAACATAATTAGAGCTTATAATGTAATTTTTGGTCCGAACCTCTGAAATCTCAGGATCGACCCTAAATACTAGAATTCAATCTAGTACTTCCCAAGTTATACTAAAACATCACCGGCATTAGGGCTGAACATAGTTTGGTCTAAACCGTAAACCAAACCGGACCAAACCGTAATTTAAGTATTTGGTCTGGTCTACGGTCTAAATGGTCTGGTCCGGTTTTTTTAAAAAACAAATTACGCTTTCCGGTCTGGTCTTGGTTTTTAAATTTTCAGACCAGACCGGACCGGTAAACCGTACTAAAATTCCGGTCCGGTGAAAACCGGAAACCGTAACCCAAAAACCGTTAGCTAGTTATACTAAATCTAATTAGGAGTTAGGACTTAAGTTTTCTGATTTTTAGTTTTCTTTGGCCCAAGCCAGCAAGCCCAACTCCCCATTTAATATAAAAACTAAAAACCCTAAGTTCCCATTTTCACTATCATCAATATTCATCTAGAAATTACGGCGCTCCTTCTTCTTGTCCATCTCCATTGCTGGCTGCTGCAGTCTTGACTTCCATGCTTGATTTTTCTGTTATTTTTGCTTGCCGACTTCTAATATTTTGTTTGCCAACTTCCATGCTTGATTTTTAATACTTGCTTTGTTTGTCGTCTGCCGACTTCCATGCTTGATTTTTCTGTTTTTTTTAGTTGAATTTTATTTTTAATTTTGGTTCATATCATCATATGGTTCATGGTTGAATATTGTTATTATTTATAACTTATAACTTATAAATTTCTGAAATATTTATAACTTATAAGCTTATAAATTTCTGAAATATTTATAACTTGTAAGTATTGGTAGATACTAATCAATAATTGAATATTTATAACTTATAAGCTTATAAATTTCTGAAATATTGTTATTATTTGATATTGTTATTAGATTACCTTTTTTTTTTGAAATATTTTTATTATTAGATTACTTAGCCGTGTGCAAATTAATTCCTGCTTGTATTTGAAGGCTTTCGTAGTCCGTAGACTCAATTAATGACTCGAAATATATATATATTAATATTTACGTATATATAAATGAATACATTATCTTATATTCAAAACTTAAAAATATATAAAAAAGAAAAAACCGTAGACCAGACCAGACCAGACCGGTCTAGAACGGTCTGGTCCGGTCCGGTCTGGTGTCTTGACTGGTCTGGTCTGGTCTAAAAAATTTCCAGACCGTAATTTCTGGTCTGGTCTGATTTTTCTCTCAAACCAGACCAGACCGGACCGTGTGCAGCCCTAACCGGCATTGTTGGATGCGAGTATACACTAGAATTCACATTGACACTTCACACGTATTGGAAAGATATGGGGGTTTCATCATGATGTAGACTTTTCAACAAAATCTCTTTAACAAAATTCTTGGAAAATGCCTTTTAAATTGGTAGCATTTAAGAATGGGTTTAGTCAAACTTTGAGCCACTCTTATTATCACAACATCCATGCGCACAAAATCTAAGCCTTTTGACCATGATCTTTCTCTTTTAGTAGATCAAATTAAATTTTGAGAATCAAATTTTATCTCATTTTATGAAATTATTCATCGAATGAATAATGATAATACTTTAATTCTCAAAAAAAAATTTAGTTTTTGAGAAATATTTCTAATTCAGTACTATAATGTTATGAAAAAGGGTATTTCAAAAAATATTTTTATTTTATCCCTTCAATTCATACCAAAAGTAATAGTATTTGGTTTTCAGACTTTATCCAATACACTAAATCAATCCTAAATATTTTTAATTGTGAATAATTCCATCCTCATGTACTACCAAGACCTTTTATACCATTAAAGTACAAATCTTCAACGACTCTTTTAACAATACTAACCTTATATTATCTCAATCCTAAATATTTAGGTATGTATCTTTATCATCTCGGAGCTGGGGGACTCCTTTTGGTCGTGCTCTCCTTCACGGGTATGAGTTGCCGCCGTCCTTCCCTCCTCAGATCCTGTCCATAGTTTTCTATGAGCAGGATATACCGGGTAGGATGATGATGATATAATAAAAAAATCTACATGGATAATAGTTTTGAGAGTGAATCACAAGAGTAAAGCGTAGAAATTGGGCCCAAACAAACCCCACGTGACGTCACTAATTGTATTCAAAGTATATAGCTATATATAAATATGATCCAAAAGATATACTATTAATTATTATATCACAATAATTAAAAAAAATGATATTATTTTGTCCTTAATTATAGAAGATACAAAAAGATATAGTATTTGTACTTTCTAGTTATGGAGAGATTAATTGTATTTTTCATAGTTTACAAATAAATGTATACAACTGTATAAATAATATCTGAAAAGAATTATATCAAATCAAATAACTAAAAAATACAAAATTATCCTATTTTTTAATTACAGAAGGTATTATACATCAGAAGGTCTCCTGAGATACCATTTATGACAAAGACGACTCTCCCAACAGCACAGTCCAATGAGTTTAAATTTAAAAATATGGCTGATGACTAATCAGTATTTATCCGTCTATACTATAGACGATCTATAACAAGAATTTGTAATTATACAAACGAATAATATTATATTACAAAATATTTTATTTTACTGAAAAATAAACCTTCCTTTTCTATAAATCCACACGAGCGAAGTTTAATGGTTATCAATAGCCTAATTAACAAAGAAGGAATGTGACTAGAAACAGCTTCATTGTCTCACTAGACAATAGTATGAACGACATTAACCCATACTCCATTAATTATTGTACTACTTGAGTACTTTATTTTATATTACTTAATAAATATTAGGGGACCAAATAGTTGGATCCCAAATCTTCCATTCCAATTTGTGGGTCCTAATACCAAACTCTTTTCCTACAAATTTCATTTAAATAATTTCAAGCCACATATAATTTGCTACACATATTTTCTATTTAAGTCCGTCTCACAGTTATTTTTATAATTTTTTATTTATAATTTTTTACTTTTTTTATTACATAATTTTAACTGAAATCAAAAACTTATAACTTAATTATATATAAAATTAAACATATAACAACAACAATATCTACAACTTTACTAATAAGTATATATAATTCCTTTCATAAAAAAAGTGTATTTGTAAAATTTGGGCTTCTTCATAAAAATCCCATATATAGTTTTAAACTTTTAATTTTGGAGTTAGTTCACTTATATATTCGCAATATTAATTTTCTTAGTTTTAATGTGCATGAGACCTATATAAATTGAGAAATCATATCTGATTGATCCCATTGAAATAAGAGATAATTTGATTTGGAAATACATGATACAAAAATTTATGACAATAGATCTTCAACATTTTCATTTTTATTAAAATATGAATTGTTTTTTCATATACAAAAATAGTAACAACGCATCTTGTATATGACCGTCTCATTATAAGAGGGGCCATACAATTAGCCATTTTTCTCTAATTAATCATTTTAAAATTATAAGTAAACACTTTAACACACTAATACACTTAAATTATCTCACTATAAAACAGTCTGATTTAAATATTTAAATATTTGTATTATTATATGCATTCTTAATTTTGTTTTGCTAAAAGCAAAGGATTCTTGTGTCGGCTGCCTATACACACTATAAGTTATTCCTCATTTCATTTAGTACAACTAGGCAAAATTATACTCCTACACCATTACCATTTTCCTCTTCCTAGTTCTTCATTCATTTCCTCCAATCATTCACATAATTTATTTTTTATATTTATTTATGCAATTTTAAGTGTTGATCATGGGAAATTGCGTATTTAAAGATTACTACAATAACACAACCACGTCAAAATTAATTGATCGTAACCATTCTAACCGCCGCCAACAACACATGTTGGCGGCAGAACAGACGTCTATGATCAAAGTTGTAACAACAACGGGAGGAATTATGGAGCTTTATGCTCCAATCACGGTCGAGCAAATTACATCCGAATTTCCAAACCACGGGTTATTTCTTAACCCGAACCCGACCCACCCGGCTCTTTTACACAATGAAATTTTAACCCCGGGTCATCTTTACTATCTCCTTCCTCTTTCTATCTCTTCCCCAACCGACACTACCTTAATTGGGAAGGATAGTGTGTTGGCAACCCCTTATAGGATGTCGGTAGATGTGGGTACCCGAATGGTGTACAAGAATCAACCCGACCCGGATGTTGTACCCAAGTATAATGGGACGGGTGTATGGAAAGTGAGGCTGGTTATAAACCCGGAACAATTGTCAGAGATTTTGTCCCAAGATAATAAAACTCAGCAGTTGATTGAGAGTGTCAGAACTGTTGCTAAATGTGGTAGTGGGTCCACTAGTAATAGTTGTTCTTCTTCTAGTGGTGCTAAAACGGGGTCGTTTTTGTCGTTGTCGTCGTCATTGGCAAGTACTCCTCGATCTCGCTGACGAAAAAAAAAAAACGTGTAGATGAGAATTAATGAGGGTAATCGAAGCATTTTTAAAAGAAAATACCGGCAATAATCAAAGGAAATCTCATAGTGGACGATCATCATTATTATGTCCAATAAATTCTGCTCACAGAAGTTTGAGTAATCAGTATTATAGTGATATCTATTTGTTATTAAGCGTTTCATCTGACATAATTAATGGTGTTAATAATGATGATATTATTGGCTTATGATATGATATTATCATGTCATTGTGTACAAATGTAATAACTTGGTTAGGTGTGTCAGTTAGGAAAAGATTATATGTTATCGTAAGTTATATACTTTTTCCGTTTTAGTTCGTTGGTTATACTTGGTGACTGATGTTTAAGTAACTGTTGTAATTTTCTTTTAGGCTTTGGTTTTTTTTTTGAAGTGATTTAGGCTTTGGTTTGTGGTGATGAAATTTGTAAAAATAAGTATCCCAATGAAATTAGTGCAATTTCTTTAGGAGGTACCAACTATTGTTTTTCTCAATATTTTGTGAACGTAGATTTTTTTTTGCTACATGCAACATGTAGGCTTGTTTTAATTTTTGATGTTATTTCACATAGTTGACTAATGTAATTTGTAGTGTTTGTCTCATAGACTCATACTTGTTAAGAGTGTATAACATATATTGAGGCCTCAATCATTAGCTTAAGCTTGTGGTTGAGTTGGTTCCTTGACATGGTATCAGAAGCCAACGTGACAAGAGGTCACGAGTTCGAATCTCAACCACCTCTCATTTAAGTGAAATATTTAGCACCAGGTATGAGGAGAGCCAGTGTTGCATCCACACTTCTAGCCCAAAGGGCTCTCGTGTAAGAGGGCGTGTTAGAGTATATAACATATCCTGGGGCCTTAACCATCAGCTTAAACTTTTAGTTGAGTTGGTTTCTTGACAATACTAAGAGTTGTCTTGGCATGTTTGATAGTGATGTAACTATGATGAAACTATAGTGAAGCATTTTGAAATTGGTTCTTGAAAAGGTCATTTGGTTACTAGTTAGAGTCAAATATGGTACAAGTCAAAGGTTCATCGATGAAAGCCAATATCGTTATATGTCTAACTTTATCTCATAGCTAACTAAAAATCTCGAATGATTTATGTAAATTTTCGTTGTAAAGGTTAAACAAATTGGTGATGTCTTTGATCACCTAATAGCTCATGCATAGTCTTGTAATTGCACACTTGAGAGTAAAGATGTAAGTGGCATAGAATATGGTGAGATAGATCACTTGATTAAGTGATTAAGGGGAAGCACTTGGGAAGCCTTGGTGAAGGCAAGGGATTGCCTAAGGAAGGCTTTGACATATGCCTTGAACGAGACAAGAAACAAAGGAGAAAATGCTCAAGTGAGGCAAAAAGTGGAAGCAAGTAGCATCCTGAATCTATCGCTCATTTGAGCATATAATATGCTCGTTCGAGCGAGCTCCCAGCAGACTCATAGTCGCGTTTCTGATTTGCAGTATTTTGTCTCAAGGAGCAAGGCGCACGATTTTTCCTAGGGTTTCTACATGTTGTATGCTATATATAAGGGGGTTTAAACATAATTAGAAAGCAAGAGGAGAGCCTAATACATAGAAACAAATAGAATTTAACCAAGAGAGTTCTTTCTATCTTGTAGTAGTGTATTTGAGAGAGATTGCCATCAAAGGTTGAATCTTTACCTTGAGAGATCGTTCTCAAAACTTGTATGAGGTTAATCATTGATGTATGTTTGATATATTAATTAAAGTAAACCATTGTTGAAGAAGAGGTTTCTAAGATACCATATATATCTTTGTGTTTCTTCTTTCTATTGTTGTTGCTCTGTTTTGTGTTTTCTTTAACCCATTTGTTCTTTAGCAAACCTCAATTAAATCCTTTGCATTTCAGATTTAGTTGTTACTCACCAAATATCTGCTATGTTCACTAAGGGGTAATGTACTTAAATTCATGCTCAGTTTCAAAAGGAGAATGAATTTCTGATACATGCTCTGATCATAGACAAAGTCAAATTAAGGGACTTTTTCGACATATTGATCAACAATTTCTATATGAGATCGTCTCACCTTGAGTCAAGCCATATTTTAAATTTTTTATTAATTACTTTAAAATCATAAGAAATAAGTGATATTATTAAATTTATAAGTGACCACCCATACTATAAAAAGTTATCACTTTAATCTAATAAAAAAAAATTTAAGCATAATCTCTCTTTTCTCCACCTCCTTCCCTTCCCACCAGATCACCACCACTCTTTTCTTTCCCCCACCGCACCATCCTCCACCAGCCGCCACCTAGACGCCAGCCCACCCTCACTGAGTCTTAATTAGTGTTCGCGCCACCTTGACGCCACCCACCCCCACCATCCCACACCAGTCGCCCTCTGTCCATTGAATCTCTCTCCCTCCCGCTCCGATTGAAATAAAGAGAAGATTTAAGTTCTGCACATCCGTGTTCGCGCGATCATTATCACAGACCTACGAAAATTGAGACTTGAGAGCATATTAAAATTAGGGTTTATGGATTACCAATCAAACTTTCTTCCTCTAAAACATTTAATTGAATCAAATGTAGGAAGAACTTCCAAGCTTTGAACTCTGAAGAGGGATTTATTATTATGGAGGTAGAAAATGTTGATGTCAATGGAAAGAATCAAAAAACAACAAAAAGAAAAGAGGTAAACAACTATAATCCAAATTAAATTCTTCTTTTAGTTTCAATTATTGAAAGGCAAACTGGATTTTTATTTTGTTTCTTGCAGATTATTTGTGTGTTAATTTATTATTGATTGTAGATTTTACAGAAGAAGAGATTCATTGAGGAATTAATCAAAGCAGCTTCTTCCCTTAAAGACCCACTTGCTAATTTTCCTGATTTTCTGCATTACAATAAAAAAGGTATCTGTTTTTCTCTTTTTCTTGTGTTTTCAATGTGATTGTTATTTTGTTAAGTTTGGGGCTGGTTGATGAAAAGTCATGTTATGTCATATGTGAATTATATCTAGAGTGGGATGATATAGTTTACATAATTTTGTATGATATTATTGATTGTTAATTTAGAGAAAATAGTTTGAAACTACCAATAAAAAGCTTACTTTTGTCAAAAACAATGTACGAAATTTATTTTTTTTGTCAAAGACTATCTATTAACGATTACCGTTAAATATCGGTATGTAAATCTTGATAAAAGTAAGGTTTTTCTAGGTAGTTTCCTACAAAGTTATGGATAATGGGATCTCCACTTAGAATGTAGAATAGTGTAGTGGGGTCCCTGTTTGAGTTCTTGCTTAAGAACTTTAACTAAATGATCTCAAGCTTGCTTCTGAGTCATTCTTTGAGCAAACGGTAGGGTGCCCTTTATGTCCATGTATTCTCGTATAAAATTAAGAGAACATGCATGCTATCCTAGTTTAAGAATATGTGCTAAGCTGCGAGTTGCATTAATCATATAAAAAAGTTTTGTTTTTAAACAAAGAGATTTTACAAGCATTTTGGGGCCCTTTATGTCCATTTATTCTCGTATGTTATGATTCTGGCTGCCCCTCAAAAACGACTCTTCTTTTTCAAGGATGGAAGAAAGCATGGTTGCGTCCAATGAAGAATTTCATAAACTAAGTTTAGTGTTTGAAATTACTTAAGTGAAATACTTGATGTATAATGTGAGCCCTTATATATGACATAATAAGAAAATAGAAAACCTAAGATTAAGGAATTGAAAAAGAGACTAATTCAAATAATAACTAAGTCTTTCCTAAAAGTAGCATTCTTTGCTATACTCCTCAAGCTGAATGGTAGGATCTTGAACACCCAACTTGCATATAGCTTCTTCAAAAGTTTTAAATGCAACTGAATGAGTTACCATTTACAAATTAGTAACTAAAATAATAATGACAATATTATAATAAGTGGATAAATTAATAATAGGTTACAGCCTAATAAACGCTTGTATGATTTTTCTTTTTTTTTTTTTTTCTTTTTTATATTCAGCTATCTTTTATATATATATATATATATATATATATATATATATATATATATATATATATATATATATATATATATATATATATATATATATATATATATATATATATATATATATATATATATATATATATATATATATATATATATATATATATATATATATATATATATATATATATATATATATATATATACACACACACACACACACATATATTACATCCATATTCTAAATTAAATGAGGCTAGTTCTTCTCTTAAATGATAGCCTTTGATTCATTGGTACATACAATATATATTTTAGCACATTCTTTATTTAAGCATCCTTTATCGAAGATCGATGTATTTAACATGCTTTCGTAAGCTTAAATAAAGGATGTGCAAAACTATATTGTATGTATGAATTAATCAAAGGCTATCATTTAGGAGAAGAATTAGCCTTATTTAATTTAGAATATGGATGTAGTGTGTGTGTGTGTGTGTGTATATATATATATATATATATATATATATGTATATATATATATATGTAAAATTTAAAAGAAAAAAATAGTAGCATATAAAAAAAACAATAGTAAATAAGCAAAACACAAAAGTGTTTATTAGGTTGTAACCTATTATTATTTTATCCACTTATTATAATGTTGTCGTTATTATTTGAACTACTAATTTGTAAATTGTAACAGTTCATTTGGTATCAGAGCAAAATGTCTTCCACCTTTATTTATAAGAAGAAGATTATTATCCTCCATGTGAACAATATATCCTTAAGTAGTTGTCCAATGCTGAGGACATTACTTTTCATCTCTGGCACATAAAAATCATTTGAGACAAATTCTTCATTACCATTCTTGGAAACAATTTAACTTTCCCTTTTCCTTCGACTTGTGTTTTGGATGAATCACCCAAGATTACATTCCCTTGTATTTTATCATCTAGGTTAGTAAAAATTTCTTTTCTACCACTCATGTGGTTGCTTGCTCCCGAACTAAAAAACTATATGTCTTGAGATTTGGACTTTCTTCACTATTTCTCGATGATTTAGCTAAATTAAATCGATTTCCTTGGTCCTTTTGTGTACTCCAGCATTCGGATGCATAATGCCCATATTTTTGGCAATTATAGCAGTGTATACTTTTCGTCTTGAACTCTTTCCTCCTCTATTAGTTTGATTGCGAGGCTTATAGTTAAGGACAACTTTAATTCAAGTGCATGATCCAACATAGTTGGTCCATCATTTTTCAGAATTCTATGTTCATGCACTTGGAGCAATCCAAGAAGCTCTTCTATTGATAGTTTCTTAATATCTTTGGATTCCTCTATTGTAGGTAATGCATGATTAAAATTCTTATTGCGTGATTGAAGTACCTTTTCAAATATCTTTAAATCATCGATCTGTCCTCCATATAATTTTTCTTGATTAACATTTGTGAACAAATGAGAAAAATTCTCCATCATTTTTTTTTCTTGAACCTCTTCTTGTAATGCTTGTAAGCGATTTTTTCGAACTCTCTCAACTCCTTTAAATATCGTTGCAAGATTATCCTAAGCTTTTCTTACCTGTTATTGCATTTGAGATTTTAATAAATGTGTTTCGATCTAATCATGGATACATCAAAAATAAAGCCTTTTAATCTTTTTTCTTATTCAATATTCCTACTTTTTATATTCTACTATCTTTTTCTTATTCAATTATATATATATATATATATATATATATATATATATATATATATATATATATATATATATATATATATATATATATATAGATGTAGGATCAAATGAGAAGGATTTTAAAATGAGAAGGATGAGAAGGATTTTTGTTTGATTTTTTTGGTTACTATGTATCCAAAAAAGGATGCTATGTTATAAAAAAGAACATTTTAAAATTGATGTCATAGTTACCTTTCTGTGTAACATAGTTACTTTTACAATTATGCGTCTTTTGCTCAATCGTGACCATAGATTTTTTTATGTAAGTGAAATCAAGGGTGTGGAATCCTTCTTACCCTTCTCATTTTCAATACCCTTCTCATTGGATCCCTCCCCTATATATATATATATATATATATATATATGTATATATATATATATATGTATATATATATATATATGTATATATATATATATATATATATATATATATATATATATATATATATATATATAATTGATTCATTTATTTATTTTCATTTATTTACGCACTACATCCATATTCTAAATTAAATGAGGCTAATACTTCTCTTAAATAATAGCCTTTGATTTATTAGTACATATAATATATATTTTAGCACATCCGTTATTTAAGCTTGATATATTTAATATGCCCCTTAAGCTTAAATAAAGGATGTTTTAATAAAGAATGTGCTTAAATATATATTGTATGTACTAATGAATCAAAGACTATCATTTAGGAGAAGAATTAGCCTCATTTAATTTAGAATATAAAAATAAGATAGTTGAATATAAAAATAAGAAATAAACAAGAGAAACACAGAATTGTTTATTAGGTTGTAACCAATTATTATTTAAGCTTGATATAATATTTAACAACAACCTTTGTGAGAATATCAGCTATTAGATCTTTCGATCTAACAAAAGATAGGCTAATAATTTCCCTTTAAGATTTTCTTTTATAAAATGTCCATCTACTTCAACATGTTTTGTGCGGTCAATGGTCATGTTGGACTAGTTTTCTCATTTTCTGAAATGCTGATTGTTATCTTGTTATCACAGTAAAGTTGACATATTTGCTTTTAAGGAAGTTCATACATTAACTTTTTAAGCCATAAACTTATGTAATTCCTTTAGCAATTCCTTTTAAACTCCGCTTTTGCATCCGATAAGGCAACAACTTTTTGTTTTGCTCTTTCATATCACTAAATTCCCTCCAACAAATGTAAAGGATCGTGAAGTTGGTTTCCTTCCATCCATGTCACTAGCCCGCCCAATCTGCATCTGTATAAGCCATTAGTTCTTTTAAGGTATCTTATGATTCTTATAGTTGCTTCCATATAATATATATGTGAAAAATGCATAAATATACTTACTATTCCCATAGAATTTGCAATATTTGGCCTAATATGAGAAACGTAAATGAATTTCTCCGTATTCTCCGATATTGTCCTTTATCAGTTGGAGTTGCTCCTTCAATAATCTGAAACCCTTGATTTGATACAATTGGAGTTTTAGCTGACTTTCAATATATCAAACTTATGCCAGCTAGAAGATACAGAACGCATATTCTTTGGTTGATAAATTTTTCTTGCTTTGATATTAGCATCTCAATACCAAAGAAGTAATTGAGGTTTCAATATCTTTCATTTCAAAGTCCTGAAATAACTTTCTCTTCAACGCTTCTATTTCTTCTGCATTATTTCTTATAATAATCATATCATCTACATAGATTATCAAGTAAGAGATTTGGTTATTACATTTCTTAAAATATGAGTAATCAAAGTTACTTTTTCAGTACCCAAATTTCTTCATAGCTTAAATCTTCCAAACTGGTCCAGGAGATCGTTTCAGCCCATACGAAGATTTCTTAAACTTACAACCTTCCCCTTTTTGTGGTGCTTGCTTATACACTTCTTTAATTTCCAAATGAAAAGAAACATTTTTATATCAAATTGGCGAAGAAGTCAATCTTGATTCATAACAACTGAGAATAGAACTCGTGTTGTATCAATGTTTGCCACTGGGGAAAATCTCTGAATAATCTACCCTATAGGTCTGAGTATAACCCTTTGCTAAAAAACGTGCTTTGTGTTTCTCAACTCCCATCTGCAACAAGATAATTAATTGTGAATACTCACTTGCACCCTACTATTTTCTTTCTTCTTGGAAGAGTAAATATCTCCCATAAATTTTTTTTCCATTGCCGTTTTCCATTTTTTTACTTTTAAGAGCCACTTCAATGATTTTGCAAGTCTGAATGAAATAAAGAGAAATGTTAAAATCAATTATTGTTTTTGATAGTTTTCCATTAGCAATTCGATTAATAGGATACTAGGATCTTGAGCCTCAAACTTCGTATCATATCTTTGCGGAGGATTTCCCTAATGCGCCTAAAAGGTAGATACCTATCAGAATTTTCATTATCAGTTTGCTCTTGTATATGTGATACAGAATCATTAGTAAGTTTTAAACTTTAACAACTTTTCCCTCAGTATTTCCTGGAATTATTATTCTCCATGTTGGGATGCTTATCAGACGGTATAGAAATTCGATGGCTAGGAGGAAAAACTACATCACATTTTAGAGACAATGGAGGAGGTGTCGCCTTTTTGCTCTAGAGGATCCTGAACTAACTCTACAAAATAGGTCAAATAACTTGGATCATCACTGGATTCTCTCCTTGAGATCAAAGGTGGTGATAATAATAGAAATTTTCTAAGAAATCACAATCTACAGTAGTACACACTTTATTGTGGACTACATCTATATCCTTTTTTATTCGTGTCATACCTAACAAAGGCATACTTAACTGCCTTAGGCTCTAATTTGTTCCAATATGTTTTTGTTAGAGCAAGCGCCAAATCACCCTTATATAGAGGGTCTTCGGTGTGCCATGGTGTGAGTGCGACGAAGAACAACGGGAAAGCTCGAAGCTATGATGATGGCTTGAGGTGCCTTGATGAAGGCAAGAAGCTTGGAAGGATGCAAGGGGCAGCAGCTAATTGCTGTGGAATGGCTCGGTTTGGTCGAGCCAAATGGGATGAGGTCGAGCCATCAGTCGAGCCAGAAGACAGCAGCGTTCCAGTAAGTCCAGAAGTGCCGCTCGACTGGGTCGAGCATAACCGCTCGCCCGAGCGAAGGAGTCTGCTGCCAGCTTGCGTATTTCTGATTTATCCATCCGGTTTTATGGGCTTTAGCCCATTTGTCCCCAAGTCTTATAATACATCCTTAGCTCTATATAAGGGGTATTAGAGAGTGTCTTAGGGTTCAAGAGAGAGCTAATACATCAAGAGAGAGTTAGGGTTTAAGACCAAGAGAGCTTTCTTCTTCATGTACTAGTTTTGTGGGTGTCTTCCATTGTTGAATGGAAACACAAGCTTGAGAAGTTGTTCTCAAGCATTAGGGTTAAGTCATTAGTGTGTAATGTTGATTCCATTAATGATAAGAAACCATTTTTGAGGGGGAGGTATCATAAGATACCTCATACATTGTGTTCTTGCATCTTTGATTAATACTCTGTTTTTCTTTCATTATTTTACACTTCTTCTTCTTCCATTGTTCAACCTAAGAGGTCCAAGGCCTCCTCTTTCAGTTTTGGAAGATGGGTATAGGCTGTGCATCCAAAGACACGTGGTGGAAGAGAGGGAATGGGTGGGAAAGGTTGTTACAATCAGAATTCTACCTAGAATCGTTGAGGGGGTAGGATCGAAAAAGGTAGAATCGGATTGTAGGATTGTGTCATCCTACTTATATGCATTAATGTGCTTGGATTACTGATTATCTATATTATTTGTTCTTTTTTTTTTTTAAGTTTTAAGATTAAGATGTAAATTGTAAAAAAAACTTATTTGACTTCATCTACTAGGTTTTGTAAAAGAATACTTTTAATAATCATTTTAAACTGGGAATCAAAAAAAACTTGAATTTCATAGTGGTATTGATAAACTTATTTTAAATATGTGTATTTATACATAAGTGAAATCTGGATTATATGAAAATATTTTACGATTGAAACTACGCTTATAGGATCAAATATTTGGATTGTAGGATCGTGTTACCTACCACTTAAACTCTTGTGCTAAGTAGGATTGCACGATCCTATCAACATTAAGATCCTGCATACGATCCAGATCGGTCGCCTATTTTTGGATCGTAGGATCATGGAATTGTAGATCAAGATCAAGATTATAATAATTATGGGTGAGATAGACATAAAGATTTAAGAGAGTCAAGAGGAGTTTATATTTAAGTTTCTTTGTGTAAAGACGATTTGTTAGATTATTAGCAGTAGCAATATAAGGGCTCTGCTAATTTCTAAAAGGATATAATTCTTTTCTTAAGCTACACCATTTTGTCATGTTCACAGTGTTCAACCAATTTGTGAACTTGAGATTTCTAGATATTGTAGTTGTTTTGTTTTTTTGGTCAAAAACATCATATTTTGGTTACCTGAACCGATGTATTGATGTTGAATTATTTAGGTTGCAACAATTTAGGGTTTGGAATAAACAAGTTTCAATCGTTTCTATTTATAAATGGTTTTAATTGTAGTCAATGGAAGTGAAAAAAGGGGATTTCTCCGTGCACTGGAAAATGGCTCTATTACCATGAAAAATTTTATTAACGAAGTTTAGGGTATGAATTATGAAATTACTTCCGTGTTTCATTCTTAATACTTAATGTACCTTGTGAACCCCCTTTATATAACATAATAACAAAACTGAAAAACCTAAGATTAAGGAACTGAAAAAAGACATTCAAAAATAAAATCTTACGTTCTCCTGAAACTCCTCTTCTTTCCTACATTTCATTGGTATTGTGCTACAAGCCTACAGCTCTATCTAATAAAGTTTCTATGCTGGAACTCATTGAAGATGCAGCAATCGTATATCCATTGGAACACGAGACATTGGGATGAATATATGTTTGTTTTGGATGCATGTTGAAGTTCTACGATTTAGTTGAGTCTCTTGGGTTAAGTTATCATTATATATCTGAAATACTAACCTATGAGGCTCCAGTCTTGGAGGATACTTGTGTGGAGAGATTGATGGTCTTTCTTTCTTGGTCCCTTTTCCTTGGGATGGACAAAGCCTTATATGGCTCCTTTATGGCGAAGCTTATCTGAACATAAGAAAAACTGGGAACTCGGGCTATTTTAGTTCAACTTGCAACTAATATTAAGCCCTACGTAGTTTTGTTTTTATAATAAAGTTTTAATGAGTTAAATTTTTGGAGACTATGTCCGATGCCCTTCTAGTATGGAAGTTTGGATGATTTTATATATTCCGTCATAAGACAATTATACTGATACATATGAAAATATTTAAATGATTTTGCTGTTACCGTTCACTCCTATCCCCATCTTGTTCATTCAACAAATTTCCAATTGATTGCTCCTACCCCCCCCCCCTCCCCGCCCACCCACCCACCCACACTTACTGAACGTGTCTCGAGTCAATTAGTAGATCTGAAGTTAAGAATGCAAGGGCCAAGTTTAACGACTTGAGAAGGTATGATTGGCGATTCATTCTCAAAACAAGTACTCTGGATGTTGAAAGGAATTGCTATCAACTAATGTTCATTGCTCATTCAAATGCTTGGTATAAGTAAATCACTTCCTGTCACAAATCGCTGATTATTCAATTGATTTAAATATCTCTGCACGGAGAAGTAATTGATTTAGCACTACACATTAATTGGTTTAAACATGTACCAATTTTTGTATAGCAGTTGGCACACAACACTCACAGGATCAAATTCTGTAGCAAGTAGCAACGCTCCAAGATTAAAGTGTTCTATCAACCTTAGTTTAGCTCTACACATTTGTCGTGCTTATTTTTCCTACCTTCTCTGTATATTTGATTATCTTGATGTAAGCGTCGCTACTTGCTAGTACAGATTCTGAAAATTAAGAATCTTACATTTAGATAGTCCATTTGAAAACATTTTAAAACGATTTTACATGTTAATATTTTTTACATTGGATTTGATAATCATGCTGTTTATTGCCAACTTAAAAAAAACACCTCTAGTTTGCTGATTCAATTGTCAACATGGTTGCACAAGGTCTCTGTTTGTGCTTAGAGGGAGGACATGGAACCAGACTGTCACGTTCCTTGAAGCAGTATGTTCAGAAATTAGTTAAGGTGATGTCTATAAAATTAACCTTTTTGTCGTTGCGCATTTCTCGTGTAATATAGGATATTTATTGATGCAGATTCCTTTGTTTCTCCTTTTGCTTTTTTTTTTTCTCTTCGATTTCCCATCTTTTTGCTGTTAGTAGATTAAGTATTCCTGCTGGGTTTCAACCTATGCCTTACACTTGCACCCACATGGGCAAATTGAACGAGTTAAGCTCTTCTATTGTCCCAAGTTTCAATCTCGAGGCTGCAATATAACATTACATAACTTGTGTGAAGGTATTTTGCATAAATATATTGAAAACTCTCTTCGAATAATAGTGTTATTTTTCGCAGCTAAACATGGAACAACATTTTGGATCAGACTGGCCAATAGAAGAAAAGGTGAAACATAGGGATATGGTTGCTCCCGAGGCACGCTACATCTTTGTATATGAAGTCCCAAATGTGGTTAGCACCAATGAGAAGATGTCGAAGTCTTCAAATGAGTGTAATTGTAATGTTGTTGGATTTGTGCACTATCGCTTCATATTGGAGGAAGAGCTTCCAGTTCTCTATGTATATGAGTTGCAACTTGAACCGCACATACAAGGGAAAGGACTTGGGAAGTTCCTGATGCAACTTCTTGAGCTTATTGCTCGTAAGGTGTGTCTTCCCCTCCTCTTTAAACTCCGTCTTTTATTTTGAGTTATAATGAAATTGCTAAGATTATGACTAATAAAATTTAAAAAGTGAAAGCTTCTAGGGTAAGGACAATGGAGCTGTTTGTACTTCAGATCCATATGCACAAATTCTCTAGATCTTCAATCTTCCTCAACTTTTTAACCTTTCATGTGCGAATTGAACTTATTTGAACGTATTTGAACTTATAAGTTCTGATAAGGAGTAGATCTAAGCATGGAACAAAAATGAGGCCGTTACGTTACATAACGACTGTTTTATAATAGATTTTGAGATTACTGAACAGCAAAACCATGTTAACCTAAGACCATGGACTAACCGTTATTGTAAGTTTTTTGATTGATATATTATCTTTATAGAAATATATTAGATTCTTAAAGATCTATTATATGCTTTAATTTAAACTTGGATTACTTGAATAAATGATTTTTTTAAGTTAACAATTCATATTGCGATGTCAGCGAATGAGTCGTAACACCGTGAGATGTCACGTCCGCAACATCGTGACTGTTACCGCAATCGCAATAACTTCCACATTTTTTTCTATGCATCTAAATACTAAACTGAATTTACTAAAGCTGAACATAATCCTGCGTGAACAATTTTGAACTTGCTAGCTCTACTCAATGAAACTTCATTTGGTTCTGAACTGAGCTTAGTTAAACTTTTGTGCGAAATTAAGTTGGAGTAATCAGACCCGGCTTTATATCGACTTGTGCAATGCTGTGGGAAACAAGAACATTTTGCGGCTCTAAGTCATGTTGGATGGTTTTGTCAATTTTATGCATTAGTGCAGTTTCACTGTGACTATTGGGTTATGTTGGTTTGCTGAGATAGCCTTTTGCCTGTTCTTTCGTTTGTGCAGAATTCTATGGCTGCAATAATGCTTACAGTTCAAAGGCAAAACCGGTCAGCTATGTTTTTTTACACCAGTAAGTTAGGGTAAGTTTTGTATGTTGGTTTTGTGATTTTCTCGTGTATATCTCTCAAGACTTATCTATTAAAAGTAACGTTTAATGATATCAATCTTGTCAATGCATTCTTCACAACAAGAAGCCATTACCCCGATGCCAAATGACTTCTGCATAGGTGTGGTTGGGGGGTAGATGTGTACAACCTGACCCTTGATTGCAAACATTATCTGCAATTTCACGCACATATATTAGTGCAAATGATTTTTGAT
Organism: Amaranthus palmeri; assembly: GCA_019776075.1. Taxonomy (NCBI): domain Eukaryota; kingdom Viridiplantae; phylum Streptophyta; class Magnoliopsida; order Caryophyllales; family Amaranthaceae; genus Amaranthus; species Amaranthus palmeri. The sequence continues at coordinate 537,321 of JAAKBH010000044.1, forward strand.
GCGTTTTACTATGGTTCATTATACTTAAGCCGAAAGAAGTATAAACTTTTGGCTTCATCGAGAGTGGACATAGTTTTATTGAAATTTTTTGTAACATTTTTATTTTATTAATGATGCTAAAGCTAATACTACCACCATGTGTAATAGTTGAGACTTGAGATTGATCAAGCTACATTTCACCAGACTCAGCGAAGGAATTTATATTGAAGCTGGATCTTATAACGCTATTTTGAGTTATATAGCTACAAACTAAACCACTGATAGATTTATAGTTCCGAAAGCGAAAGTTACTTAGAAATATGTTTGTTTAGTCATTACATCGAGTGGGCTGAGCGAAAATCTACTGGAATCTGATTTAAAGCCTTGCAATTAGGAGCTTTTTGAAAATATAAAATCAGGCATGATTTATGCTACTTAGAATTTAAAATTATTTTATTTACGACTTGTTATTTGTTCGTTTTAGGTATTGTATATCAAGCATTTCTCCTTCAAGAGTTGATCCGCTGGTATGTCTGCCATCTATTGTAGAAATCGTCAGTCATATCATCCTGTTATAGGGTTTGAGCATTTCTTTCTGAAAATCTGCCATCTATTGTTGGCAGATCGGATCAAGAAAGAATTATGAGATTCTTTGTAGAACTTTTGACCAAGAAGCCAAGAACAAGTTGGAGGTATGTCATATAGCTAACACCTTCATAAGTTAGTCCTTAAACTCCAACTACAAAATGCGAAAGGATGTAGTGATATTATACGAGAATTTTTTCCGATCCTATGATAGTCTGTACTTGATATTCCACCGGAAGGTGGTAGTGTTATATCGGCATAGGTGTTCAAACAGACCCGACGACTCGATATTCACCTGACCTTGTTATCGAACCCGACTTGACCCGACTTCAATATGAATTTAAAATTATATATAAATCAATGTCGACACAAGATCTAATTTTGAAATGGCCGAAAGTCTTGACCTGAAATCAACTCAATGATCCAAATGAACACCTCTGTATCGGCAGTTCAGACTGTGTTGACTTTTGATGATACTATGAGTGTGTCTCTTGCCCCTAATGCAAGTAAAAAATCCGCAGTGTAGAAGAGGGATGCATAATTCAAGTTCCTACTTTGATTTTATACCCATATGGCACTATTAATCTCTCGTTATCATCATCATCATCATCGTCATCATCACACCCAACTTATCCCGTTTATAGAAAAACTATGATCAGGTTTTTAATCTCGTTATCGAACAACATTATCAATGTTGTTCGATGCAATATCCAATTGTGTTAATATCGGTTACATTCTTGCTTGGTAGCTTAAGATTTAAGTGGATTGGCGTCAATTCTCTCTTTTGCTTTCTTGTATGTGCCATTTGGTAGAATGTATACCCTTTTTTCTTGATTAAGTGGGGATCGGAATTATTATTATTGTTGTTGTTAATCTTCTAGAATTAAGCCACATTTTACAATCACTATTTTCCTAAATCTGTTAGCTAAATGCCTCCTTAGTGTTTGGTGACACTTTTATATGATCCTGCTGTAAATAATCTTCTACTGTATTGATTTATTTGCAATATTCCTTCCGAATCCGAACTATTCTGCCTTAGAAAATTATCACGCTACGTGTGGAGAAAGATGAGACGAGTTAGCTTCGAAAAATTGTCCAGAATAATCTCTCCTATTGCCCATCTGATGTTGATTATTTCTTAATAATCTCACCTTTGTATATTATTTGCTGACAACACCCCCTTTTGACATTTTAATTGGCTACTGTAAGTACCTACCTGCCGTTACACTCACCTCTTCTTCCCCCTTATGCTTCTTCGTTGGTTTTACCCTACTCCTCTTTGGTGGTAGGTATCTATAATAGCCGATTAAAATGTGGAATAGGGGTGCCGTCAGCAAATAATATTCAAATGTTGGATTGAAATAATCAATAGTAAGACTATTTACGGCAAATGGACAAGAAGTCGTATTATTTTGAACAATTTTTCCTTTCATTGTCGGGTTTAGCCTTTCTAGAATCTCGCTATGAACTCACCATTGAATTATTGATTATCTTCTTTCTATTGCAGTAAACCGATATACACACAGTCTTCCTCACAAGCTATCCAAAATATGACGGATCATTCCAATCGGGCACACCCGGTTTCACACACTTAACATCAATCCTACATACCCGCACACACTTTCTTCAACGAAATCATGACAATGTTCCATCCCGTCTCCCCTAAAGTTTGACGCGATATCAAAAAAAACAAAGTATTCATCATTATCAATGATTTGGAGGTTGCGACTTGCGAGCAATTAAAAGACAACCGGAGATAAGACGACACACAAAATGGGACGATTTCGATTGGATTAATCCATCTATAGTCGATGATATTGGTGTCAAATTATACTCGGTTTTGAATAGCCAAGAAAAGGACTAATGCACATTCTTGTAATACTTATGTTGTTTACTTTACAAGCTGGGACATTATTCATGTTTTTTGTAGTTTACTTACAATCACTTTTTATTTAATTTGTCGTTTTCAGCATATAATTTGTGATAATACAAGTCTCTGTCGTCATGTTATTGGTCCATTTTATACTTTTTTACCGTGTTTGAAGATACGCGGCATTACCTATTTTATCTATAGTACAATTAGTTTTTGTGGTTTCAGATATTTTTTTACAAGAAATTTACTATACTTGAATTCCCACGTAATTTAATGCATGTTGAATCTATCTATCTATACATAATACTATAGCAAAAAAACAGCTGACACAAGCAATCTCAAAAATTGATGAGGTGTTAACTTCTTATGAGAAAATTTCCCTCCATCGTACATAGATGACATCGTGAAAGAAGGATGAATATAAGAATTTTAAATGCTAAGGATAATTAAGACTAAGAATAATTAGGATGATTAATTAGATGACCATTAAAGACTTTTAATTGGGACTATAATTCATTGAAAATCAATAACCAATAGTTTAGAATTCATTTTCTTTGTTTTTTAAAATAATTAATGACAAAAAAAACCGTGCATCGTATGGGGATTATCTAGTTTATCATACTAGATTAGAGTAAGCTGAATATTTATCTTTACAGTAATGGATTTTCTTTGTCGTTATTTTTCTATCACAAAATCTCACAAGAGGCGGTCTATATGATAGACCATAAAATTGGGCCAGCCCATTTTCGTTAACTGATTTTTTTTATTATAATATCAATTATATTATGTTATAATCCTAAATGTAAGGTATTATAACCTCGAATATACTATTCTATAACCCCAAATATAAGTTATTATCACCCCAAATAATTTATTATAACCCCAAATATACTATGTTATATTTTGGGCTGAGCTTCATAGATTTCGTCTATAGAATAGACCGTCTCCCATGAGACTTACTGTTTTTCTATATATGCTCTCTTTTCTATGAATTCTACCTTATTTTCTTTTAAGTATGCCTCATGAAATTTGTCCAATTTTTATTTCGTTTATGACTTACACTCTTTCTTAATTTTCATTTAACTTGCATTTTTATTATATGACGTACATTTTTTCTATTTTCACATAATGCACTACTCTATCATACTAATTTTGCTATATTTTCCTTTTTTGTTTGTCTTAAAGATTTTGCTCGTTTTTTCTTTGGTGTGACTCATCTTTCTTTAAATTTATATGTACACTTTAACTCGACTTGAATTGCATACAAATTGCTCATGATGTAGCAAAAGTTATGAGATAGAGAGTGATTTTTTTTACCGCTTTTTTTTTTCCTTTCTTTAATTTAGGCAAAGAATGTATTGAGAATTTGAGATTAATTTCATGGGACAATTTTTATAAATGAGTAGGGCTATTACTTATTTGAGGTTGGGCTAAATTTTCCACTAGAGGAAGTACTTTCTCCGCTCTAAAATACTGGTTACATTTCGATTGTGTGCACTATTCTTCATTCAAGTTAATTTTATATATTGCGATTAATGTCTAAGTAATAATATAGTCAAGTGGGATCTTGTTTGAATCATCTAATTGCATACTTTCATAATATTAAGTTTTACAATTTTTAAATTTGTATAATTCAAGCTATAAATAAACAAAATAATACATTAGAATGGGTAAAAAGTGAAATGTACCAATAACGGAGGAAGTATGTAATAACGTCTTGTCTCACCTAGTTGATTAATAACCTATGATTTTTTTCTTGAAAATTAGTAATACGTTCCTTAAGTTGATTGATGTTGATCATTTTGAAAAACTGTGATATTAAGAATTCATTCAAGTGAAGTGTTTGATGGTAATATTATGTGCAACTTTTACAACAATGCCAATGTTCATACTTCATATACAAGTAATTCTAATAATAATGTTTCGTATTTTTACTTTTTTACCATGAAAAACAAACTACAAGACATTAATTTTTATTGTATTTTGTTGCTAAAGTTCATATACTTATGAGGAAAAATTATACTTAGGTGTTCTAATTTTACAACAGAAATTTACTATAATTTAAATTTATCAATTAGTATTAAGAGTTTAATTTCACAAATAAAAATTGATATAAAGCTAAGAAGTCAACCATATTTTCTAAAAGCCGAAAAATAAAAAGGCGAAGTCCAATTACAAAACACAAATTTTTACTTGAGACTGTCTATACAATAGACGTCTCAAGTTTTGGGCTGGCCCAATTCATAAATTAAAAAAACTGATTGGTGGTTTTGTAAGTAAAAAAAGAGATATGAGTTGGGCTCTTAAAAGACGTCTATACTATAGACGGTCTCTCAAGAGAGGACCTGCAAAAGGAGCAACTTAAATACTCGTACACGATAGATTCAATGAGGATCAAAATTTTGCTTGTGAAATCTACACTAATTTTTTTTTTATTATCTTTTTTTTTTATTATCATTTGCACATTTAACTCAATTTTTCATCACATTCAAACATTTTACTCACTTTATAATATATCAACTTTAAAAAAAAATATACCAACTTTTCATCACATTCAAACATTTTCATCACACATTATTTTCTACTTTTTTACTTTTCATCACATTCAAACATTTTTTCACTTTTAAATTTTAATATACGAAAGAGTTAAGACCTTAAATAATTTTATTCTTTTCTTATGTCTATTGCTATGTTTTTATATTTAGCTTATAATTTACATTATTTTTTAAATTATTATCAACACATTTAAGTCATCACATTCAAATATTTTCACACTTTCAATTTAATCACATTTATTGATTTATTTTTCTCCCTTTTCTTAATTTTTACAAAAATTGTCCTTATGACATACTTCTTCCGTCCTATTATACTTGCTACATTTGACTTTTTACGCAGACTAATGCATTATTTTGATCATTTATATATTGAATTATACACGTCTAAAAATTCCAAAAAATTAATATTATGAAAGCATGCGATTAGACGATTCAAATAAGATTCCACTTGACTATATTTTTTCTTACACATTAGCCGCAATATATAAAATAAGCTTAAACGATGAACAATGTCAATAACGAAAATATAGCGAGTATTATGAAACGAGGAAGTATAAGCAACGATTAGAGGAGTAACATAAAATGAGGATTGCTTCACTGTTTGACATTTAATTCAGCCAATGACTTGCACACGGTAAAAATTATGACATTTTTCTCCTCACCAATTGTGATGTGACTATTGAGGGGAAATTTGCTACAACAATTTTTTGGTATTAATTGGATAATTTTTCAAATTGGAGAATCAAACGATCTTGGACACGATTGCGATTATCACGTCATCACGTGTAAGGTTAATCAAAAAATTCTTATCAGAGACGGTCTATTTGAGAGATCATTTTTAATTGGGTTGGTCCATTAGAGAAAATATTAAATATAGACAATAAGTTTTAATGGATTGAGCCTGAGATACGTCTTTTAGAAATTAACTACTAATTAATTATTAATAGTACATCATTTAATTAATTACTAATTAATTATTAATTATATAAAAACATGACATTGCTGACAGTGGCGGATCCAGGGTTCGGAGTCTTAGGGGGGCACCAACTAACGGACGAAATTTTGGCGGAGTTTCTTTGTAAAGTTAACAACTAATTTTTTAAAATTTTGAAAAAATGACAAGTAGAATCACAATAAGTTTATCAAAATTGTGATCTTATTCTTGAAAAAGTTTCTCGTAATTTAATAGCGTTTTCGAATGAAGAATGTTAGTAATTAACATCTATCTTATCCATTACCTGAATTGATAATAATAAGAATTTATTTATTAAATTTATTCCACTTTATTTAAAATAATGTAACTAGAGAAATAACTTAAATATACTCTAAAAATAATGTGTATGTTGTAAATAAATAGTGAATTGATCTAATATAGTGTATGTTCTTCGTTAAGGTCGTCTCACGGTGAGATGAACTCAATTGGGTTAGCCTAAAGTATTCTTAATAAATGCTTCCCGTACAAGTGAGAATTCAGTTTTTATTTAATTATTTGTTTATTATTTTACTAATGAGCTGCTTGTATGGGGCCGTCTCACGGTGAGACGGTCTCATACAAAACTTGCTAAAATTTCAATATAAAATACCTTAAAAGAAAATGAAACAAAATAAACCAACTGACCAAATAAAAATTGAGATAAAATAAATAAATAAGACAAACTTATAAAAATGAAAAAATATTTACCATCAAAAGAATTCAATATTAATTTTATATTTTTACACTGACCATTAAAAAAGTCTAATTTAAATATAAAAAAAACACCTAGGGGCACGTGACCCCGTGTGCCCGATAATAGGTCCGCCACTGATTGCTGACATCATATTTAATTGTACATATTTTCAAGACAAGAATTTCCCTCCAAAATTCGATGATAATGGCGATATCATTATCATCATATTTAATATTTTTTGACTTTACCATTGATTTATTAATGCTACATTACGATCGAATTCTGTAAGCAATTTGCGTTTCAACTTAGAATCACATTTTAACAACCTTAGTTATAAGTATAACTATTTTTGTGTAGGTTACTGAATTATGTTTTATGTGGAAAAATTTTATTTTTTTTGTTCAAATTTTTATGAAAATAATTTTAGATATTATTTTACTTTTATATATTTTAAAGGTGTGTTATCAATAGTTGAAACATATTGATACATATGCAAAATAGTTTAACATTTGTTTTTATTTGCAACAAGTGGCACGTCCTTTTTACTAAAAAAATTACTCATAAGTACTCCCTCCGTCTTATTTGATTTGCATCAAAGAGAAAGATGGTTATTTATAAGAAAATGATAATAAATAAAGAAAGAGAGAATGAATTGTGTGGATAAAATTAAAAGAGACTTAAAATGTATGGATGAGATTAAAGGAAAGTGATGGGTCATTATCCAAAAATAAAAATAATGCAAATTATGTGGGACGAATGTAAATAAAAAATAATACTCAAATGGAAAAAAGGGAGTATTGTATAAGTACTAATCTTTTTCCTTTATTAAAAAAAAATAGAAAGTATGATTCATGGAGTATTATTTATTAATCTATAATCGAATTTTTAGTCATTATGTATGAAGTTTTGACACAAACTTAATTTTCAACAGGTATATAGAAAATACTATAATATATTTAACTTTATAGAGTGAAAGAAAAATATAATTACATTATATAATTTATTTCTTATTTTATTTAAATATGTAAGGTAAGTTAAATAAACAAAACTGTGCATTGCATTGGACCAGGTATTATTATCTAATTTACAAATAGAAATAATATTTGTTTGATAACTAATACTACCTTCTATTCAGCCTAAATGTCTCATTTAGTTTTTTGACACTATTCACTCATTACTCTTAATTTGTATTTTACTCTTAATCGATAAGTTAAAATATAGTCATGTGAGATCTTGTTTGATTCGTCTCAATACAAGGATTATTAATATCAAACTTTTATAATTTTTAATTAAGAATAATTTGAGATATTAAGGGTTGAAATATTGCGACAAGTGTGAAAAAACTAAATGAGACATTTAGGCTGAATAGGAGGGAGTACTATTCTTAAAGGAATTTATCAAAAAAGGTTTCTTTCAGCTCTTTACTATTAATATATAATCTATTAAGATTTTATTGTCTTCCCATATTATTTTTATTAGACTTAAACTTAATCCGCCAAATATTTTGTTCAAAAATGAAGAGATTTGACCTAAAAGTTGGAGTAGTTTCTTTTATTATACTCCTAAGATATATTTTTACGTCCATTTGGTTTTTGGTATCAACTGATAATACTAATAATTAATGGGAATAATTTGTAGTGTGAATGAAAATCTAAAAATAAAAAAGTTATTTACTTTACTATTTTCTTTACCTAAAATCACCTCTTCAAATGGTAATACATATAAATAAATTTTGTAAAGAAAAAAAGATAACCAAAGTAAGATAGTTATGACAATTTAATTTATCAAGAGATTTTCTTACCAAAAAAATCAATAATTTTTTTACTATTCCCGATATTTAATATCGACAACCAATCTTCAATTTAAACTGGAAGAAATTATATAGTGCGTGCAAAAAAGTAAAGTGAACAAATAAAAAGAACAGATCGATAATTTTAAGAAAATTAAGCAATAGTACATCCTACTAGGCGCAGGTATCAATTGGGGGGTTTCTTGACTGCGCGCATCTCTCTTTACTCCCTCTTGGGGGTATAAGTATGATTTGTCCGCATCTTTCAAGATAAAGAAAAACCCCCCACTCGGACACTGCCTTGTGCGGGATACCGAGAAGGTCCTTTCCTTTCCTTTCCTTTCCTTAAGCAATAGTACACCCTAAAGCTACCGTCTACCGCCATGGAGGACTTTAACGCAATAATCTTGTAGTTTACGTTGAATCATGATTAAACCCAAGAACAAAAAGAGATTTTGTAAATTAATTGTTGATGTTAATTTGTGCTTTATGATTTGCCAAAAGGATTAATAATTAGGTACAAAATAATCTTCTGAAAATAAAATTAGGAAGACAAAACTTTAGTGGTTAATCAATCGATTATCACTCTAATCTAAACAACAAATTAAAGTTTTTTTGTATAAAAGTCCCATTTCATTATTATTATGGTGACCACAAAAAGTTCTTGATTGACTAGTTGTGTATATATGTCTAACTCAGTTTTATTATTCAAAAAAAGTGTCATTAATATCATAAACTACCATATTTACTATTTAATTGATTTAAATTAGAGTTCAACTAATATTTAATTGATTTCTTCCTCTCCTAACTATCTCTTTAGGGCTCCAAGTTTGATCTTAAAATTGTGTGTGTGAAGGGGTATATTAAGTGATAGAGTATGTTATTTTTTTTATCTTTCATCTTTTGTATAAAAAAAAATATAATATAATTCTTTGATATAAAAGATAATTTAATATGTAAGTGATATATTATATTTAATATCAAATGATAATATTATCCTTTCAATTTGTGAATTATATATTTATATTCTCTCATGTATATTAGTTAGATTTTGTTCTAGTTTATTCTATTCTAAATTTTGAAGGCATAGTATTCAAAAAAAATCAAACTTTGAAATTTTATTTAAAAATAATGACTTTTTAAATTAGGAAAATTTACTTTTAAAAATCCGACCTTTTGCTTGTTCTCTTTTAAAAATTCTACCTTTTGATTATTTTTTTAAAAATCCGACCTTTTGTCTCCGTTTTCTTTTATAGTACATACCTCCCTAACTTATCTGAACAACCGGTTAATGTCGAATTTTTAAAAAAAGAGAGTAGTAAAATTTACTTTTAAAAATCCTACCTTTTGCTTGTTCTCTTTTAAAAATCCCACCTTTTGCTTGTTCTCTTTTAAAAAATATCAATATTCAAATTTATCCGGTCACCAGTAAAAATGTTCTATAAAAGAAAATGAAGGCAAAAGGTCGGATTTTCAAAAAATAATCGAAAGGTGGAATTTTTAAAAGAGAACAAGCAAAATGTCGGATTTTTGAAAGTAAATTTTCCTTTAAATTATTTAAAAGTAAATATACATATATAAATCAATGAAACGATGTTACGTAATTGTTTTGTTATCTCTTATTGTTGTCATCAGTACGTTAGATCTTTTAAAATAAAATACCTCTTAAATTGGAGAGGTTTAGGTAAACACAATGTATGAAAATTTTTTAATCAAAACACCTAAAAGTTGGAAGTTTAAATTAGCTATATTTATATTCTAGTATATTATTTGTCGTATTTATATTAAATTATTGTTGAAAGGAAATTTTCTATTTTTTAAAAGCTACGACCACTTAGCAACCACCAAACAACTAACCTTTTAGTCGCAAAAAATATCATCGACCGAATTGTGATCAACCTGTTTGGTCGCTTTTATTTGTTTCAAATTGCTAGCTGAGTGATTGCATTTTACGACCGCCCTTGGTCTATTTACAAAGTGGTCGCAATTTACGATAATTTGTATCTAGGTTCTGATCTGAGCGCAGATTGGTGATCAAAACTGGCTGGTCGTAGCTTTTTGGTGGCAAATTCAACATCTTATCCAGAGGTGTTTAGTCGGGTTATCAGATTGATTTTGAGTCAGGTATTTCGTGTTGGTTCAATATCAGGTTTTGTGTCTATATGATTTTTACACATATTAAAATAAATTTCAAAGTTGGGTCAAGTTAAATTCGATTACAAGGTCGGATAATTATCGGATCGTCAGTCTATTTTGAACACCACTAATTTTACTTAGCGAAGATGTACTAAGAAGCACATTATGACAAATAAAAAATAATATAATATAAATAAAATAACTAAAAATAAAAACTAACTTCCTCAGTTCTCATAAATTTTTTTTATTTATAATATTTTTGACACATAGTTAGATTCGTCTTAATGCATACTTTTTATTATGTATTTTTTTAATATTTTATTGTGTATATTTAGAGATATTAACGTTTAAAATTTGCATTGAAAACTGTGTAAAAAGTAAATCGGAAAAACAAAAAGAAACGGAGGAAATACAAGTTAGTGAGACGGGATAACAAGATTTGTACTCCCTCCAATCTTATTTGTTCTTCCACTTTGGATTTTTCGCAAATATTAAGGTAGATAGGAGCTTTGGTTATAGTGGGTATTATTTTAATTAAATAGTAGTGTGAAGTAATGATTCTATTGAAAGTATGAGAGAAAAAATAATTAAATAGTAGCGTTAAGTAATGATTATATTGGAAGTATGAGAGAGAAAATAATTAAATAGTAGTGTGAAGTAAAGAAAATGGAGTTTGAAGGGATAAAAGTGGGATGAAATTTTTCCAAAAATACTTCATCCGTTCCATAATATTTGCTACATTTCACTTTTTTATGCAATTCAATGCACAATTTTGATTATTAATATCTTAAACTACACTTATCTAATAATTATAAAAATTTAATATTATGAAAGTATGCGATTAGACGATTCAAACAAGATCCCACTTGACTATATTTTACTTACACATTAGTCGCAATATGTAAAATAAACTTGAACAATAAGTAGTGCACAAAAATGAAATGTACCGAGTATTTCGGAACGGAGGAAGTACAAAGTATCCTAAAGTAAAATAACTTTTAAAACAACCCATTATAATAAGGTAAAAGAACTCAAACGAACGGAGGGAGTAATAGATTAGGTCTATTTCAGCTAATACTGTGAAACAGTCAGACTTATTAATTATTATAGGGAATGCATTCTTTTAACCTCTTGTAATTTATTTATTTATTTGTTTTCAATTTGGTGAGCAAGTAGACAGTCTAATTTTTTGAAGGGGGCCGTAAATAGAAACCCCACGTTGCACATGATAAATTTATTTTTGACCCCCCACTACATGTCACTTGTCATTCACAACCCCTTATTATTATATTGTTAAAGAAATATATAATCTTGTGCCTACATTATTATTTGAGTTTCAACTTAAAATCATTCTATACTATTCTTTAATGGACATATTTGAAGTAATACTACCTCCGAATCATTCTAAATATCCCATTTGAGTTTTTACGGTTATTAAGGGTGGTGTGAGGTCCATTAGAAAGGTGGTTGTTAGGTATATTAATTGATTAAATTAGTTGTAAAGGTGGTAGTTAGGTATTGGGAGTAGTAAAAGTGAGGGTACTTAGGTGAAAAAAAAAGATAGACAAAAAAAAGGGACAACAAAATGATTCGGAGGGAGTATAAAAATATCTCAAACTTTATTTAAATAAAAAATTATAAAATGTTGGTTTTAATAAAATTTATATCGAGATGAATCAAATAAGATATCTCTTTGTTGGAAATACTTCACATGTGAGACAAGATCCCACATCGATAAAAAAAGTGGGTTGTGGACTTGCATATATACTTGGTGAGTTAATCCTCCTATTGCCATATGGTTTTGGGAAACAATGAACATCACCGAGTGTATGTGCAAGTCAACGCTCTTGACCCGTGGGTTTGTGGGCCCGAGCCCACGGGTGTCCCGTGTCCCCACGAGTGGGCCACGGTGAGATTATGTGACGAATTGTCACGGCCTAATACTCTTAACGATGATTTAATTTATAGATAAAAATAAAATGCAAATTAAAAAAGATCAAAAAACGGTATTAAAAAAATTAAATGAGATAATAATATATTATATGGTGAATAAGAGCGAACACTTTATTTCTTTTTATGTTTTATAAAAAATAATAAAAATAATGTTAGTTCGACAAAGAAATTCAAATATGACCGATATTTATTTTTGTACTACATATACTTTACAATTTGACTTTTATTGTCAAATTTTAGAAATATAATTTTAATCGTTTTGAGCTTATAATATGTTGATATTAAACATTCATTCGCAAATTCTTCAATAAAACAATCTCATAGTTATACTATTTTTATTCGGTTGATAATTAATATCTTAAAATGATCACTCATAATCGTAAATAATTTACTTTATTTCCCTCCAAAAGTGATCACATATAATAATATAATAATATATTTAGAGAAACAACCATCTTTCATATGACATTCTTATTGGTTCACTTGTTTCCCTCCAAAAGTAACATTAACATTTAGAAGTATAACACACGCTGTATATTTAATATTTAAATAATATATAATTATGTAATAATATGATTATGATATAATCATATAACATTCTCCTATAATATTATTATTATTAACTACATTTTATGGGTAATATAATAAAATAATATACTAATGTATATAGGTTTGATTCTCACTACAATTTAAATCCCCTTTTTCCTGGTAGGGTTTTCATTGCCCCCTCCGGATCAAAAAATATATTAATCACTCTCTTTTTTTGTTTGTCCATTTTAAAAATTTTCACTTTAGGGAAAATTTTACTTATAGTTTTTGAGGGATTGATTAGTGACAAAATATATTTTTGTGAAAACTAATTAGATTCATGTTAAAATATTTTTTTATCATAGATTTTTAATAATATTTTATAATGTGTATTTAAAGATATTAGGGTTTAAAATTTATTTGAAAAATTTGCAAAAAGTAAAATAGATAAAGAAACAAAGAGAGTATGAGTGGTTATGAGATTCCAACAATTAACTTAAAATTAATTAAATATGTAAAATATAAATTTAGCTTCAAATTGTTGTTCAAATATTTAGTTATTTAATTGAGTGGAACAATTAACAATCAATAATCAACAATTAAGAATTAACAAATAAGTAAAAATAATGAGAAGTTAGGAAAAATTAGGGCTAGAAGGGAGAGAAATTAGGAGAGAATGAAGAGTAAGGTGTGGAAAATAAACTGAAAGTTGGAGAAGTTTGAGAGAAGATGAAAGATGAATAGGTTTATGTGACAAAAAAGTTTTATCATCAATTTTGTAGCATAAAAGTCAGGCTAAAAAACTCTTTGTAGCATAATAGTTTGGCGACAAAGAGTTTTGTAGCCTATTTTGTCGCATAACAGTTTCCTACCTAATTACTAAAAATTAAACCGTTTAAAAATTTCGAACAACAATTTTGGCGACAAAACAAGCCCTTTATCGCTAGTTTTGTCGCCAAACTGAGGAGTATAAGCTTTTATTTTTATCGCCAAACTTAGTTTTTCTTAGGGTGAACCAACAAGTATTAATTGACTTCTAAAAAACATAAGTATCAATCAACTTAGGCCTTACATTTACTCGAATGAAACAAGATATATTATTAATTATAACCTTTTAACATGGGATTATAAGTTTACAATACCATACATTTATTAGTTTTGAACTATATAATGTTTCGTTTTCAATAAGATTAATCATTTTCCAAATATGGTATTCCATTAAATATACTATTATATTGTCTTCAATGCATAAAGAATTAATAATAAAGAGTACTAAGTAACTAAAATATGTAGTACAACTGTAACTCAACCTAATAGTTTGTGTAAAATATATACTTTTTTCGTTCCAAATTACTCGCTATATTTCATCTTTCAAGCTTATTTTGGATATTACAACTAATATAATGTGTACAAAGAAATATAGTCAAGTGAGATCTTGTTTGAATCATCTAATCGCGCACTTTCATTACATCAAATTTTTATAATTTTTAATTAAGAATAATAATAAGATATAAATAATCAAATTCACCCATTAAATTGCATAAAAAATGAGATATAACAAATATAATAAACACATATATATGCCAGCGTCTAAGGCCCGAGTGCTAAATTAAATTTATATTCCAACAAAAATCAATTAAGGTAAGCCTAAAAATTTTGTTTAGGGTTAGTGATTACGCCAAAGTGAGTCACGTGTAATGGCATGCCATGTATAGTATTAGTTACATGGGTTTGTTAGGCCATGTACTACATCCGTTTCATAATACTTGCTACTAATAGTGATATTTTATCAGATAATATGTCACACTCAGTAGCAAGTTTTATGAAACAAAAGAAGTATATATATGATTAGATAAAGTATCATATCGTGTTGATCTATTAAATTAATAAATGTAATATGCATGCAATTCATTACGACGATTGGCAAGGCCGCCATGCCCGTGTTGTCCTGTGCCCCGCCTTGTTCGTGCCCTTGGCTTGCTGGGGGCCTTCAACAAAAATGATTTGACATGTTTTCCTTTCTCCTTATCCTCTCCTTAGAGAGTGATAGAATTTAGAGAATGGGCCCGGGCAACCCAAACAAGGAGGAGAAAAAGTAGTCCACTCATAAATCCAAAGAAGGTTCACTACTAAAACCAATTGGTGATAGTAGGAGTTACTCATCGAGTTCACTAAAATCCAATGTGGGACAACTCACATATGGGTAAACTTCAACAGCATGGGTATGATATGTCTGGTATCCTTCCTTCTAAAACTTTAACTTGTGCGGTATAATAGGTTGATGACTGTGATTCTAACTGAGACGCTGACATGATTTGACAATTGTAACCACAAGCACACACATCAAACGACAAGCATGTTGTAATAGTTGATATTATAAACAATTAAGAAATATAATTAAAAATAAAATGGGGTGTTATTGGACCCCACAATATAGCCATGAAAGCAAAATGGCTCCCAACCCATCATCTCGTTGTTGTTGCGGTAGTTGCGGTAGTTGCGGTAAGAGAGAAAAGGTAATTGGATTGGAGCTTTTTACATATTAAGGAGACCCACACAACAACACACTTTAAAGAACAAAATATGGAATCCCTTTCCTTTTCCTTTTCCTTTCCTTTCCATTCCATTCCCAAGATATCATAAGGTTGCTTGTCACCGTTACGATAGCTCCCTTCGTCCTACATTCTTGTTTTCCACAACGTCTCTCCTTTTTTTTAAACATATGGACCCCACTTTTTCCTCTCTTTAATGGGTCCCATCCTATTTCCTAACCCCCCTTCTACTATACCCACGAATATTTACCACGTTGCAATTACTTTTGTTCGATTTAGAGGTGTTCATTCGGGTTATCGGGTTGATTTCGGGTTAGGTGTTTCGGGTCGGTTCAAAATCGGGTTTTGTGTTCACATTGGTTTTTACATAATTGTAGAGCCATTTTTAAATCGGGTCAAATCGGGTTTGGTTATAAAGTCGGGTGTCTATCGGGTCATCCGGTCTGTTTTGAACACCTCTGGTTTGATTATAGGTGTAAATTTGGATTTTCATGTAACCAACTCAATCAAAAGCTTAAACTGTTGGTATCAGAGGGCAGTGTGACAAGAGGTCACGAGTTCGAATCTCAACCACCCTTCATTTAAAGTGGAATATTTGGCACTAGGCATGAGGAGAGCCTGTATTGTATCCATATTTCTAGCTCAAAGGGTTCTCATGTGAGGAGGTGTGTTAGAGTATACAACATATCCTGAAACTTCAACCATTAACTTAAGTTTTTGGTTGAGTTGGTTCCTTAACAGGATTATCAGGTCGATTTTGTATTATGTGTTTTAAGTAGCTTTAAAATTGAGTTTTCATCTATTGTCAATGTCAGCATATTAACAGGGAGACACGAGGTGTACACATTTTATAAGTTAAGGAGATTTATATTATCCCAAAACCATATGACAATGGAAAGAAGGACTCCATTAACATATAAAGCATGCACATTATTTTTAATTTGTCGATGTAAAATAACTCATTGAAACATAAAACAAATAACAATTTCTTAAAAGAAATAAGTGCATCTTAGTACAAGAGAGAATGAATTTGTTGATTTGATTAAAATAGATTTGTGAGTGTTATATAAACGCAAGAAATATAAACAGAAACAATAAAGATCACACATAGAATTAATGTGGTTAACTAAAAAATGTGTTAGCTACATCTACAAGTAGAGAAAGAACATATTATATAAATAAGCAGAGGGATAAGAACATGTAATACAAATCAGAAGGTTAAGAGGATTTATATAGGACGTTCTAAATAGGACTCTTGAATACCTAAATATGATTAGGTTTGGATTGTTTCTACTCAGTTAGGTTAGGATTGGTTTTAGTCCCAATAACAAAAATAATCAAACATGTATGCATGAAAATAACCAATGCTCTCGCCTTCGGACATCTGTAAAGTGAGTATATGAAGATATAACTATATTTTCAAAATAAGGACTATTGTCGAAATAGGAAAATATAAATTAAGAGGGATAACTCCATGTTAAAATTGGGTGCAATCAATAATAGAGGGGAACAAAGGTATTTGACAAATGTAATCACTAGAAATATCCAAAATAGATATAATATATCAAAACTCTATTTTAATCAAGATAATTTTTGAGTTATTACCGACCAAAATAAACTAGTTAAGCTTTTTTTTTTTTTTTTTTTTTTTTTTTTAAGTCATTTTAAGTAAACTAGTTAACAAGAGAATACCGTACATATAATCACATATAATAATTGTCTCTTAATAAGTGAAAAATTGTCCCTTGGTAACATATCTAAAAAAGAAAGTTCAGCCAAAAGAATAAAACATGCTAAATGCCTAAAATTTGAAATAAAAAGATTGAAAATATGATTGTCTTCTTAAAAAGTGTTTCATTAACATTTACTTAGTTCCTTACAAGTACAACAAAGTAGTTTCTATTTAGGATAAAGTTTGAGAGGGTCGAATATACTTAATTTTACCCTTGTTAATAATAAAACTAACAAAGAGGTTGTTTTTAATTGACCCTTGTTCATTAACTTTTGATAAATTCTACACGAGAAAAGAGTTGACTGCACACGAAATCACTGAGGTTTCATCCTAAATCAATTAGTAATTTCAGCAGTAGCCCGTCAAGCTATATGTTATTCATCCTTAATTTAGGGTCTCATATGAATTATTTTTTAACAACGCCATGTACAACTTTAATGAACACCCATAGTTCATTTTTCAAGGTTCCATAATGATAATCTTATACAAATGGTTGTAGAGATGGTCTTTCCCAAATTCGCACTAATATATGTGCTAAAAGTCCCAATTAAAGCAAATTTTAGAGAAAAATAGAATACGGGCTTTTTGTTTTAAGGTCGTTTCTTTGAGAGACGGTCCTCATAAGAATAACTCATAATCATGGTGCTCAAAATTTATAATGTCAACATTTTTAGTATTAACTTTCTGTTATTTTTTATTTGTAATACTTTCTAAAAATAATCATATTTAAATAAATTTAACCATGCATTAAAACGGTAGACTTTTTTATGAATAAATATTACAATCAAAAGTACAATTATGATTTGTGAATAATCCAAAATTGACAAATTAATGACATTCAGCATATAGTATTTGATTGAATCATTGAAGTGCATGTTCATTTTGTAGATTGTCTTTTAGAAACATAAATAAACAACACATTTTTCTTATCTTTTCTATCAAGCCCAATCACTTTTAACTTTCCCCCACTCTTTTAGCTATCAAAAACTCCTTTTTTCACTCTTATTACAATAGTATGGCGGCCAGTAACGGCAGTAAGTAAGGGCAAGAAGGGTTTGCATCCAGGGTTTACGAATAAAGTAGATAAATTTTGCCTTTATATGCATCGAACTTGAGACCATATGTGGTTAAATAATTATGCATGATTATCAAAGAAAAAGGACATAGTATCGAGCTCTATTATTGATGTGTAATATTTTTATTATATTATAAATTTGTAAGCCCATAATATATTTTTCGCCCCGGCCCCTAAATCTCAGGGCCGATCCTGGATATGAAAGTCGGGTTTTAGTTCAGTTGAAGCATGTGTAATACTTACATTTTATTTACACTATTTGAACTTTAATTCACATTGTTCATAAATATTGCTTTGACTTTTTTGAATCAACTTTATCAAAAATATGATCATAATAATTTAACTTTCTGTGCAAATGCACAATCATACAATCTTATAAAAAGAATGTAAAATTCCACATGGCATTCTCATAGGGATTTGCCATATGAAATAATTTTTACCTTATTTAACATCAACTTATTCTTATAATAATATATAAGTGGTATATTGTAATGAGAAATAATCTGTTAAATTTTCTTGAAATATTATATTTTTAAATTTAAAAGCTATAAAAGATTTCCCTTTAAAGTTTCTTAGAATATATAAATTTTTTTATGTTTAAAATATTTGCTAATTAATAAAGTTTTTTTATTAAAATTTTAATTTCTAGGATATCTAAACAAGAATTAAAATATACATGATAATCAAAAATTATTTTGAGAATGACAAAAAAATATTATGATAACATTGATAAAAGATAACCCAAATTTGCCTTGAATAGTATGAGGGCTTTAAATAATACTTATATTAATTAACGATCGACTTTTTTCATTAGAAGCACTATTTACTCTAAAATTCTTTACCTATTTTATAAGAAATATTATAATTTTATATTAATAGCATGTAATCGCATTTCAATTAAAAACTTCGTGCATTGCACGAGTTTCTATACTAGTATATCTTAATTTTAGTCATTGTTAGCTTCTTATAAATAAATCAAATTCGAACACCTTGTTTATTTTTCATGAGATTTTTAAATTAGGTCCTTTATAATTAGAAAGTGAGACTATCATAACTAAAATAAAAACTCAACATAATTTTAATTTTAAATACTATAATTAAATAAAAACTCAAATTCTAACTACATTAAAATTGGTTTTCTAAAAATAACTTAAATGAAATTGTTAAAAATCAAATTTCTATCTCTAAGACTCCCTCTTATTCACCCAAGTTGTCCCATTTTCTTTTATGGGTAATTCACTCAAGTTGTTCTATTTCCTTTTTTATCTATCTTTTTTTTTACCTAAATACCACAACTTTTCCAATTCTCAATACCCAACTACCACCTTTACAATTAATTTAATCAATTAAAATACCCCACTATCACCTTTTTGGTAGACCCCATCCCACTCTTAATATCCGTGCCCAACTCAAATGGGACAACTTGGGTGAATAGGAGGGAATATTAATTAGAACGGACATATGTAATTGATTGATTGGAGAAAGTTTTGCATAGACTTGATCTACACTATTTTGGTATGCCCCAACCTTAAAAATATTAAAATAGTAAATATTTTTTTACTCACAAGTACAGTCAAATACGATCATTGAGATTTACTTGCTTTTGTTAGGTTGATGCATATTAAAATATGATTTTCTACATAACATTTTTAGATCTGAGAGTCTGTACGATTAAGCACCCCGCACACTTCAAATATTATAGTTCAATATACATATATGATAGAGAATATTTTATATTTTCATGAAGAATATCTAACAAATTTTAATGGGACAAACAATTTGCTGGTTTTTAATAATTTATCTTTTTTACTTTAAGGATTTTTAGGGGGAAAGATTATATAAATATGGTTGTTACACGTGTCATTGAGATTAACGACTTAATATAGAAGAGATCTTGTTAAATTTGTGTCAAATGACATTTCAATAAATTAGTTTATTAAAAGATATATTAGTTGTGAAGACAATGTCAAATGACATTGATCAAATTAATCTTGCATGTTTGCTAGCTCATTTAAATAAATAGTATTTGGCACTTCACATAAACATAATTTGAGGAAAAATTTATGTGAATAATGCAAAATTGTACTGATTTCTCTATAATATTACCAATTTTTGTTAACGTATAATATTAACTTAGGAGATATTTGTTTATCTAGAATAATACCAACTTTGATAATAAAAAGTTGATATTATTTTAGAAAAATAAGCAAAAAATTTTATTATTTATAGTAATTTATCCTATTTTTTAAAACTTTTATATATCAATGATTTGCAGATCTACATGTTGAGCATAAGGTTTGGAGTTCAACCCTTACTGGATGCAAACATAGAACATATAATCCACACAAGGGGTATTGCATGTAGAAAACACAGGAAATATAATACTGAATAACACTTTATAACACTATTTATCGTTCAAGCTTATTTTATATATTGTAACTAATGTGTAAGAAAAAATATAGTCAAGTGGAATTTGCTTAAATTTTCTAATCATATAATTTCATAATATTATATTTGTAGCATTTTTTGATGTGTATAGTTCAATATATATGATCGAAATAGCACTATGAAATATGTAAAAAGTTAAATATAGCAAGTATAGTGGAAAAAAACATTTAAGTTTTATTATGAATTGATTAATTTTTAGATGGAATTAGATTATATAACACATCCTGGTGCCTCAACCATCAGCTTAAGTTTTTGGTTGAGTTGGTTCCTTGACATGGTATCAGAGCCAACGTGACAAAAGGTTAAGGGTTCGAATCTCAACCACCCTTCATTTAAAGTGGAATATTCAGTGCTTATGCGTGTCCATGGGCGAAGCCACACCGGGGGCCGGCGGAGGCCCGGCCCCCCTTGTCGAAAATGCAATCCTTTGTAATTTTAGCTTCGGCCCCCTTACTAGTAACTTATATATAATTTAAAGAGTGCATAATTATAATAAAAATTAATATAGGTCAATGACTTAGATAATATATTTTTCTAATTTAAGGTAATGGATCAAACCTAAATTTAAACTATTATTTTTTAGTAGACAAATAAATTTAATTTATACTATAATGTCATTATTATCTATATTTCATAATTCACATTCATTCTTTTTAGTGTATATTTTTGCTATCTTAACTTTAATAGAGTATTTTGGAGACTTAGAGGCAAATATATGAAGTCAAAAGTACTTATTTTTTTTTTCTAAAAGGGGTAATCATAGGGAAGCTTCAACTCTATTTGTCAATTTTTTTTTTGCTATGATTCAGGTTAATTTCAATCTATATGATTCAAATTTTCATAGTTTAACTAGGTTTTAAATAATAAATAACTTGGTAGTACATCGACAATTTGGCCCCCCCTAATCGAAATCCTGGCTTCGCCCCTGTGCGTGTCCACACTTCTAGTTCTAACCCAATTGATTCTCGTGTGAGGGTGCGTATTAGATTATATAACAAATTCTGATTCATCAACCACCAGCTTAAGTTTTAAGTTGAGTTGGTTTCTTGACATGGAATGTCGATAAATTATGATAGCTTCAGATAAAATAATACAAAAAGTTGACTAATTGACTAATGACTACTAAATGAGCATGCACAGTAAAATATGAAAAGGTCAAAATTATCCTACTAGAAACGTCCAAGTAATAACACAAGTTAAGTACTTCTATTCAACATTCTTCAGAAAGTGTTTGGTGTTGTTGGCCCTTTCTGGAAGTCCACCTGTTAAAAATGATTTCCAAAGATCTTTTTTGTTGATTTTCTTTTATCTCATTATACCAAACACCCCCTTAATTTAACTATTTAATGTTGTTAGCCGGATTCTACTTAGAATTGTTTACGGGTAAGAATAAAACGGTAGAATTGAATCGTATGATCGTGTGATCCTACAAATATGCATTAATTTGATTTTGGTACCTGATAATAAATTATAGGTGTTCTTTTTTAAGTTTTAAGGGTCTATATAAAAATTTATTTGACTTCATTATTAATGAAGTTTAGAAAAAAATACATTTAATAATCATTTTTAAATTGCAAATCAAGAAAAACTTAAATTTTATATATGTATATTGATATAAATATTTTAGATAAACATATTTATACATAAGAGAAATCTGGATTATATAAAAATCTTTGTAGAATCGGATCATTATTGGATCGTAGAAATGTGCATGGAATCGTATTAAGATCTTACTACCTGAATTCTTGAGCTAAGTAGAATCGCACGATTACTAACACATTAAGATCTTACCTACGATCCAAAACGATCGCTTATTTTTGAGTCGTTAGATCGTAGAATAGAATTAGGATTCTGCAAACCATGTTGCTACACTTTTTAATGCATTATGAATTATTTGATATATTACTATATTTTTGACATATAAGTAGATAATGATCTTTTGACATAAAGATACTCATTTCTTAGTTCTTGTGCAAAGTCCTTATGTACGTAGAAACAAAACTGAACAGAGAAAGTACTTTCTTTTACTAATAATTAGGAGTGTTTATTCGGGTCATTATTTGGTCGATTTTGGGTTAGCCGTTTAATTAGGAACAGTGTAAAACCAGATTTTGTGTCCGTAATGATTTTCACATAGTTTAGATTCATTTTGAAATGGGTTTAGGTCGAATTCAATTACATTGTCAGGTGAATATCAAATTATTGATTATTTTGAACCACTTTAGTCATAACAATTTGATTTTTGTACTAAAAGTGTCGTTAGGTTGGTCATAATATGCTTAAAGGTGGCTGATTTTACTACTAATTATTTCCAACTTATATTAATAGTTGAATACAAGAGGAACTTATCTTATA
Organism: Amaranthus palmeri; assembly: GCA_019776075.1. NCBI lineage: Eukaryota > Viridiplantae > Streptophyta > Magnoliopsida > Caryophyllales > Amaranthaceae > Amaranthus > Amaranthus palmeri. Next base: position 560,548 of record JAAKBH010000044.1, read on the forward strand.
GTACTATACTTAATTAAGTAATATGCTTAAAGGTGGCTGATTTTACTACTAATTATTTCTAACTTATATTAATAGTTGAATACAAGAGGAACTTATCTTATAGTACTATACTTAATTAAGTAGCTATAAGGGCAATAACGCTATTAACTACGTACGTGTCAAGATTTATTACTAATAATGGTATCCTTTAAATTATAAAAGGTAATTCAGTGCACAAAGCGTCTTTATAGAGCAAAGATTCGAGAACAAGTCCCAACATAGATGAGTGATGTCAAATTTACTTGACATTTCCGCAAGAGAATACTACCAAGACAGACTCCCCATCATATCTTTGAGAGTATTTTAAAAAACAATTTTAAAAATCAAAGTCTGGATTTTTCAAAGCAATACGAACATATATAAAGTCTATATAAACCCGGTGATAAAAAAATTTAATAAATGAAAATTTGAATTCAAAAAATTTAGAAAGTAGTAGTAGCTAATTAATTCAACATATTTTGAATATTGATAAGACTATGATGGACAAGATAAGAAATCAGAAGTTTAGGGAGAAGTTAGAGGTTTGTTACTGTTCTTTGTCTTTCGTCATTACTCTTTACCTGTATTATTTTATTAGTTATCTGTATGTATCCTTTTAGTTGTGTAAGTCACTTACTATGCTTGCGGTTAGTGATTCCTATGCTTGGCTAACGTGGGTGTAAGATGCAGGATTTTATTTGCAGGTTCCTTAACAATATTCAAGATCATCATCATCATATCCAGTATTCCCGCACATAGATAAGTATTTAAAGAGCGTTTTATTTTCATTGACCAAAAGATTTGGGATACGTCTTTCATACCAATAATGAATATAATTACTAGGTTCACAAAATCATAATTTGTGGACACCTGATGATCTAATAAACAGAGAACACAAGAAGCCAAAGTTCACATCACTTACAATATTTTAATAATATATGTGCCACTGAAATCATGCAAGCTCATGCTACACAGTGACCAGAACTTTATAGATGATCATCCCTTGTTCTTCTTTGATTCACTCATTAATTTTGTTACATTTTTTATTTTTTTTAGTGTGATTTGTTACAAATTTCTATTTTGATTATTATTAACCACATTTTTCAACTCTCATCAATACATTTTACTTATCCATTCATTTTAGAAAAAATTACCGTGAATAATACAAACTTTCACTGATTTCCTATAATAATACGAACCAGGGGCGGAACCAGAAAATAGAACAAGTGATGTCGATAAATTTTTTAAATAATAACCTTTAAAATTATATGGTACGAGCAAGCCGAAGATATAACACAATGTACAAGTTGGAGGATATAGCAACAATAAGTTAAAAATGATAGCGTATGAGGAAGAATAAAGTACGTCAAACCATATCATTATGATATTATCAAAGGAAATAATGAGATGGAGCTAGTGAGAAGGTACCACTCTCCATGAAATTTCTAAAGTTTTACCCTTCGGCTAGATTTTTCAGTAATATAACTTATGCTACTACTAAATACTAACTTGATCATAGTTAGTTTGCTCCTTTTACAAATGTCAAGGAGACTAAGGAGTTAAATATAGTTGATGTGTTGGATTATTTAGAATTAAAGTAAATAATATAAAGACTAAAAATGATGAGTCATGTCTAAAACAAACGATTAAATTTAAATAAGTATAGAACTAATTCTTTTGAAACGAACAAAGTAAAACACACAAAATAATCATTCCAAAGCTTAAGCTATCACTTTGTATGAAATGTAGGTAACGTCACGATCATACATGTGTAATCAAATATTCAGCCCAACTATTCAGCCCCATTATTGTTGACACTTTCATTAAGTAAAATGGTTAAAGTACTGGAATATTAAGATTTAAGAGATATTGATTGTAAAAATGATTAAGTCATATTTAAAAATAAAAATAGGACAAATTTAATATAACATAATAAAATGAAAAAATAAGGTAAATTGAATAAAAATAATAAAGACTAGAATTTTCAAAAGGGAAATTTTAAGAATAAAAAACAAAAATATAAAAACCAAAAAGCCATTTTAAAAAAGATAATTATTAATAAAGGACTAATATAAATTTTATACAAAAAAAAAGGACAAACATAAATTGAAGTCAACAAAAAAAATTAAATGCGTGTTTGCTTTCCCAATACCTGCAGTTGCACTCCCCTTGAAAAACTAAAAAAAAAAAACAAAATGCGTATGGGAAAGGAATCGAACCCAGGAGACAAGGTTGGAAGATAATTGCCTCCACCAACTAATCTAACTCCAATATCTGATACTTTTGACTTTATTTTTTATTTAAGGGATGTCAATTGACATCATTGACACCCCATTGGTTCCGCCCCTGATACGAACTTTCGATTAACCCTGAATAATACTATTCATTTTACTCCCTTCGTTTTCATTGTTCTTTCCAATTATTTTATTTTTGAAGATCCCTATTGTCTAATATTTTTCCATTTAGAACATTCCGATTGAAGAAGAGGGAAACACTAATTAGGTTAGCATATATATCAAAAATAGAATATATATTCATATAAAATCTTGTTAGATTCATCTTGATGTATAATTTTTATTTTACACTTTTAATAATATATTCTGATACGTATAACTTTAAGATATTAAGACTTCAAAATTACTTTAGATACAGTGCAAAAAGTAAATTACAAGAATAAAGTAGAATTAATAACCTATCACTAGTCTATATATAACTAATTAATCCATTGAATTTTAACATTATTCATAAATTATTTTATTATTATCTATCTATAAATTAAAACAAAGTTCAATAAAATATTAATTTATTCATTTAAATATAAACTTTATTAAATAAGTGTACACATGCAAGTTCACTTCATAAAATAATTTTTTTATACCAAGTAAGGCAACCTAGGATCTCAAACTTTATGTAATTTGTCTATTATATCATTATATGGATACACAATTTATTTATATAAGAAGTTATAAAAGATTTTCCTAGTAAGGTGGTTAGCTAGTACTTATAGTATTTTTGGACTATATAATATTGCCCTAGTCACCTTTTTTTCATATAAATAATAGACCTTCTCTATACCCCATTCAAGGTTGACATTTAATCATTTCATCATCCCTTCAATTTCTCTTTTTATTTTTTTGTCCCCTTCTCTTTTTTTCCCCTCTCTTTAATTTCTTTATTAATATAATCTCACATTAATCTTCTTCTTTCTCATACTCATATCACCATTAGAGTTTTATTAATCTTTCTATATTAAGCTTATTTTATTTTTATTTTTATTTTTTTAAAAAAATTTTATAATTATTTGTGTGTACTTTTTTTTTATTGTGGTTGGGCCATTGTGTTAAAAAATAATTATAAATATAAAAAATAGTTAAATGGGAGGAAAAATGAATATATCAGTAAATGGGCAATCAAGGGTACCACCAGGATTCAGATTTCATCCTACAGAAGAAGAATTATTGCAATATTATCTAAGGAAGAAAGTTGCTAATGACAAAATTGACTTGGATGTCATTCTTGAAGTTGATCTTAACAAGCTTGAACCTTGGGATATTCAAGGTAATTAAACTACTTTATTAAGTATATCTTATACTCCTTCATCCTCTCTCTTCTTTTTTTTTCGTACATGGTAGACTGAGAAAAAGGAATAGAAGTTAGGTCGTGAGAGTTAAACCCAAAACTTTAGTTGTGAATCGGGTACTTATTTCAATTGAAACAAGAGTCGATCCTTTTTTCGTTTCATATCAATTGCTCAACGCATAAAAAAAAAAATCTTACATAATTTTAGTTAATAGAGAAAATTTAATAAGTCGAGTTGACGGACTCTTCTTTATAAGTATGAGTTATCGCGCGCCTTTCTTTTCTTCCTAAATTCTAGTCTGATCACATATAATTTTTTATGAACAAGATATATTAGTGATAATATGAGCATATTCTACTCTCAAAACCATTTTTAGAGATATTATGAAATAATAATAATAATAATAATATTATTATTATTATTATTATTTTATTATTATTATTATTATTATTATTATTATTATTATTATTATTATTATTATTATTATTATTATTATTATTATTATTTGGAGAATAAGAATATATATCAAAAAAAAAGAACCAAACACCAAAATTAGCCCCACTCCTACTAATTTGCATCAGTTTGAATAGGGTGCTCACCTTCTATGAAAGGCATCACCAAATCACCCTTTATGTGCATACAGCAAAAGCGGAGACCAAAGTCAAGAACTATACAAGTTTCTAAGAAGCTAAGTGCAGACACAAGCGTCTGACTAGCTAAGAGCTTTTACATCTAAGATATTATTATTATTATTATTATTATTATTATTATTATTATTATTATTATTATTATTGTTATTATTGTTAAATTTAATTTTTTGAATATATACTTTTATGCATATAGAACAATATATTAGATTTTTATATACTTTTATTCATATATAACTATATGGGTATATTTTAATTATTGATTATATAACAGATGTCAGTTTGTTTAATGAGAATAGTACAATTATAATTATTTGATGTCAAATTTGTATAGATTTAGTCACGTTAAATACTGATGACAATACGAACAACTCCTCCTAGAGTCCACCTTGTATGGTCTTTATGGGAAAGATTCTTTATTTACGTACATACATAGTTGGTTGCAATAAGGACAAGTTAAATATCTAAAAAATATTAAAATTAAAATTATTTTTACGACCATCTATTTTATATTTTTTTCATAATTTTCCACCTAAAATATCATAAACAATATAAAGAAAATTTAACAAAGGTAAAGGTAAAGGATCTTCCCGGTATTCCACACAAGGCAGGGTTCTAGTGAGGGTTTTTTATTTCTTGAAAAATGTAGATAAATCATACTCGTAACCCCAAGGAGGGAGTAAAGAAAGATGCGTGTAGTCCAGAAACCCCAATTGATACCTATGCCTAGTAAAGTTCGCACCTCAAACCTTCTGCTCCACATGTAGATATGCTCTATCCATTGAGCCACAATCGCTTTTGGTATAAAGAAAATATAACAAATAATTGAAAAAATTACTCCACACATAAATGCTCTATCCATACAAAAAAAATATGTTATAAGGCCTTATAATTTATGTTAAAGTGTTTATTATTGTTATTTATTGTGAGTTGTTCTACATTAGAAAAAAATTAAATACTACCATATATTACCAGTAGATTTTAATTCTAGATCAGATAGGTTATTATTTTTTTATTTGGATTATTCAGACCCATTTTCTGTTGTTTTTGCAGAAAGGTGCAAGATAGGAACCACACCACAAAATGATTGGTACATATTTAGTCACAAAGACAAGAAGTACCCAACAGGAACAAGAACAAACCGGGCCACGGCGGCCGGGTTTTGGAAGGCAACCGGGCGGGATAAGGTAATCTACAGCAACTGTAAGAAGATTGGTATGAGGAAGACACTTGTTTTCTACAAAGGAAGAGCTCCTCATGGTCAAAAGTCTGATTGGATCATGCATGAATATCGACTTCTTGATGATACCAACAATGACAACACCCATGTAAGATTCTTTTATTTACGCACAAATATACTCTATATATAGTTTATAATATCTTTTTTTTTATCACCGATAGGCCGAGAAAAGGGAAATAATTAGATGAGAATCAGACTCAAAACCTTTTAACGCGAGTATATAGTTTATACTCTTTGCTATTGAGTAGACTGAGGGAAAGAATTAAAAAGAATTGATGGAAATTGAATTTAAAATATTTTTGAAAAGTGATACTTGCTCTCTAACTGAGACAAGACCGGGGTATATAGTTTATACTTTGCTCTCTAATACGAAAAGATTAAATTAAAATACTCCCTCCTATTATAGAGAATGAGACATTTGGGTTTTGCATCAAAACCAAGGAGGGGTGAGGGACCACTTAAAAGTGAACTCTCTTTTTCCATAAAGGTATTGATATTTATGTGTTGTTGTGTTGTTATAGTAAGGGTAAAAGGGTAAAAATAATGACAAAAATAGAAATAAGACATTTTCAGTGAATTGGCTCAATAAGAAAATGTCTAATTTTCTATAAATAGGAGGGAGTAATTGAATATTATTCATTCGTTCTATTAAGTTACTTATGTATATTTGTTTTTTTACAGCTTTTAAAGAATGATTCAAATCTCGAAATCTATAAATACGTTCTATAAAAAAGTATAGAAAACGTATTTTAAATTATTAACAAATGGAGTATAAAAAGAGAAAAGAAAAACCCATTTATATATATGAGAGGTCATGTATTTGATGTAGAGGTTTCTTAAGTCAAAATGGAATTAATTAAAGTAGTACTTAATTTCAATGTTAAGTGATTTGTAGTACGATAAGAGAATGAACTACAACCTAACTCCATTTGCATGATTTTTTTCTTATTTGATGTGATTTGTACCAAGAAATGAAATTAAACCAATTTAGCTTTGTTCTTTATGCCCATTTATAATTACGATGTCGAGTCATTTAGGATTGAATTTGTACTTTAATATCTATATAAATTTTGAATTTAATCTAAAATGTAAACCTACAAAAAATAAAGACATTTTTGTTATTTAACGTTAAAAATTTATGAAGTATTCTTGTTATATATGCCATATTGAGTATCCTTGTACTTTAATGTAAATTTTTGTTATTGCTATATCTAAAATGTACAACTTGTCTTGTTAAATTCAGAAGTACAAAATGAACATAAAATAAAAAACAGGTCGTCTTGTATGAGACCATCGCATTATGAGACGAGCCTATATAATTAGCCTACTTTTCGAATTGATTCTTTAAATATGCGTGGGTTGGTATAAATGAGATCGTCTCATCATGAGATCGCCTCATTTAAGAATTTTTGAAAACCTAAATAAGACATATAAATGATACCTTTAAACTAAATGGAAAATATTAATAGTATACTACTTCCTCCGTTCTATAATACTTGTTTCATTTTACTTTTTACATATTTCAATGTGCTATTTTGTTTATTTATATATTGAATTATACAAATCCAGAAATTATAAAAAGTTAATATTATGAAAGTATGTGATTAGACGATTCAAACAAGATCCCACTTGACTATATTTTTTACTTACACATTAGTCATAACATATAAAATAAGCCTGAATAATGAATAGTGCAAAAAATCAAAATGCACCGAGTATCGAAGAACGGAAGAAGTATATTGACTACTTAGCTTATAACATTGTATATTATTGTAACCAAAAGCGCTTGTGGCTCAATGGATAGAGCATCTGCATGTGGAGCAGAAGGTTTGGGGTTCGACCCCTACTAGGCGCAGGTATCAATTGGAGGGTTTCTTGACTGCGCACATCTCTCTTTACTCCCTCATTGGGGGTATAGGTATGATTTGTCCGCATCTTTCAAGAAAAAGAAAACCCCCACTCGGACTCTGTCTTGTGCGGGATGCCGAGAAGATCCTTTATTGTATATTATTGTAAATCAATAAGGTTAATCTAATTATGTTATATTTCCTATGTATTTAGGTTACAAGTCTTAGAAGTGGAGATTTTATACAAGAAGAAGGATGGGTGGTTTGTAGAATTTTCAAGAAGAAAAACCACATCAAAACCCTAGATAGTAGTCCCATTAATCCTACAACCATACCATCAATGGAAACACAATCATCTACCATGATTGATTCACCATGTGATGATCATGATCATCATGATCATGATGATCATGATCAAGGGGCCTTGGAGCAAATATTTCAATTTATGGGGGGTAAATCTCAAAAACAAAAAAACATTAATAATACCCAACAAGATCAAATTGATAGGTTCATGAAACTCCCAAACCTTGAAAGTCCAAACACAACCACTCTCTTAGTAGCAAACTACTACAACACCATCCCCGAAAACGACATCGTTTCAATGACAAAAACTGAAACCGATCCCAACTCAGTCTACAACTCGCCAGATCCAACACTGAGTGGACTCGGTGACTGGGCAACCTTAGACCGACTCGTTGCAACTCACTTAAACACTCAAACCACAGATCATCATGAAACAATAGCATCCATCTTTTCACCATCATCAACTCATCATCATGATCATGATCATGATAATCTAGATGAATTACAACCGTTCAGATCATCATCATCATCAATATTATCAGATGAGAAGATATTCCACCATAATAATGCCACACTGGATAATTATGGCGGCAGCAATGAGATTGATTATCTGTGGAGTTTTACAAGATCATCATCATCATCATCTATGGGTATTGACCCAGTTTGCCACGTGTCAGATAATGGTATATAACAGAATACTAAGTAAAAAAAACATGCACTCTTAATTAGGAATGATTATGTAGTATTAATATCATGGCATTAGTGGTAAAAAAGTCTTAAAGGGTAATTATTATTATAATAATAATGTGGTTTATTTTAATTTTACAATATTATTATTATTATATAATTAAATGACCAATAATATTAGTGACGTATTAGTTACATACTAGCATTTGTAATATAAGATAAGATTGAGGATGAAATTATAGAGGATATGATAAATAAGCTAGGGAATTAATTAAATACTACTTTTTTAATATTTTTTTTTATTAATATAAATTTTGAATACTTTTATATCCATAAAAAAGTTCATTATTACCTTTTTAGTTAATTGAATAACGATGTCTTCCATTATGTAATTTGATTGATGTTTTTAGGCTCCAAATTAGCATGAAACTTTTTCGTGTAAAAAGTTTCATATTTGGAGATCATATGTAATTTTTTGTGGGAATTAATCGTTATTCACTATTGAGGGTGTTTGTCTATGGTCTTTAAAATTAATAATAAAATAATAAATATATATTTTTATGCTTTCTTTCTAATTTAATTGAAAATGTTTAGTTCGTTCTCTAATTAATTAATAAGTGTTGCAAACACTATAGTATTCATTATTTATCAACTGATCTTGATTTCCATATGTATTTTTTTAATTTATAATATCAACTTTTTAGAATTTTTTATCATCACGTGTGCTTTAAGATACTATAAATTCAATTATGCAAACTAGGATAAAGAAATAAAGAAAGTATCTTATATATTCTTGATTATTTTTATCTCTCTGTTTGAAATTTAGAAAGAAATCAAGATAAATAATAATTAGACATTAAATATCATTGATGATTTTAGGGATGTACATGGGTCAGATCTGGATTGGGTTAACCAGATCCAGACCTTTTTGTACCCAGACCGGAACCTACATCTATAGAATCTGAAAAAGTTTGACCCAGACCCTTTAGCGTCTGGATCTAGGTTACAATATTTCTTTTATTCTTCCTGAATTTTTTTAAAAATTATAATATACAATTTTCGTCTATTCGTATAAAATAATTTAAACTTTTTTAACTAATTAACAAAGATCTTCTAATACTTTATCCTAATTAAGCGACCAAATATATGATGTTTTCTAATATTCAAATTCTTAAAAGAAAATAGTACGTTTTTTGATTTCAATGTGTGGGTCAGATACAACGACCAAATTTCAAATTACATGAACAAACAATGTTTCAAATCACGTTATATGTTTCGAAATATAACAAAGTTCCAACTCAAACAATTAAATACACATAATAACTAATAATTTTTAAAAAAAGATGCAATAGGTTCATGAGTCGGATCTGGGTCTCAAACATGTGGACCAAGACCCGGACCATAAAATCATGGACGACCCAATTCGACCGAACCCTAAAGTCCAAAAATAGGTGTATAATTCAGACCCTTAAATTAGAGTCGGGTCAAGTGTACTGTAAACCCTTAATAAGGTCCAAGACCCATGTTCATCTCTATAAACGAAGCGTAAAATAACATAAAAAATATAAATCCCATCAATTAAAGTGTAAGTGTAAGTGTTATTGAATTTCATTGTGTGTACGATATATAATTCATTATATAAAATTAAAGTAAACTTCATTGGTAATTATAATGTAAGTTAGTTTTTAAAAGATTATACTTATCATTAAATTTTATTTATTTTTTTGTCAAAATTTTCTTTTTATTTATTTTTTAAAATAGAATGTTTTCAAATAAGAAAAATAAACAAATTCTTATGAAAGACGGTCTTTTTGAGAGACTATTAATAATTGGATCGGCCTACAAAAAAAATATAAGATAAGATTAAACATTAAACTTTAATGGATTAAGCCTGAGAAACAAACTCCCATAAAATTAGCCAAAAAAATTATTGTGAAATTTTCAAAAGGAGAATAAGGCACAGGAATGGACTATCAATTTCTTAGTGGATGTGAATAAATGAATTAAATAAAATAGATATACTAGGTCTAGGTTGTCCCCAAACCTAAACACATCGAAAAAAGATCACAAACTCAATATAATATACTTCTACTTCCACTATGTCATCCTGCCGCGCTGTCTAGATCAATGATCCTATACGAATTGGAGTTTGTAAAACAAGGCCATGAAGATAGATTTTATTTTTTATTTAAATAATCATCATTCTACCCAGTGTATCACGTTCATAGAGAACTATAGACAGGGTCTGGGGAGGAAAGGACGGCGACATCTATACCCATAAAGGAGAGCACGACCAAAAGGAGTCCCCCGGCTCGAGAAAAAATGAGGAGAAGAACAGGCAAGAGAAAAAGAACCCCAGAAGGTACTCTCAAGGAATTAGTAATCTAAATCACGGATAAGACGCCTCCAACTACCCCTGTCCCTAGTCAGATCATTAGAGAGGCAACTCGTGCATGTCGTCAATTTTAATTTGCTCATCCCATGTTCTCCATATTAATTTGAAATAAACTAAATCTACTTAAAAAAACTAAATTTTAATTTGAATAAATTAAATTAAAATTAATTAAAATAATAAAAAGTAAAAAGCTAACCAAGGCACTGATTCGTTAACAAAAGTAATAATATCAAGAATAACTTTAAAATTAGAATGACAAATAATATATATATATATATATATATATATATATATATATATATATATATATATATATATATATATATATATATATATATATATATATAACTTTAAAGGTTGTACGACTGTACCCTAAAAATCGATAAGACATTGGTCTTTTGTTTATATAAATACTTTTATTTAAAAAATTATTATATACATTTTTCTGAAATACAATAATTGAATAATAAGGTTAAAGTTAAATTTTATAAGTTATTATGCCGTTGAATTGATCCGAATGCGCAATATGTCCTGAAAGTGATTCAACCTGAAAATAATCCGACTTTAGATTAATCTCATGTGATGTGAGGTTGTGATTTGGGAATACGTGGTCTATTTGATTATCCTAATTAATTGAGGTTTTGGTTTGAGTAGCATATAATTAATTGGTCCATCAACATATAATAAGCACAACGTTCAATAATTAAGAAATGACAATAACTTTTAGTACGTTTGTACAAGGTTAAGTCATATTCTTTCCAGCCAGTTATCCTGTATTATGGCTGTGCTACTGTTGATGGGTCTATATTTATACTTCTATAACAGTTGTAACAAGATATATCCTCTTTTTTAAGCTTTCTTTAAGTCTAGTAATTAAGTAGAGTGCAAGTCCGATTAAGACAATTCAAATAGTGAATTGACTTTAATCACGGCCTGCCCTATATATTTTGGGGCCTGAGCGAAATAGCATATTGAGGTTTTTTTTCTTTGTAATTTATAACCTATATAGACCTTTTACAACCATTAATTTCGCTTTTTTGACATGGAGCCTGGGCGACGGCCCCTCTTGCCCACCCTTTAGGCCGAACCTGCTTGTAATGGTAATTGTATTTGGTTTTTTTATTTTATTTTCTATACGAAATCAACCATTATTAAATGTTTGTTTTGAAATTAAAACTCCGATATTATTGAATTATTTTTATTGTTGTTAAGTTTAGCTGAAAATATTATGAATACCAGCTTATTAACGGGGAGACACAAGATGCACACGTTTTATAAGTCAAAGAGATATATTATCCCAAAATCATATGGCAATGGGAAGAAGGACTTCAATAAGTTATAAAGTGTACGTGCACTTCATATTTAATTTGTCGATGTGGGATAAGTCATCCCAACTGTGAACATTAATATATAATCAAAAGTGTTAAGGGAGATTTATATAGAAAATTTATAAGTTCATTAGAAAGAAAAATCGATACAAGCGTAGAAATTTTTATTCAAAAACATAAGAAAACAAATTAATTTAGATTTAAATAACCCACGTTGGAATTGCAAGTAATTGCGAAATGTCGTGTTTGGGATTTATAAATTGATTCCAAACACCAAGTTTAGTCTTTGTTAAGAAGTAAATCCAAACAGGAATATTATTATTATTAATTATTTGACAGATATATTATTATTGATAAAATGAAAGTCACAGAAATGCGCAAATTGAGGTGGATGTGCGGGCACACATTGATAGATCGAATTAGAAACCAAGAGTTTAGAGATAAACTAGGGGTTGCCTCTATCTCTGGAAAATTGCGCGAAAGTAGATTGAGATGGTTTGGACATGTGCAACGAAAGACATTCGACGCCCTTGTTCGGAGGGTTGAAAGCATTATAGTGGAGGGTAAGAGGAGTCGGGGAAAGCCTAAGAGAACATGGGATGAGCAAATTAAAATTGACATGCACGAGTTGAACCTCTCTAAGGACCTGATTAAGGACAAGGGTAGCTGGAGGCGTCTTATCCATGTTTTAGATTACTGATTCCTTTCTTCAGTAGATTATTGATTCCTTGAGAGTATATTTTGGGATTCTTTCTCCTCATCTTTTCTCCAGTCAGGGGACTCCTTTTGATCGTGCTCTCTAGGTATGAGTTGTCGCCGTCCTTCCCTCCTCAGACCCTGTCTATAGTATTCTATGGACGGAAAACACTGGGTAAGATGATGATGATAATGATGAGATATATTATTATGAAAAAATAACTAATTATGAATTTTATGTTAAATATAATTAGGAAAATATAGTTTGTTAAATTATTTTGCAAGTTTCCTAAAAGTATCTTAGTGGCTAGTACTAGTTAGTTTAAGTTTAGGGGTTTTTTGTGAACTATAAAAGGTGTGTTAGGTTGCTTATTTTTGTGTTCGCAAATTTAAGAGAAAGTCTTGTGAGATTTGTGAGAATTCTCATAAATTGGGATAGCATGTTTGAGAGTTTTCAAACACATAGAGTCTTGTATTATTTGTCGTTTTAATAATATAAGGGGAAAAAGTTTTTTCACTCAAATATGAATCTTCGTTGTGTGTTCTTGTTGCAAGGTTTTTTATCTAATGTAGTTGTATTTTCCTAACCCTTCATATACTGTTTTGACACGTTTTGTTGTTTGTGTTAAATGGTAGTAATATGAATGATTTATTGTGCACATTTTCTTATATGTGTTTGCCTTGTTATCCTCATGGTGAAAGATAATGCATTAGAATGAATTTTGTCAAGAAAATGAGATAATGAAAAATGCATTGGAATGTTACCGAAGGAAATGAGATGCATAAAAAAGATTTTGAAGAAAGGTAAATGCATTGGAATAAATTTAGGAGCATGTACAAGCTAAGGGGTTCGACCATACAGAGTTCCAAAATTTAGAAGCCTAAAATGTTAGTTGACAATAGTTAACATTGGTTTTGCTATAATATAGTATGTTTTTAGGCCTTAAAAATTCAAATAAAGTAGGATAAATAGGACCTTAAAATTTATAGTGCACGTATTTTTACTCCGCACTTATGATGATTGAGAATTGTGTCTAAACACTTTAACAACTATAATTAATACTTGAATCTTAATTAAAACACAAATTCTTACTTGAGATCGTCTTTTGTAAAGACGGCTTTTAAAACTCCAGTCCAATTCTAAATATATATTGTTACAACTCTAAATATAAATTTGGGCTGGACTTTTGAGAGTCGTCTCTACAAAAGACGATCTCTCAAGACTCAAGAGAGCACCTGTAATTAAAAACAAGCTCTTACTTTAATTTGACATGTGTGCTATTTATGTAGGTATACTCCTATGCCTAATCCATCAATTATGAACCACAGGTCCACAACTACATATCATGAAAATTAGAGGTGTTTAAAACAGACCCGATGACCCGTTAGACACCCGACTTTATAACCGAACCCGATTTGACCCGTCTTAAAAATAGATCTACAATTATGTAAAAACCAATGTGAACACAAAACCCGATTTTGAACCGATCCGAAATCAACCCGATGACCCGAATGAACACCTCTAATGAAAATAAAGGGTCTAACACACACCCATAATATCAAAAAACAGACTAAAATAAATAAATAATATAGCAAAATTCGAGAAACAGATAATCTAAATCCAAAAAATTGGTAAAGGTCTTTGCCAACAACCAGTTAAAGGCCTAAGTAGCATGATGAGCTTTCAAATCTGTGATCACTCCCTAATCCCTATATACAATGACTTGTTAGCCAACTTGTTACTTTGTTAACTTGTCGGCTATTCCCCATTTCATCTTGTCATTTTCATTTAGTTTCCTTTATCTTACTTCCAATAATCTAATTATTCATATTTTGATTGATCAGTATATATAACATATCACGGAATTTCAATCTTTAATTTAGATTTTTGGCAGAGTTGAATTCCGTGATATATATTGATGTCAATGTGATACGAAAGGTTGTGTGTTTTGCACCAAACATAAGAAGGCCGACACTCATAGACTGAAAGGCTTACGTGTCACGTGTGAAGGGGCATGCATGATAGTATTAGGCCGTGACAATTCGTCACATAATAATCTTACCGTGGCGCACATGTGGGGACACAGGACATCCGTGGGCTCGAGCCCACAAACTCATGGGTCAAGAGCGTTGACTTGCACATACACTCGGTGAGGTTCATTGTTTCCCAAAACCATATGGCGGTAGGAGGATTAGCTCACCAAGTATATATGCAAGTCCACAACTCACTTTTTTTATCGATGTGGGATCTTGTCTCACTTGTGAAGTATTTCGAACAGATAGTGTATATATAACATATTTCGATGCTGCAATCATCATTTTGGACTTTTTGTTGAGTTGGTTACTTAATAATTCGCTTTCTTATGCTTTTGACTTAATTGACCCCTTAACATGATATTAAAAGTCAACGTGAAAAAAAGAAAAATCTCAGGCTAAATGCTTAACATGTATATATCAACTTTTTGTGTTGACAGTTATATAATTTCTTTACTAAGATGTTTTTTTTGGCTTTCTCATTGGACAAAACAAAATCATTACATTCCCTTTTTTCAATTTAATTTCCGCCATTCAGCTTTATGTGTTGTCCTACAACAATTCAGCTTGTTATTTAAAAGGATAATTTACGAATTACACTTTAAAGGTTTAATAATTTTGCAACTTTTGTTAATTACATCCACTAATTAGAGTTTATAATGTTCAAGTCAAATTACAAAATTTCAACCATTTTGGTTGTCGGAATTTTAGATTAAATGGTTGGAATTTTATAATTTTGCCTAAATGTTTTAGACTTTGATAGTTGGTGGCTGTAATTCATAAAAAAACGTTAAGATTATAAATTGCAAAAATCTAAAATTTTAAAACTGTAATTCGCAAATTATTTTAAAAAAAATATCAAAGAGCTATTCATTCATTTACACGTTGGACATAAAAGAAAATTATTTCAAAAAAAAAAAGAAAATATAATACTCTTTTTTCATGAATTTGCTATTGTAAATACATATAGCTCTTCGGCTTTCAAACTACTTTAATGAGACAGAAAAATATCTTACCTCCCACATTAAGTCTAAAAGTATCTCATTTAACAAGAGTTAGAATTTTTAACAATAAATCTCGAGTTTATGGTTGAGTTAGTTTTTTAATATAGTACAAAAATTAATGTGATAAGAGATTATTAGTTCAAATCTCAACCACTTTTTATTTTTAAAATGAAATATTTAGTGTCGAGTATGAGGAGAACTTATGTTGCATCCACACCTAATAGCACAAAGGGCTCTTATGTAAGGGGGCGTGTAAAGAGTATATATAACATATCTTGGAGCCTTAACCATTAGCTTAATCTTTTTGGTTAAGTTGGTTACTTGAAAGTAAACTTTTGACATTAATACCTCTTAAAAAATCTAATTTGCAAAATAAGCATGACTTGAAAATCATCTATTTTTATTGGGATCGAGGTAAGACGAAAGAATCCTTTATATACAAAGAATATGGTACATCTACTATTGCTAGTGAGAGATCATCTCTTAATAAGACGATCTTATAAGAAGAAGCTTGGACATTATCTGGTTAAATGACACATTAGTAATAGTACACATTAAAAATACCATTAGAATAGGGTCTTGCTCAATTACAGAGTTAGTATCCCTTAAACTAAAAAAATCCCGAGTTTGATATTCACTTTGTCTTTTCTCTGCTTACCCTATAATAAAAAGACATTATTGTGCTGAATTTGTGCACAATTCATAACTTTACAGTAGTTACCTACAATCTTGACCAATAATAACCTGAGTGGTCAATAAAAAAATTAACTGATTATATAAGTCTGTTTCATGGTGAGATGTTATACAAGACGAGCTGAAAAAAATAAGATCACCCTCTATGATACTTATTGGGCTTGGGCCTAAAGATAGTTAACACAAAACCCATTACCGTAGAAGATAGACCATTGGACATTGAATCCAATAAGGTTCGGGAAACATTGTAACATTTTTTTCCTATCAAATTCTCCATCCATCATCAGTTCTTCCTTATGTTATGGATGATCTTCAACTTCAATGGCGGATCGCAGACGATCGGAAACAGGACCGACCGTGTTGGCGACTAGTTTTCAGTGTTTGATTCCCTCATAATTCGGTAAAATTCTTCTTCTGGTTCCATTTCTAATTCCTTTTGGATTCACCTTTTGATGTTGATTATAAATTAATGCTTGATGTTCGAATCTATAATGTTATGATAGTGCATGATTATTCGTCGCCTCTTTGATGTTGAATGATTATTGTTATTTTTTATCCAACATTTTAAACTGTGATTTAGGTTTCTTTTTGCTATTTGATTAAACTCGTCGATAATTTTCCCGCCATTTTTTTGAAGTTTAAATCCTCTAGGGTTTGGCTAAATTTTGCATTATGTGTTAACATAAAGCTTCGAATTTTAGACTTTCGACATGTAATTTCTCAATGTTAACCCTAATGTTAGTCTGTGTGTTGTGGATACTACATAATTATAGAGTAAAGCAAATTGAATAAAATATTAGCTGCATAACAATTAGAATGTTCATCTAAATGACCTTATAATGGGAAATGTGAAACTTAATACAACTGTAAACCAATGACAATACGTGAAAATGAACCAGAGAAGTTGAGGCCAAGTGATGTGATCAACAAGAGCAGTTTCATTTGTTTATATGATTTTTGCTTTTGATTGAACTATGATTGACATCGTCATTATGTTGACAATGGGATGTCCTTCTCATGCTATCACGATACTTACTATGATCTATTTTTGTAGTTGCATACTAATAATCGCTTACAGTGACTCATTATTTAATATTCTTAAATTATCTACTTCAAATCTCACTTGAGGTTTACACATAAAATTCCAATGCATTGATAACTAATGGACCATGTATCATGTGCAGCATTGAAAATATCAGGTTTTGTGTGTTTAATGTTCTTGTTTTTGGAAGTTTAATGGGCTGTCATATAAGTAATACAATGGTTTATTGCAATGTTGTTTGCTTTTGTTCTTTATTAATTCTTTTGGCATTATGGAAGCTCTTTTCCTATCTCTCCTTTTCTCAAGATTACCTCCCACCTACGGTGGTGTTTAGGGGGTCAAATTCATTGACATCCTCAAATTCTTTTTCCGTCTTGTGTTATGTTGGAGGACTATTTTCCTATAAGTGTGATCTTGACACTTTATTAGCACCCTGTAGAGTTTCCTAGGACGTTTTGCTTCAAGTCCACCTATTATAGATCTTGTATACTATCATATGACAAGTTTGAAGTTTCACTTAATTGGAAGGAAAGGAAGGAGAGGGAAACGAAGGGATTGCATTTTCCTCAAATGAAGTGAGGGATTTCATTATTATGAAAAGGTTTGAATATATTGTTTGTAACGGCAAGAAAGAAAGAAAGAAGAAATATATAGAAGAAGAAAGCAAGAAAAAAATGTACATAGAATAATTATAATGCTTGTATTTAGGTAAAGAGAGCAGTGTACTCCCTTGAGTTCTTAGAGTGACTCAGTTACTCATAGTGAATACACATCATAATTGTACTACAAGCATACCCTAGACTAAATCCCGCTATAGAATATATAGGCATTTTAGCCTCTGGAATATGCTGAAAAGTACAACTCATCATTCTTAATAGCAGAAAATATAGTCTACTGTGAAAAAAATAAAAATAAAATGCACTGAATGTAATTTGTTACTAAATTTTGTCACTTCCTTGTAATTGTTCTCTTCTCCCTTCTGGAATAGACTTTAATATTGGGCTTGGATCGTCCTGTATCCTTGACAATACCTGTCAAACACCTTCCTAATGTAGAAGGTAGGAAAAAGCAAAGCTATATTTTTATGATGCTCCCAAGTTATTTCAGCAATTAGGTACTGCCACT
Organism: Amaranthus palmeri; assembly: GCA_019776075.1. Classification (NCBI taxonomy): domain Eukaryota; kingdom Viridiplantae; phylum Streptophyta; class Magnoliopsida; order Caryophyllales; family Amaranthaceae; genus Amaranthus; species Amaranthus palmeri. The sequence continues at coordinate 579,187 of JAAKBH010000044.1, forward strand.
TAATTAATACTTCAGAAACTGACTATTGATGGTCACTTTGGACCCCTAGCACTTTCTCTAGCTCCACAACTAACTCTAAGAATGGTGATAACTAGGTAGGCATGGGGTTTGATTGACGGAAGCTCCTTGAGCTCATTTAAGTTGAGACATGAAACACCGGATGTATTTTGCTCTTGGGGGGAAGGAGTAACTTATAAGCAACCAAGCCAATTTTCTCAATAACTTCAAAAGGCCCATAGGTAACGAGCTGCTAATTTATCACAAGGCCTATGAGCTAATGATTGTTGCCTGTAAGGTTGTAATTTCAGAAACACCAAATCCCCACCAAAAAAGACATGTCACGATGTTTTTTATCCGCCAAATTTTCATTTTGTGTTGTGCTTGAATGAAATAGAACCGCAAATCATCCAAAATCGCTGCCTAATAGGGGACGACGACCATAAAGGGCTTTGAAATAGGACATATTGATAGAGTTGTGAGGATATGTATTGTAATAAAATTCGGCGCAATGGAACCACTTAGCCCAATGTTGTAGTTGTCCATTGACAAAACAACATAGGTATGTTTCAAGGGCTTGATTAACTATCTCCGTTTTCCTTTCGGTTTGAGGATGATAGGATGTGCTACAAAGAAGAAAAGTACCTCGCACACGGAACAATTCAATCCAGATTTTACTCATTATAATTTTATCACGATCCAACACAATCAATGAGGGAAAACCATGTAAGCAAACAACTTCTTTGACAAATCGTGCTGCTATTGTATGTGCTGGGAACGGATGTTTTAATCCCAAGAAATTAGCATATATGGATAGACTGTCCACGACCACCAACATTGTTTCAAATCTACGGATTTGGGCATGGCTTCCACGAAATCCAAAGTAATTTTGTCCCAAACCTGGATTATGATGCCTAAAGGCTGTAGACGGCTAGCATATTGGAGTGTGAGGCCTTTTGTTGTTGACATATGGAACATTCACGAACATATTGGGTGACTTGCTTTCTCATCCCTTCCAAATACCAATCATCAGCTAATTAGAGATAAGTTTTATATTCTTCATTGTGATCCCCTAGTGTTGAGGTGTAATACGAAAGCTTATCCATTATTGATGAAATGCGAGGAATAATCATACGTCCTTTGTACCATAGTCTTGCATTAGTCCATGTAAACCCAACAATTGTGCTTCCTAGTAAAACCAATTCTTTGCGAAGTTTACAAAGTGTAGTTCCCTAGGCGATTTCAGCCAATAATGAGCTCCAATCCACCCCACTACTAGTGACCATGGTGGTGCAATTCATCGTCTATAATAGTGGATGGCATTCGCCGCACCATTGCTTTTACTTGGGCGAAATTTGATCTCGAAGTTAAGCCTAATAATTTGCTTGCCCATTTTTTATATTTCACCCCCATTACGTGTTGTTCCAAGATGAACTTCAAGCTTCGTTGATCTGTCCAAACAATTAATTTCCTCCTAACAAGATAATGTTGCCATTTTTGAACAACTGTCACAGTTGCCATAAGCTCTTTCTCATAAATGGGTTTGGCTTGTCCCTGTATGCCTAATGCAATGGGGTGCTTGTTTTTGTATTAGACAACACCAAGTCCATTACCTGATGCATCTGCCTTTACTGCAAAAGGAATGGTGAAGTTGGGCATGGCCAAAACCGGGGATGTTCGCATATTTTGCTTCAACTCTTTATAAGCGGTAAGCAAAACTATCCTTCTTTAACTACCAGCGAGAGGGGAAACAATCGAAAATTGGTGGATGAATCTCCGATAATAGCTTGTGATCCCTAAAAACCGCCGTAAATCTTTTAATTTTCATGGCTTCGGCAATTCCACCGTTACCCGTAGCCTTAATTTTATCCGGGTCGATCGCCACTCCTATTGCCGAAACAATTTTCCCTAAATATGCCACTTTAGTACGCCCAATCTCACACTCCTTAGCATCGGCATATAGCAGATGTTTCAATAATTCTGTCACAATGGTCAAGTGTTGAACATTGTCCCCCATAGTGTCACTATAAATAAATATTCAAGCACAAAACAACGGAGAAAAAGGTTGGTTTTATTGACAAGTTATAGCTAAATATACTCAATAGTTTATCCTCATAACTCTGTCACACGCCCAAGACTCCTAATTTAAGGGTCTAAGTCTAACTTTTGAGACTTTGTTGATCTCGTTCAAAGTTTACGTCTATAAAGAGTAGACGAGTTTGAGTCTAGGTTAATGTTTTTCGGATCTAGACTCAATCCCAAGCCTGACTCGATCCAAGCTCTGTCGAAATTCTAATCTATGATTTATTAGATCTATCTCGTATACTTACTTTTATAATATCAATTTTATACAATTTTTACTGTACACTATGATATGAGGAAATGAAGGGGAAAGAGGAGGAGGGAAGTAGAGGAATTCTATTTCCCTTATTTGGATAGTTATAAATAAGGAACTAGAGGCCAGAGGGAAGGAAGTTGAAGGAAAATCTTCTTCACTTTATAAACATGACATATCTATTCAACTTTAAAAATATTTGGAAGGAAAACACAACTATCTCCCCACCCATTCCCTTCTTGCCCTTCAAAAAATGTTATCCAAACTTAGTGTTAGATAATCAAACATATTTATGTCAATCTGTGTATTGGTAAATGCAAAAGTGTAAACAGTGCAAATATTAATTGTTGAGGACATATGATACTAGCATAGCTCCTTGTAATTAGGAATGATATTACTCTTTCTGTCCCTTTCAATTAGCACTAATTTCATTTTAGTTTGTCCCATTGATTTTGTCATCTTTCTTTTTTTGGTAATCTCACTTTCCTTCTTTTAGTCTTGTCCACAAACTTTTGGTTTCTTATCATCTTAACCAATCAATTTTATCATCCACTTGTTTTTTTGTTTTATTCTCCAACCAAAATCGCCTTCCACTAATTTTCACCCAAAAAGCACATGGTGCTAATTGAGGGGGACAGAGGAAGTATATGTGCATTCTGATATGAGTATTGACTTGTGAGTTTTGGATTTAGGTTAGTGTCTCAGGTCTGTTATGATTTTTCTAACTTAAAGATGCAGATACAATTATGCTTGCTCAAAGTTAAGGGCACATGGACATGGAGTCAAGGACAATTTCCTTAGCGATTCATTCTACCCTTTAGTAATAGAATAATATTCATTTGCCTTTTTGATTTCAATTGAAGTTTTCAAGTAAGTCCATATTTTTTGTTGCAGCTAGTAGAATTAGGAAACTTGGCATTATAATGGCACAGTGACATAAAGTTACATTCATGAATTGTTTTTCACCCCTCTCTTTGAATTAATTTTACTATATTGAACTAGTACACCATAAATATTACAAACCCAAAGATTTTACTGTTCTAATTTATTGTACGTGACCCCCTGAAGATTTGCATTTAAAACTTACTGCTTTTGTTAGTGGCATCATACTATCTTGAAATTGTATTGATCATGATTGATGGATTGGATATTGCCCTTAAGGGTCTTAATTATAGGGGGAAGCACCATAAGGCAGAGCCATGTGAGGACAAGCTGTAGGTAATATTTATCTTCGTGGAAACTTAGTATTATTTAGCCCATTTACTATATTTTACAGCATGTTTTACTTCAATTGACCAGAAATGATTGGTCTTTGCATGTAGATAAAAGATGCTCTTAATCAGCAAAAGAACTAAAATTAGTATTTCCAGTTGTATACTCCTATTTCCATTCTCAAGAAATGACACACTGTCTGTCATTGCTCTCTAGTCAGTACTCTTAATTGCCACTCTTGTAATTTGTGATGAAGATAGTGGGTAGGGAGCCCGTACCTTCCGGTCAAAAATTTAGTGCTTAATTGTTTGCAAAATTGCATATTACTCCCTCCGTCCCATTGAATTTGCATCATTTTCCATTTTGGTCTGTCCAACATAATTTGCGTCGTTTTCATTTTTGGGTAATGGCCCACCACTTTCTTTTAATCTTATCCACACATTTCACTCTCTTTTAATTTTATCCACAAAGTTCATTTTCTCTCTTTATTTATTACCACATTTTTAAATTCTACCCTCTTTCTCTTTGATGCAAATCAAAGAGGATAGAGGGAGTATTACTATTGTAATTGCTATGTTCATTGCTTGTACACAAAACCCTTAATTAAACGAAATCAAAAAATTTTGTTGTTCTTTTTTTCTGAAAAATGGTTTTTAGTTTAACTTGAAAATGAGCCCCAAAAAACTTAAGTCGTTTTAATCAAGGATGTACTTATGATTCTTAATGCTCCTAACTTTCAACATTTTCCACGAAGTTTAAGGATAAACGTAGGCTTGTCTCTCTATACATATATATCGACTATGATGGATCTTATTAGATTCACCTTTTTTTAATTAAAAGAAAAGATGGGTTGAGATAAGGGGAGGACTAAGTGGAAATCGACTGCAGGAACTTACTTGGACAAACTGATATTTACTCCAATTGATGCTACATATGATTTTCTATAAAATTGACCTTAACCAGTGCTTTTATACAAAGTATAACTTTTAGTAGTGTATCATTATGTATATTTGTGATAAGATTGCGTAAAAAAGAATCAAAATTTTGAGAATTAGAACTTAAAAAAATATTTAAAGCTTAATCGCTTTACTTAATTAAATTAAATTGAAGTTTTTGGGCTTAGCTAAACTCAATCTTGGTAACTATGATTTTTTGTGAGAATTGAGGTGGTTGCTGAGGGGATACTTTTAAGATATTAATTTAAATCTGCCATGTACCATGAATTTACTCCAAGTCATTTCTCTGTATTGTTAAATGCTGCTACTCAGAACCCAACCTGGAGAATCTTTAATTACTTTTGACCAGTCATTCTTGCTCTGCTATTGAAAGCCACCCATTTATGTATTCTTGTGAAAAAAATAGTACTCCTTATTTGATGTTGTTTTATTTCTTGAACTTATGATATTGTTATTTTTGAGTGGAGAAAAGGCCAATACTTCCCCCTACAGTTGCTTCTAAGTTAATAGAACAGGAGTACTTGTAGCCAGAGTCATTTGTCATTAGAAAGAGTCCACCAAAACTTGGGACAGCTTACCAACATGCAACGCTCTTCAATGACCCCGCACCCCTATGTGCTTCCTTGGCCTACTTTACTCTCTCTCCTCCCTTATGGAAAAACCATGTTTTTCATTTTTCATTTTTTTTTTAAATTAAGTCTTCTGTGGTGGAAATGTTGCCTACTAAATCCCCTGCTCCACTACACGTGATGCCATGAGAGGGGTGACCAGATTAGGAGAGACACTTTATAACTTTTTTTTTTCCCATTCATTATTATTTTTTCACTTATACTATACTCTTAAATTTAATCTAAAGTTGAAAATTCATAAAAAATAGCTTTCCCATTACTGCAACTACCCTTGATTCTAGTGCATGTCATCCCTTCCTAGTTGTTTTCTGGTCTATTATTATTCTCTCTCTTTCTATCTCTCTCAAAGGTTTCAACTTCTCGATCTTAGCAGTCAGCTCAGCTTGCAAGCTCACCATAATTCACTACCTTCCATGTCTACCTTTATTTATTCTCATTATCCTTTTCCCTAGAATAAGAAAGAAAAACAAAATAAGTTAGAAAAGGATTGTAGTAGTACTTTTATGTATTATTGCTGAGGATTTTAGTAGTACTCTAGATTTTATTATTTATGAAATTAAAGCAATTGTATTAATATTTTAGTAGTTGCAAGTAAATGACGCATCTTCTGACACCCACCACGCTTATGCCCACTAAAATCTTCTCACCTTTTCCAGTGAATTATTTTTTGGTATTCAATCTCTTTCTCTTCTCACCTCTCCCTCCACTATGATAATTTGAGTAGCTCCTGTTTCCCTCCTTTAGCCCTTCTCTCTCTCCCTTTCCCTCTCTCTCATTTGGATATAATATTCAAATCTCATTAACAAACTTAGCTACAAAAACAAGAAAAGATCTGATATAGGTGGGGTATATAGCATCCCATATTCTTTTACTAGCATATATTGATGGAAAATGCTGTATTTTGGTGGGTAAATATTAAGATTTTGGCTGGTTTTAAGATCTGAATGTGATGATCCATGGGGAAAAAAGGGAGTACATCTTGGTTAACTGCTGTCAAAAGAGCTTTTAGATCTCCAACTAAAGAGAATCATGACAAGGGTAGAAATTGCAGAAGGAAAGAAGAACATCATGACCTTCCATCAGAGGATCAAGATGATGAAAAGGTGTTTTTTTCGAAGAATTGATGTGATGTTGAAGTTTCAGCTTTTGATTGCAAATTGATTATTGGATTCTAATGCTTTCTTTTTCCTGTTACAGAAGAAGGAGAAAAGGAGATGGCTTTTCAAGAAGACCACAAATCAGCAGGAATCATCACCTACTACAGCTGTACAACAGGGCCCTCGAGTAAAGTCAAGTAGTGTTGGTGGTCCTGTTGCTGCAGCCACAGGAAGCGATGTGTCTGAGCAGAGGCATGCAATTGCAGTTGCAGTTGCCACGGCTGCTGCCGCCGAAGCTGCTGTTGCCACAGCGCAGGCTGCAATGGAGGTGGCTAGACTTACCAGATCAACACCCAACAATAATGCCAACCACCCCAGAGAACATTATGCAGCTATTCTAATTCAAACTTCCTTTAGAGGATATTTGGTAAGAGTTTGTTTCCTGTTACATCAAAATTTCTCAAAAAGACATTAGTAATGATGTATTGAATATTCATCAACATCTGGGTTTGGTTTTAAAAGGCTAGAAGAGCGCTCAGAGCATTAAAAGGGTTGGTAAAGTTGCAAGCTTTGGTAAGAGGACATAATGTGAGAAAACAAGCCAAGATGACATTGAAATGCATGCAAGCTCTGGTTAGAGTTCAATCCCGGGTACTTGATCAGAGAATGAGATTATCACATGATGGTAGCAGAAAATCCACTTTCAGTGACACTAATAGTCTGGTTGAATCCCGTTATCTTCAAGACATAGCAGAAAGAAGATCAGTTGTAAGCTACAATTTCCCTCTTTTTTCCTTCTCACTATTTGGTTTAATTCATATAAATAATGATTGAATCATAAATTTGTATATAATAGTCACATTCAAGAGAACCAAGCAGCATAGCAGAGGATTGGGATGAAAGGCCACACACCATTGAAGAAGTCAAAGCTATGTTGCAGAGCAGAAAAAATGCTGCTCTCAAGAGAGAAAAGAGCCTCTCTCAAGCATTTTCACAGCAGGTAATTCATCTTCCTCTATTCTACTCCTTATTTTTTCCCTTTCTGGGGTTTTAAGCTAATTTGTGAAATTTGGGTTTGTGATTGACATGATTGGGAAATAAGATGTGGAGAAGTGATAGGAGTTCAGTTGGAGAAGAAGAATTTGAGGAGAAACCCAGATGGTTAGACAGATGGATGGCATCTAAACAATGGGATTCCACCATTTCTGGTTCACCGGCCATTAGAGCTAGAGCTTCAACTGATCACAGAGACTCTGTCAAAACTGTTGAAATTGACACTTCTCAGCCTTACTCTTACTTAGCTCCTAACTCCAGAAGATCAGTAACATCAACATCAGCAAATCACTACCATGCTCAGTACCATAACCAACGTCCATCCTCACCCCTTCACAGTAGGGCTCACCACATCCAATCCCAACCCCAACCCCAACCCCAATCACATCATCATTACAACCAACATCAACATCCACCACCCTCAACACCCTCTCCATCACGTACCCGGCCTATCCAAGTCCGGTCCGCTAGCCCACGGTGTATTAGAGAAGATAGGAGCTACAACAGTCAAGTATCCCAAACACCAAGTTTAAGGTCTAATTACTTCTACAATGGTAACATCCACCCAAATAACAGAGGAGCTCCTAGTGCCACATCCAGCAGTGGTGGGTCCATACCCAATTACATGGCTGCTACAGAGTCCGCCAAGGCTCGTCTCCGATCCCATAGCGCCCCGAGACAAAGACCCTCTACCCCAGAGCGAGACAGAGCCGGGGCTAAGAAGAGGTTATCATATCCCAACCCTGATCCATACAGTGGGGTGGGGGGATATGGGAGTTACAATCTAAGGAGTCCAAGCTTCAAAAGTGTGAGTAATGCTCAATTAGGAATGATGGAACAACAGTCAAACTATTCATCTTGCTGTACTGATAGTCTTGGGGGTGAGATTTCCCCTTCCTCAACCAGTGATCTTAGAAGGTGGTTGAGATAACAATTTTCATTAATTGTTGGTTTGCTAACTTTGTTAGACAGTGAAAGTCAGTGAGGAGGTGGGAAAGGTTTAATAAATTTATTCTCATCTGTGATACCAATGTTTTGATTATTGGTTGTTGGATCATTAATTTTTCTGTTTGTAGTTGAAATTGGGGTATACCCTCTTTCAATATCCTAATAGGGTTTGGGATTTTTCTCATTTAATTGTGTATTATCCATGTAATCATATAATTTGTGACTGTCTAAATCTTATTCTAATTGAGCAAAATAACAAATCTTGCTTGTACTAGAAATATCAGTGTATTGCTTCTTTTAGTTGTTTTTTAGCAAATACAATTTTATCTGCTCTGAACATGCATGTCCCTTTCTAATTGATTAAGACTAAGGAGTTATCCTTCAATATCTTTATAGCAATAAAAATGTGTAGTTTTGTATTTGGGGGTATTTTCGACTAAAGAGTTGTAGATAATATCGAACAATTTGTATATTTTCTTTCACATTGTTGGCTGAAACAAATTTTGATGAGGGTCTTTTTCGATTTAATGTAGTTTTCATGTAAAATTGAATATGATATTTTTATACATGTTATTGACTTATTTCCAATTGAATAGAACTTGTGTATGTAACATATAAGTTATAAACATAGACATGTCAATGGAAAGGAAGAAAAGGTGTGAAAGAGTGGTGTGAAGTTGATGCACGGTGCTTGAACAAGTACTAGGCCGCTAACTTTATGCCTCGTTCGAGCATTTGCGGCTCGTTTGGTAGGTGGTAATGGAATGAAAAACTAGTGTAATTTTGGTTGAAAAATCTCTTGATTACCTTGAAGGACATGCTTGTCTATAATGTAAATTTCATCAAAAGTTTCATAGCATTCCCATGGTAATTAATTTTGATCACAAAAAAGTTTTTTTGTTTACGAATTTTCATTACCACCTAATACCACGGTGATTGAAAATTCGTAAACAAAAAAGTTTCATAGCATTCCCACGGTGATTGAAGTTAGACAAGCATGTCCTTCAAGGTAATCAAGAGATTTTTCAACCATGTACAAAAAGATAACCATGTACAAAAAGATAACCATAAAGAGAAAATATAGCAACAATAAACTAACAAGTTTTATATTTCTAAGAACACATTGTTTTTGGAATTTGTCACCTTCTAATTTTTGACTCAAGTAATTTTTGACTCTATGGTTGAAGTAATATGATATGTTATTTGCACATGCTTTAGTGTTAAATATTACACTTGAAATGAGAAGTGAATGAGATTCAAATCGGTGATAGTTACGTCACTTTGGTTTTTACCATATCAAGAGATCAACTTATCAAAGCTGATAGTTGAAGTTCTTGAATATGTCATATGCTATATCATTTACTCTAAGAGAAATTTATTGTTTTTCCTTGCATTTCTCAGTTCTTATTACTTTCAAACATTTATTTTAGCTCTAACAGAAACTAAAACCGCCAAAATTGAACAAAATAATTTTAATTGGAAGTAAAAAATAGAAAAATTAATTTACAAACACATCTAAATTCTACGATCCAAAGATCTAACAAAATTCTTGAGTATTCAATTTAATTTAATTTTAACTAGAATTAAAATTGGTTCTATTAAAAAGCTAATATCTATTGACTTTATCGCAACGATCATATAATCTAAGCAAAAGGAAATTGAATAATATTGACACTAGATCAAAAATATTTCAAATCGATTTAACTTAGATCCCAAAAGAAATCATTAATTAATCTTTCCACATGATTTTAAGTATTTTCCAATCTAAGCTATAATGATCATTCAAACACAAAATATAAGACAAAATGATCTTTCATCATTTAAATTCATCTATAGCCACTAACTAGATAACTTCAAACTAAAAATATTGAATATAATTTTTTTTTAAAAAAAATAAGTAGAGTTTTTATTAAATAGAAATAAATGAAAAATAAATCTAATCACCAGCATAAAATTTCCATAGGAAAAAAGTCATAAAAAAGGAGAATTATTGTACAATCATATGTCAAAAAACAATAAAAAACAAGTCATCGACTTACACTCCTGATGAGAGCAATATATAAGGGTACTCTATTGCTGATATATAAGAGTATTCTATTGAATAATCAAATTCATAATCGAAAAAGCTTAATAGTTAATCTCGCGTTTCAATCAATTTACATATTACTCTCTTCGTTTCATGAAAATGCCGCAATATCTTTTTAGTTCTATAATTTATTTTATAAAAATGCTATTATCACATTGTTCAATTTGTTAAGGAACCAACTCAACCAAAAGCTTAAGCTGATGGTTGAGGCTCCAGAATATATTATATACTCTAACACAATTATCATTCACATATATCAAATGATGTCCTTTTAAGTTGAGCCATTCCAAGTCTTTGTCCCAAAGTAAAAGATTCTCAAAGCTAGTTGGAGTACATTTAGAAGAAGCTAAGCCTAAGAGTGAAACCCAAAATTTAGTGGGTAAAAGAAAAGGATGAGAAATAATTTGTTCACAGAAATAATTGAAAGAGTACAGAAATTGATGAAGCTTATCAACTACCATGTGTTACCAGCTACACATTTCTACTCTGCTACTCCACTAAACAACTAGTAGGCCTCTTACCACATTATTCTCTATTCCTCATGTTCGCAAAATTCAAAACCATCTTTATCGTCATAACCAGTGTATCCCGCTCGTAGAAAACTATGAACAGGGTCTGAAGAGGGAAGAACGGCGGCAACTCATACCCATAAAAAAGAGCGCGCCAAAAGGAGTCCCTTGGCTCGAGAAAGATGGAGACACGTTCCTGCCACGTGAGAGGGTCTGGAGAAAATTCAAAACTACTCTATAATATTCCCACAAATGCCGTTAAATGGCTCCCGCCTAGGATATATAGAGTATGAGAGGACTGAATGAACGCCACTTCACCCTTAATAATAATAAAACTGACAAATAGGTTGTTTTCGATTGACCCTTAGTAACAAACTCATGTGCAACTTTAAATGAATAAGGAGTGCACATAATTATTTAGTTTTTTTTTTTTTTTAATTTTACTTTAGTCAGTTATAATACAAGATCAAAAGTTAGCGGTGTTTATTCGAGTCATCATGTTAATTTGGGCCAGGTATTTCGGGTCGGTGCTAAATCAATTCTTGTGTCCACGTTGATTTTTTTTCATTTTTTTAAACTAATTTAAAGTCGGATTAAGTCGTGTTCGGTTCCAAAGTTGGGTAAATATCAGATCATCGGATTTGTTTTCAACATCTCTAACAAAACACTATAAATAGTAAATAATTGTGTATGTACATTTTTTACTATAAATAGTTATTTTGCAACTAATAAGTAATTTCAAATGGCTAAAAAGGGAAATTGTAGTTAGTAATTTGAAATGGTTAATTGGAATATTTCCAAATTTCTAACATGACAATTGACAAGGGACTTTTATGTTTAAACAGTTATGACGTTGTTTGCAACATCGCATGACAATTGACAATTAGCTACTATCATTGCTATCTTGCTTGCTTTGCTTAAATAGAGTAATTTCACTAATTAAGAAAAGTCCAAAATTTTATTTTGGGAAATTCCACGTGGTAACCCTGAGGTTTTGAGTTTTTTACGTGGTAATCAAAACTTTTAAAAAATCCACGTGGTAACCCTGAGGTTTACATAATTGTTCCTCCATGACCTTTTTGCACATAAAAACGTTAACAAATGTTATTTTCGGAGCCCTAAGGTTGTTGTATGCCTATTTATGCGAATCACCATTTCAAATGCCACTAGTTTCAACATTTTTCCCAAAACATAAACCCAAACTCTACCTTCTTTCATCCAATTTATATTTTTTTCTCCCAAATCCAAAGATGGCAGAGTTAGGGTTTATATTTTGGGGAAAAAGGTTGAAATTGATGGCATTTGAAATGGTGAGTCACGTAAATAGGCGTACAACAATCTTTAAGCTTCGAAATTAACGTTTTCTTACGTTTTTCTAACATTTAATGTGCAAAATGGTCACGGTGGAATAATTTGGTATACCTCAGAGTTACCGCGTGGATTTTTTAAAAGTTTTGGTTACCACGTGGAGAACCCAAAACCTCAAGGTTACCACGTGAAATTTCTCTTTTATTTTTTTATGTTTCATTTTGATTTATTTATATTTTTTTGTTAACCATACTTGAGTTTTAATATCCAAAAATACATTTTATAAAAAAAATTATAAACTAGAATTTTGTACATCAAAACAAATTTAATAGATACATATGGATAAATTTTACTTTCATAAATCTATAACACGTTAGGTTGACCCGAAACCGTCCCTAATCTGACATGTCCCGACCAGAAACTGACTTCAATTGAAATCGACCCGAAATCCGTCTGACCATTCGTTTGACTTAAAATTTAAACTTGTTTAAAAAAATCTTTCAAAAATGAGTGGATGAAAAAAATCAATCAATAATCAGCCTAGTGTTAATGTTTTTTTCCCAACAAAGATTTGATTCTCACAATTAACTCTACATTACTAATTTCTTTCTTCTCTTGTGTGCAAAAGTTCTCTAGCATATGTACAAATAAAAAATTAAAAAACAAATAGATGAATTCATAAATGAAATAAGGTTACAAGAAGCTTTCATATAAATAAAAATTTTAATAGTCTTTCATATTTACTATTATAGTCTCATGTAGTTTTGAACGTTTACCAATACACTAAGTTAATCATAAATATCTTAAATTATGAACAATAGAAAATTGTAATAAGCTAATATTAATAAATTTTACATCGAAATTGTAATAAGTTAATATTAATAAAGTTTACATCGAGAAAAATCAAATAAGATCTATATCAACTATATTTTAAAAAATAAATTTAAAATTAAATATAAATATTGATTTATCAATTTACCATTTAATATAAAGATCCAATATTCATGTCTGGATTCTGACTAGGCTCAGCCCACTATTACTGTATATATCCCATGAGTAAAACATGGGCTTATCCTTGAAGAGGTCCATTTTATCCGATAATGATCACAAAATCTCACAAGAGACGGTCTATAGGATAGACCACAAAATTGGGCCAGCCCATTTCCCTTAACTGATTTTTTTTATTATCATATCAATTATATTATGTTATAATCCTAAATGTTAGGTATTATAATCTCGAATATACTATTCTATAACCCCAAATATAAGTTATTATAACCCCAAATAATTTATTATAACCCAAAATATACTATGTTATATTTTGGGCTGGGCTTCATTGATTCCGTCTATAGAATAGACCGTCTCCCATGAGACTTACTGGATATTGATAAAGCAGATACTCTTCTGTGAGACGATTTAAGCAGTGCAACAAGTTTAGACTGAGTTAATATTACTGTCCGTTTAGTTTAATTTTATACTATTTGTTTTTAATAATAATAGCTACACTCGAATCATAAATACTATTAATAAATCAAAATCTTATTTCACATTATTTCAAATGTGTAAAGAACAATATAGTCAAGTATGCTGAACTAATTTAACTTTTATTTTTCTGTATTTTATGTTTTATATTTCAATGTAAGCTTATTTTTAATGGAATTTTCACGTTGTTTATAAAAAATTATAAAATTTAAAATTGTAAAAATTTAAATCCATAATAATGTATTGAAAATGTAATTTAAGATATAACTTACATGGAACAATGATATAAGAAAGCTTTTTCCTATTGTAGTCGTGATGAAAATTCCCTTTAAAAGTTATTTTAAAATTATAATAAAAATTAGTTGCATGTTTATCACCAACACTATTACCAAACATGAGAAAATACACATACATAAAGTAATATATACGTGTAGGATTAATCGATCATAACTGCAGGTAAGAATTACATTTATTAAAGTAGTATTTCAAATGAATTTGAAATCTCAAATATGTGTAACTCGTGCTTTTGTTTTACATATACCTTTGTCTGAAGGGCTGGGCAAGAGGGGCTGTCGCTCAGAGCCTTATTTCAACGAAGTAAAATTAATAAATGTAGAAGGGTCCATATAGGTGATAAGTTTCAAAGGGCAAGGGCCTCAATGTGTTATTTCGCCCTGGACCCCAAAATATCTAGGGCCGGCCCTGCTAGTATTCTTAAAAAATTTTAATGTCTTCTTTTTTTAGTTTTATATAAAAAGAAACTTATATAAACAATCTATTGTCTCAAAGTTTATAACAATAGGTAACTCTATTTAATTACAACTTAATTTTGACTTTTTTAGTTCTATGATTCTATCTACAGTGCTTTGGTTTTCTTTTAAGATTTTTTTTCTTTAGCGAATATTAGAGAGCTGTACGTTGTTATTTATTTTTTTTTATCTTATTTAGTTGTATAAAATTTTATAATTTTATTTAAATCAATCAATCAATATTGCATTAAAAATGTAACTTCCTTTTTTTAAGGATACCATCATACCACATAAAAATTTTCAATCCTATTAGTTTATTAGATCATATGGTGCTATATAATGAGTGTATCAATATTAAATTTAAATAAATGCAATAAATTAAGATATATTGAGTTTAAATATATAATTCATATATTTGATCTTTTACCATTGACATTTGACAAGTAACATGTTGCTTATTTATTGGATTTTTTTATGCGTTATCTTTATCTTTATCTTCCTCTAGCCGAGGGACTCTTTTTGATCGCGCTTTTTTATGTGGGTATGAGTTACCGCCGTTCTTCCCTCCCCATATCCTGTCCATAGTTTGTTATGAGCGAAAAACACTGAGTAGAATGAATAACGTCGTCAATAAAACTGCTGCTTAAAAAGTTTTGAATTCAATCCTCATCTAACCAGTCTCCTTCCATTCCATCAGCCTACCTTCTACATTTGAGACAATTTATATTAAATCCAAGTTTTGTGGTTGTTGCCACCACATATAATAAATACACCAAACAAAAATTAGACAACCTAATGTATGTCCCTAGTCTTTCACAAAAACACGATTAGTTTGAATAACATTTTTAAACACCAAATTAACTAATACTCTTATTAATCTAATCCCATTAACCGTGTTGATTATTCTCAAGTTTAATTGACTTTAACTACATTAATAATGTATATATGTCGGCAAGTAATTGTTTTATATTGATAAATCTCTTTCAATAATCCATATATATAGTTCATATATTAACCTAATATATAATTTTAAATTTCATAAAAATGATATATGTTAATAAGTGTGGTTGGCTTCTTCTAATAAATTTTTGTTTACTTTCATTAAGTTGTAACAATGTTTCTTGTGAATGTTTTCTCCCGGAGGAGCCTATTAAATGCACCTCCGGGAACTCGAATTGCGTTATTACCAATTCGCAGGGCTCGTTCCCTGACCGGAGCATTTGTCGAGCTGCGGACGCCGTCTATCCTACCACCGAAGGTGAGCTCATTGAGGTTGTATCAAAAGCAACCATGAACAAGAGAAAGATGAAGGTATATATGTTATTTTAGCCCTAGAAATTTTTTATTGTTTAGAACAAGGAGATTTTAATAGAATTAAAGATTTATCGTTTTCTGGTTTTTGATTATAATGGATTTTAAAATAATTTATTAAATTATGTTCGGCTTTTGTTTAGAAAAAATTGGCATTAATAAACTAACATATGTTCAATCTGGTATAAATAAACTAATTTATTATTTATTTTTAAATAAGTCCATCTGATATGTATACTTTCTCATTAAAAAGTGACTTGCAAACTGTTAATTATCATGTTAATATGCATTAATCCATTTCTCTTTCCATTTTCCATAGCACTAAAGGGTGACTATTTTTTTAAATGCTCATTGTTTTTAAAAGAAATATTCCAAGTGTTGTGTATTATGAGTTTATGTATAGCGGATTGGGCATATGATAGTTTCTTAATGTTAATTTATCCTTTTTTTAATTTATGTGGAGGTGCAAATAATATTTTGTGTCAATAAGAGTCGATCAGAACTAACTTTATGGCGTTACTCATTAGTAAGGTTGTGTTTAATCGACCTCTGAAATGTGCTTGGTTAGATGAACATTACTTATCGAAATTAAGTTGATCGAATGATGATCAAGTGATTTGGAACCTTATTATGTTTTCAATTGCTATGTTAGATCAAACTATGTGATGATTTATTATTTGTAAAAAAATAAATTTTAAACCTCAAAAAGTCAAAATTTATGTAGAATTATGGCTATATTTATAAAATTAATTCGATAAAGAAATAAAATAATTTTTTATTTTTTAACTTCAAAATTTAGAATATTTTCAAAATTATTTCAATATATAGTTATATTCTTATTATTTATCTATTTATGTAATCTTTTTTATTGCAAAAGGAAACTCGTTTACCTTGTTGAAATAATCCTATAAAAATTGGTACACCATACCATTATTGTATATCCGATGTATACTAAACTTACTAATATAATTATTATATTAATTATTATTGGTCAATAATAAATATTAATTAGTATAGATGACTTGGGGGTTTTCATGACTGAATAATTTCCTTGCATTACGTTACTTGAGTCGTACAAGTTAAATGACATGTGTGTTTCAATAATTAATGATTTATGATCAATTAATGATAGACTAATATACGTATTAGAAGACAACTTACGATGTATGTAAGGCTGTATGCAGACTAGAAAAAATTATCTCCGTGTTAAGTTGGTCTTTTGATATTGTATTAGAAGCAACGTGATAAAAGATTATGTGTTTAAACTGTGTTTATCCCTCATTTAAAGCGAAATATTTCGCTTCAGGTCAGAGAAAGAGTTTGTGATGTGTCCACACATTTAACTCAAAAGAATTTTCATACGAAGGAGTATGTTAGAGTATATAACATATTATGGGGCCTCAACAATCATCAAATTTAAGTATTTGCTTGAAATGGCTTCTTGAGACTAGGTCAAAGAGAACTCATTTAATTTGTATTAAAATATATTGTACATAATACATTTTAAGTTCAAGTCAACTAAATTACTTATCCCTATTTCCTCTAATTAAGACCTACAAAAAAATGCATTGGCAACCGCAAAGTGTACTGCAGTTGCCAAAACATTTAACGGAGATAGTATTAAATAAGGCCATTTTTACACATAGCCCTTGATTTTTCAAGACGGCTCTGTTTGTTTGCGTCACTTAGACAAAACCACCACTTAACTAGATAACTCATTTTCAAGTGAAATTGTACTTTTTCAGAGTGACAGATAATATTTATACATATTTCTATTAGTTTTAATAATTAACCCAACAAATCAAAAATATACAGGTAGCAACAAGATACAGTCACAGCTTCCCAAAATTAGTGTGCCCTGATGGAGAAGACAGTCTACTCATAAGCACAAAGAACATGAACAAAATACTAAAAATAGACAAACTGTCTAAAACTATTACAGTCCAAAGCGGGGTGACGCTTGAGCAACTGATCAAAGAGGCAGCGAAAGCGGAGCTCGCGCTGCCTCATTCGCCGTACTGGTGGGGCCTCACCGTAGGCGGGATGCTGGGAACAGGTGCTCATGGAAGTTCCTGGTGGAAGGGAGGAAGTGCTGTCCATGACTATGTTATTGAGCTTAGAATTATTAGTCCTGGTGAGGCTAGTGATGGGTATCATAAGATTAGAACACTTAAAGAAGGGGATGCTGATCTTGATGCAGTTAAAGTCTCACTTGGTGTTCTTGGAGTAATTTCTCAGGTTAGTTCATTCATATACTAGATCATAATAATTATATGTAAGTGATAACATGGAATGCACATTAAAGTATATAGCATATCTTAGTTGAGTTGTTTCCTTGATAGGATTTAAAGTACAGTCAAATATTCAACGTTAGGTTTGAGAAAAGCATCTGCAATATCTACACCTTTAGCATTGGTAAGGGCAAGTTGGGCTTGTGTCTTGGGGCCATGAAAAAATAAGATAGGAAATTGCCTTTATAAATTATAGGAATCAAACTTGAGACTTTCTATAAGTATCTTAAGCATTTAAGTGTTTAACTACTAAATTACCAAAGTGTTTAATAATTACAGTTATAAGTTATAAATGCATGATTGTCAAACAAAAAACTAATTATATAGAGCCCAATTATTTAATTAATTAGATTAATATACGCATAATCATAAAGGGCTCTCGTGTGTGGGGCATATTAGAGTATATAACATATCCTGGGGTCTCAAAACCTGAATCATTAACTTAAAATTTTGGTTGGGTTGATTTTAACAATATAGTAGTGGTCATCATTATCATCATCATATTCAATGTATCCCGCTCATAGACAAACTATAATTAGGATCTGAGGAGGGAAGATAGACGATAACTCATATCCATACAGAAAAGTATGGTTAGAGAGTACCTATACAGAATACAGATAGACAAATACTTGATCATAAATGACATGCTCAAGTAAACCAACATGACTTGATCCAAACTACACTCTACTCTGTACAAATATAAGAATCGTCCAATAGTCAAAATTCCAAACAAGTGATGAGCCAAAAACACATTTGACTCGCACTATGTTGATTCTCAAGTTCCTACAATATTTTAACATACTACAAATTTATTTAACATGTACTAGAAAATCTATATTACATTATATTACATTACATATACGTGCATGTGAACACTGAGTTAATAACCAAATATAATTATGACTATATATATTGCGTTTCATATTTTATAAAGGTAACGTTGAAATTAGAGACTTTGTTCAAAAGATCGATAACTTATGAGACAAAAGATGATGACAGCAACCTAGGAGAAGAGGCGATAAGCTTTGGTAAGAAACATGAATTTGGAGACATAACATGGTATCCTAGCCAACGACAAGTTAGTTATCGTATCGATCACAGAGTTCCTTCTAACACCTCCGGCAAAGCTGTCAATAAAATTTTGGGCTTCCGTTCAATTGCTTCACCCGTTTTGGTATCCAATCGAAAAATAGGTAATTTTCATTTCGCTCTTTTATGTTAGTCTCACTATTTATGAAACTTTGAAATAAACAAGATTATTTATCGAAAAAAAGTATAGAATAAAATCATAATCAAACTTATTCCAAAACTAAGCGTGTAATGCGCAAACCTTAGGTTCTGGCTGTTCACACTTAGTAAGTGACAACAGACTAAAAAACTGGAACAGCCTTTTTTAGGTCAAAAAGTCAATAAAAGTCAACGCAATTGGCCGCTGTTAGTAAGAGCGGCCGATTATTTGGCTGATTTATGAAATGTTCGCAGTTACTTAGTGCGAACAGACACTTGGTTTTTTTACCAGTTTATTACTGTTCGCACTTACTAAGTGCGAACAGTCCCGAACCTGTACATTGGAGTATTAGGCGCTTATATTTGGAATAAGTTTAATTATGATCTTATTATATGCTCTTTTTGATAAATAATCTTATTTATTTCAAATATTCACTATTTATTAGGCCCGTAACTCTACAGTGGTTGGCTTATAAATAAAAAAATGTAAAAAAAAATAGTTTTACCAAACTTTTAAACTAAATTCTAGTTTATTGGTGGTTACATATAAATATTTTGTAATGTGTGTCCAAAATCCAAATATAAATATTTTTTTAAAATTATTTGTTATTTTTAATACTCCCTATAACTCACCATAATAATCTCATTTGATTGGACACATTTGCCAATGTAATGATTTTATCTTTAATTTTTTTATTTGTCCATAATTAAAAATTGTAGCAATTGATATTAATAATATTTGAATTAAAATAAATCAAACAAGATCTCACTTGATTATGTTATAACTGATCATAACTTATAAATTAGGAATAAAATACAAGTTAAGAGTAAATGATAAACAATACTAAAAATCAAATAACACTATTAGATGAATGAAAGGGTGTATTTTATATATACTTTTTTTTTATTATTATTACCGAAAATGGACGGTTAAAATTACCCGATTAATTTCTTCAAACAATAAAAAATAAAAAATAAAAAATAATCCGATTAATTACCTTCTACAAAGGATAAGATATCTCTATAGTATTATTTTATCGTGTTTATGTTACGTAATATTCAGAGGAAGTGGCAGAAAAATTTGGATATGCTGATTTAAAATGCTTCTGGGGTAATTCAACAACTGCAGCAATGGAAGCTATAGCTTTTGGATTGACAAATAATGGTATGATTTTCTTATCATTTTTTTTTATCAATACACCATATAATTTGTTTTTCATATCAAGTCTAGACTCTTAGTTAAAATCACAAGTCACAATTGTTGGAGTGCCCATGTTATTCACGTGTGAGTTGTCCCACATCGGAGAAAGAGAAGAGTATGTATCACTTTATAAACTCAAGGAGTAATTCCTGCTATCATTACCAATTGGTTTCAGTAATAAACCTTCTTTGAATCTATAAGTGGACCTTATCTTTTTCTTCTATATCATCACTGGTATAGGATGGGTCAATAACACTCTTGTATTGTTACCGAGCAATTATAGATTGTTATACACCCTTTTTGTTTCCCAATGATGTTCTCATTCACCATTTTAGAACGTTTCATTTTGTTATTCCGTTATGGTATGTTTGGCAAGTTAGAATTCATTTTTAAATGTTGAATTGAGTCAAATACTATGTTTGG